>VZTM01042723.1:1167-49919 GCA_013400555.1 Jacana jacana | reverse complement strand
CGATTGGTCAAAACCACAACAAAAGTTTATCAACATGTCCTTAATATAGTTGACAGTTCTGGTAACTTGATGGAAGTTTTCAGGGCAATATTTTATTGCTATTGCATTACATTTTCCCTTCCTCCGCATATTCTCAGTGTTGGTAAGAGAAAGGAAGGCAAAATCTGACCCAGTTCTGACCTGTCTTCTGGGTTTCATGATATCCTTGGCAGTCTTGACTAAAAAGTCACTCTGACATTGACTCTTGAGTGAAGATTTATTTTTTTTTTGCTTGATTTGGAGCATTTTTTTATCGTGTCCTAGGAAGACGTATACTATGGCTTCCAGCTAATAATTTCTTGTACAAGGAGATTACATTTGGGCATTCAAAAAATCTCTCCAACTTCATCTACTTGGCACTAATGAAAAACGTGTTTGTAACATCATCTTGAACGCTTTTTTAAAAGAAATAATTAGATAGACATTATTACTTCAGGGCAATTGTTCTTGCTTAGATAAATTAAAAAAAAAAAAAAAGTGCATAGAGGGGTGCCTTTTGTTAGATAATACATGCCCTATTTTTGTGATGACATATGTCCAGCAAATCCCGATACAATAAGATATATTATATTTGGAGGAACAAAACAGAATCAAAACTCCCACTTACCAGATTGGAGAAACCTTTTAATCACCAGTTAGGTCTTCAAAATTGTTGACTAATGAAAAATAAACCTATATGTTACCTTTAAGTGAAATTGAATAGTCCCTCCAGAAATAATAAACTGAATAATTATTGTATATTTAAAAACCAGCATTTCTGTAATGGCTGGCTGCACCCATTCAGATTTTGTTTGTCAAAATCTAGTTGTACTCCATTTAATTTCATATATGTAGCGGTTTTATTTACCAATACCTTTTCAGTACTAATCACTCTATTATACAATACTTCCCTGTAAAAACTAGATTTCATTGTAATCTGTTGTATGCTAAGAATGGCATATATATTACTGAACTGAAATAAACTCTGGCTATAGCTAACACAATCTATGTGACCACTAAACATTAGAGAATCACTATTCATTTCTTAAAAGAAACGTGGTTTTATGTAGTAATTACATCTTGATGGTAATGTTTCTTAAGACTTTTTTATAAGCCAATGTAATATTGTAATGAAATATAATTTTGTTGCTGAATGCTTTCTTTGCATCCTGTCTTTACTGCTCAGGCCAGCCCTCAGGAGTCCAGCACTTTGGAGGAAGCAGAGGAAGTCTGGACTAAAGAAGACTTCTCATTGGTTGAGGAAAACCAATTTAGGGAACAGTTAATTACACTGGGTATCTGCAAGTCCATGGGTCCTGATAAGATGTACTCACAAGTGCTGAGGGAGCTGGCAGAAATAATTTCTGGGCCACTTTCCATCACCTTTGAAAGGTCCTGGAGAATGAGCGAGGTGCCTGAGGACTGAAGAAAAGCCAATGCCATCCCAGTCTTCAAAAAGTGCAAGAAGGAGGACCTGTGAAACTACAGGCTGGTCAGCCTCACATCCATCCCCAGAAAGATATGGAACAGCTTATTCTGGGCATCATCTCCCAACATCTAGAGGAAAAGAAAGCTATCAGAAGTAGTCAACATGGATTCACCAAGGGGAAATCCTGTCTGACTAACCTGATAGCCTTCTATGATGGCATGACCAAATGGATAGATGAGGGGAGGGTGGTGGATGTTGTCTACCTTGACTTCAGCAAGGCTTTCTATGCAGTCTTCCACAGCATCCTAATAGGTAAGGTTAGGAAGTGTGGGTTAAATGAATGGACAGTGAGGTGGATGGAAAACTAGCTGAAAGACAGAGCTCAGAGAGTTGCGATCAGTGGCACAGAATCTAGCTGGAAGTCTGTAACAAGTGGGGTCTCCCAAGGGTCAGTACTGTGTCCAATCCTCTTCAATACTTTAATCAATGACCTGGATGAAGGGATGGAGTATACCCTCAGCAAGTTTGCTGATGACATGAAACTGGGAGGGGTGAGTGAGGCAGCAGAAGACTGTGCTGCCATACAGGAAGCTGGAGAGTTGTACAGAGAGGAAGCTGATGAAAATCAACAAGGGCAAGTGTAGGGTCCTGCACCTGGGAAGAAATAAAGGAATAACCCCATGCACCAGTACATGTTGGGGGCTAACTTGCTGGAGAGCAGCTCTGAGGAAAAAGACCTGGGAGTCCTGGTGGACAACAGAATGACAGTGAACCAGCAATGTGCTCTTGTTTCCAAGAAAGCCAATGGCATACTAGAGTGCATTAGGAAGACTGATCAGAAGGTTGAGGGAGGGTTCCCTGCCCCTTTGCTCTTACCTGGTGAGGCCCCATCTCGAGTACTAGGTCCAGTTCTGGGCTCCCCAGTTCAGGAATGACGGGGAACTGCTAAAGAGGGTACAGCAGAGGACAACAAAGATTATTAAGGGCCTGGAGCATTTCTCTTATGAGGAAAGGCTGAAGGACTTGGGTCTTTTTAGTCTGGAAAAGAGAAGACTGAGGGGGAATCTGATCAACACCTTTAAATAGGTAGGTGTCAAGAGGAAGGGGCCATTTTTTCAGAGGTGTCCAGTGAGAGGACAAGAGGAAAAGGGCACAAACTTGTACATAAGAAGTTCCATCTAAACATGAGGAGGAACTTCTTCACTTTGAGGGTTAGCAGAGCACTGGAACAGGCTTCCCAGAGGAGTGGTGGAATCTCTGTCTACAAACCTGCCTGGAAAAGTTCCTGTGCAACCTGCTGTAGGAGGACTTGCTTTGACAGGGCGGTTGGACTAGATGATCTTCAGAAGTCCCTTCCAAACCCACACGATTCTCTGATTCTGTAGTTAAATGTAAAAGTATGACCAATATTATTACTAATTTATGTGCTACATACAGTCTGATTCATAAAATTTATATAGTAGGGTACGTAGTTTTTTAGCTTCAGTGAGTACCTGGTTTGGCTAAAATGGTTTGGAATACAATATTGGGATTTTTCAAATGGAATTTATAAAATATTATGCAGTTTAAATGTAACATCAAGCAGTTAGTGAAATGTTTAAAACAATTATTGGTGGTGTTTGGGGTTTCTTATCATTTTTATAGTATGAAAATTTTTCATTAAACCTAAAAAAGAACAGCTGTTCCACTTACCAAAACATAAAATTATGAAACAAGCACCTCATCTAAAGAAAAGCAGAGAGACAAAAAGTGAGCTTATGAACATACTACTTATTCAAAAGTGCAATAGGTGCTAAACGTACTCTGTAGTTTCAGTATTTTGAAAATGGTGTGTTTTACACATAGTGGTATTTTAGATGTTGAACTTTTAATTATAATTTTATTAACTTTATTATTATTTCACTATTCTTTTAATTTATTTTTAAAAATCTTTTCTTCTCCCCCTCCTCCCCTCTTTTAAGAGACATGTTTATAGGAAGCATCAAGAAAAAAAAAAATGAAACTTGATAAGTTTGAAAGTTTGAACTTAATGATATCTTAGATTAGCTCAGATCGTGACACTTTTGAATCTACCTTGTGGTTTATTGTGCAAAAGATGAGATCTGCAGAACTATAGAGCAACTTCGTTCTTAAATTTGAGGGAGATACATGAAAAATTTGTAGAAGTCAATCCTTAATTATGAGCCTGTGATGTATGCTTCTGACAATTTATGCATGGAATTTAAACAGGTTCTAGAAATTTAAAGCACAAAAAATACAGGACTTGTGCATATTTTGCACTTCTTAGTAATATATCAACAGTCACCCATTAACCTTAAGTTTAGTCCAAAATAAACATTTTAAGATGCAGCTATTGAAATACAAATATAATAATCTTTTATAAACTCATTGTCTTAATCAAGAATGAGCTCATTGTCTTAATAATATAAGACTAATTAAGACTTATTTTCTTAATCAAGGATGAACTCACCTGAGAACAGCTCTTTATCAGAGGCATAAGAGAAAAGAGATGCAAAATAACAAAAAGATTAATTAGGATTTTTTTCCCTCTACACACAGACAGAACTGTTGCTGATTTAGTTTTGTTTACTACTGTACATACCATGGCCATTTCCAAAGCAGTACTGCCTCCCCAGTCTCTTCAATTTTTGTGTAGAGGCCAGCTATTCTGAGAAAAGTTACAGCTTCCTCATTATCTTTTCTGTATGTTCATATGTTACCTTTTGCAACAGAAAAAGGTACACACTGAACCCTGGAGCCGCAGTTTCCTCCCACTACCTAGTTTGTCTAATTAAGTGCTGGAAAAAGCCATGCCCTTATCTGTTGTACAGTCTGTACAGCTCCAGGATGTGGTATAAAACTTGTGGAGAAGCCTCATGGTCCATGATAACACAGGTTCTGCTAAGCTTAGCAGTAATTCTTGCCTTTTTTTCTCTGAAATCTAACTTTAAAAGTGGAATGGAAAAAAAACAACCAACCAACCAAACAAACAAACAAAAAAACCCACAACCCAACAAAACCAAACTACCAATACTCAAAATACAACTGTTTACTGTTCTTTTGTCTTTTGTGTTCATTGATAATAAATTTGAAATATGTGGAAGTAGGGAAAAGGGGGAATGAGAAAGCTTGCTTCTTTTCAGCCCTTAATTTGAGATTGATAGAAATAGCTAGTCTAAAAGGTAGACATTCTTATCACACCTGAATCACTAATAGTAGAGCCTCGGGATCCACCATAAGACTCTCGACCTTCATCAATACTCTTACCTTGAGAGATCCCCTAACAGGGACGAAAGACAGCAGATGCCCTTAGGTGCTAGAAGTGCTACAGGATTTAAAGTGCCAAAATGGTTGCAACTTCCGTTTAGGGCTCTTCTCACATATCTGTTTTTCAGATTATTTACCGTCTCCTTGAAATCTTTTTCCTCTGGTCTAATATGAATCTAGCATAGCTAATCAATACTGAAGTCTTTTAGAAAACTACTGCTAACTAAGGGAGAAAAAAGTGTAAAGGCAATGCCTTAAAGAACTGATAGAAGTTTACCAGCCATTTCCTGACTTTATTAAACTGTTGTGATTTTTTTTTTCCTGTCTTTGGCAAATACATTGATGGAAAACATCAGAAACTTTGCTAGAATCTAGATTTTCCATACCTTTTTTCAAATAGCAGTATAGATTTTTAACACAACATTTGTATATAGGAAGGCAAGATCAAACTCCAGGAGGAATAGATACAACTGATACAATTAAAATTCTCTTGTTTTTTCTCTTCTCTCTTGCTTGGAGAACTGTTACTCTTCTTTACACAAATGCACGTGTGCTTTGTATGACCTAGGCACAAGGTGGGAGAGCACCTGGTAAATTTACTGAGGTACTGAGAAGAGTTAAGTAAGACTGGCCCTAAGACTGAAGAGGTTAAGAACCTCATATTGAAAACTCTGGATCCTGTTTTGAGAGTTTAATATTGTAATCTTTCAGATCTTGGTATTTATCTGATCTATTAATTCCAGATGAACAGAACTAGTGAACTGGGAAAATTTCTCCAAACAGTGCAGACTGCCATTATACTGCTACATATTCCTTCCAAGCTGTCAAGGAGTCCTACGTGTTTTCTACAACATTCCCCATTTTCCTTTTGTTATATGCCTGAAGAAATTTCTCAGAAAAAAAGACCATAGTGACACATAAATAAAAACCTAAGAAGATGTCTATAGCATTAATTTTAGTTGACCTGGTCTGCTAATGACCAAATAGATGTCACTACAACAGTTGTCTCAAGGACACCAGGAACAATTTTTCTGTCCTTGCATTTGAAAATGTTTCTCACTTGAACACCTGGAGGTGTTAGCACCTCTGTTAAGAAGAGAAAGAGCAAAAGTAGTAAGACTGATGCAGGACACACTAATCTGTTAACTAGGTTTTGTAACCCGGTGTAAAGGGGTTGAATGTAATTCCACACTATCTACTTATTCTGATTTTCTACAGCAAGTTCTTGGACTACCATAACAAGTTTTTAATATTTCCACCGACAAATTTAAATCCCTTGCCCACTTATTTCCAAAGCAAGATAAATTTTAAGTTTGATGGTCTCTGTAGCACATGTAAAATTAAAATTAAAAAAAAAATAGTTTTGAACTTTGACAATAGAGAACAACAAAGATTTTAACCAGAAATGTCTTCAATATATTGTGCTGTCATATACTAAATGATTTTAGGGCTGCCTGCATTGCAGTGGAGCGCAGACACCACTGTGTAGCAAGGGAAGACACATTTAAATGGTCTGAATCACCATGTTCCCTAGAAGTTACCTGAGGAATCTTAAAATCTCCTATTCCAGGAAGGAAGTTATTTCTAACAGTGCATTTACATTTAAATATGCATTTATATAATATGCAAGAATGCATAAATGAATCCTTATGATACTGGAAAACACATTGACCTTAGTGAAAGAATAAACATTAAGGAGAGAAAAGCAACAAGAATCTCCTTCATATAGAGAGGTTCTTGGGGGATAATTCATAGTTAGGGGAGCCCTGAATACAGTAAGTACAATCCTTTTTGTGTTATGGAACTAAGGTGTTAGATCTATTGACAGTATAATGAGTGCTTAAACTTGAAGATGCTTTCCAATTTACTTTCTCTACTGAGCTTGTGAAAAGATGTAGCTTTTGTTTTATGTCTCAAATGCATATGTTTTAGCTTCTTCATTTGGAAAAGTATCACCTTTCTAAGGAGATCCCACCTAAACTATATTTTTTCACAAAGTGTAACATAGGAAGGAAGAGTTGCTGTACAGCACTGCTTTATGAGATGAGATGTGATACACTGGCATGAACAAATGTTTGCAACATGCGAAACTTTAGGAGAAAAAGAATGACCAGTCAGCGCAATAGAAAGTGTAGGCAGCAATAAAATAAATAACGTTATATATGAAGTAAATAAATGCTGCACCCCTCTCTTTTTTACAATGGTGTAGAAACAATCAGCTTTCAAACTTTCCTTGACAGCAGGATGGATTTACACTACTTTTAATATAACTATCAATCAGTTTATATATTTAATATTTTTAACCACAGCAATTTGAAACAACCCACACACAGTATGTTTCTGGGTCAAGAGTGACAAGATTAATTAGCAAAGCATTCAGATAGCTTCTTTCATGTCAAAAGATATAATTAAGGTGGCACAGAACAATATAATTTATCACTTGAGATATACCAAATTATTCTTAACTGCATAATTTAAATTTAAAACTAGGCAATATCTGGTGCTGCAAATAATACGCAATTGTAGCTGGTATTACCTATTCATATATTTTCATTAAAGGCTTATTCATAATTTATAGTTCTGTTGCCTTTGGAAAATATTTACTAAATGAAAAATGTATTGTGGCCCTAGAGTTAACAGTTAAGTTGATAGCATTAGAAGCCTTCAACAATGGCTAAAAAAGTGTTTCTCCTAAACAGCAGACTTACTAAAATAAAACATAGCTGGTTTGTTTTGTTTTGGTTTTTGTTGTTGGGTTGTTTTTTTTTTTTTTTCAATTTTATGGTTTTAACACACTATTACTTCTTTGTTCTTAGGAAAGTTAGCAGCAATACAGCAATAACAGAGCTCTTGCTTTATGCAGCATTAGTCATAAGAACCCATCTCATTAATTTTGGGGAATCTGTGCTTCGAAAACAGAGCCTGAAAAACATAGCTTCCCAGAGGAAGGAAATGAGGCACCCAAACAGATACAGTTTCTCTTTTATACATCCTTCTATTCCTATGTGACAGGAGCACACATACTCCTTCCTCTCCCCTCCTCTCCCCTGTGACTCTAACGTAAACAGCTCATTGGTTAGGAAGCTCATGAGCTGCTGGTCACCTATGCAAACAACCATCAGTCATGTATCCCAGGTACCTGAGCCCTAGAGGCCACCTCAGCCATTAAGGCTGTCTTGGAGATCCCTTGAAATGAAAGCTACATGGCCATAACTAATAGATGACCACCGTTCAGATCTGGCCAGACTATAAAATGGGGTCTCCGCAGTAGATTCCCTTTTAAGTGGTTTTCTTTAGAGCAGTGGCTCTGTCAATGGAAGCCTTGTCTTTGGATCAAGACATCACCCAAAATAAGTTCCCTGGTACTGAGTGTCCTCACCTTTTAGGTGAGTGGTTGGCATGTTTTGTATCATCATTCATAGAATCGTAGAATGGTTAGAGTTGGAAGGGAACTTAGCGATCATTTAGTTCCAAAGTCCTCTGCCACTAGACTAGGTTGCTGAAAATCCCACCCAACCTGTCCTTGAACATTTCCAGGGATAGGGCATCTACAACCTGTTCCAGTGTCTCACCACCCTCAAAAGAAAGAATTTCTTCATAATATCTAATCTAATTCTACTGTCTTTCAGTTTAAAACCATTACCTCTCATTCTATTGCTTCAATCCCTAATAAAATGTTAAAACCTTTACTGTAGAGCCTACTGGAAGTCTCCTCAGACCCTTCTCTTCTCCAAGCAGAACAGCCCCAACTCTCCCAGTCTGTCCTCTTAAGAGAGGTGCTCCAGCCCTCTGATCATGTTTGTGGCCCTCCTTCAGACTTGTTCCAACAGGTTCATGTCCTTCTTATTTTGGGAGACACAGAGCTGGAAGCAATACTCCCAAGTGGAGTCTCACAAGACTGGAGCAAAGGGGAAGAATTGCCTCCCTTGACCTGCTGGCCATGCTCCTTTTGATATAGCCCAGGATGCAGTTGGCTTTCTGGGCTGCCAGAATGCCTTGCTGGCTCATGTTGAACTTCTCATCAACTAACATCCCCAAGTCCTTCTCATCAGAGCTGCTCTCTGCCCCACCTATATTTGTGCTTGGAATTGCCCCGACCTATGTGGAGGACCTTGTACTTGGCCTTGTTGAATTTCCTTTTGTTCACACAGGTCCACCTCTCAAGCCTGTCCAGGTCCCTCTGGGTGACATCCTTCTCCTCAAATGTGTCAACTGCATACAGCTTGGTGTCATTGGAAAACTTGCTGAGAGTGTAGTCATTCTAATCTTAATGTCAATATACACAGCGTATTAATAGTTCCAAACTGACATCTTGAATCTGGAAAGAGTTATGCCAGCCAAAGTGTTCATAGTGTGAGATCGTTGTTTTTAACATTCTACTTTTTTCTTTTGTGACACCATTAAAACCTGATTTTTTTAACATCTTTTGTTGGTCTTACACTTCTGTGACATCCTACCTTTATAAAACACAGGAAATGTACTGATGACAACCACATCTCACATCACAACTCCAACGCTACAATGAAAGTTTCATAATACAGATTCTCCAAAGGGAAATGTAAGAATGTTTAAAGAGCACTTGGCCACATGGAAATTTAATTAACAGTAGGGTTTGTATGTGTTTTCCATCAGTGGCACATGTGCGAGGGAAAATTAATTAATTTCCAGCAATGATTAGGCTTTATGCAAAAAAGGTAGAGCTCCCATGTTGACATGGCCACTGAACAGAGATTTTATCTCTTATGATTCAGTTCCTCAGCACTTTCTTAAATTTACCCACTATTGTAGGAGTAATGACCATGTTTAAGAACTGTGAAGTTAGCAAGCCTGTCTTTCTAAGGATCACTAAACTCCTAATGCATTGCATAGAATAGATTTAGAGGTACATTTTTTCCCTTTGAAATTGGCTGGAGAGCTGCCTGGCTGAAAAGGACCTGGGGGTGCTGGTTGATGGGCGGCTGAACATGAGCCAGCAGTGTGCCCAGGTGGCCAAGAAGGCCAATGGCATCCTGGCTTGCATAGAAAATAGTGTGACCAACAGAAGTGATTGTCCCCCTGTACTCAGCACTGGTGAAGCCTCACTTTGAGTATTGTGTCCAGTTCTGGGCACCTCAACACAAGAGAGATCTTGAGGTGCTGGAGCGAGTACAGAGGAGAGCAACGAAACTGGTGAAAGGCCTGGAGAATAAGGCTTATGAGGATCGATTGAGTGAGTTGGGGTTGTTTAGTTGGAGGAAGAGGAGGCTGAGGGGAGACCTCATCACTCTCTACAACTGCTTGAAAGGGCATTGTAGAGAGGTTGGTGCTGGTCTCTTCTCATGAGCAATTAGCAATAGAACGAGAGGGAATGGCTGCAAACTGCAGCAGGGTAGGTTTAGGCTTGACATCTTTCATTCACAGAAAGAGTGGTCAGTCAGTGGAATCAGCTGCCCAGGGAGGTGGTGGAGTCACCATCCCTGACTGCGTTTAAGAATAGATTAGATGTGGTGTTGAGGGATATGGTGTAGGGGAGAACTTTGTGGAGTAGGGCTGATGGTTGGACTTGATGATCCCAAGGGTCTCTTCCAACCTATCTGATTCTATGATTCTATGATTCTATGATTGTAGGGTTTTGTCACTGTTTAACTATGGCAAGACTGCTGTGGAATCTTCTCTTTAAAATCTGCTACTAAAGAAGAAACATCTTTATCAAAAAGAAACACTTATTAAGCATATTAACTATAATTATATACACGGAACACAGAAAAAATATTTTCTTTAAAAACATTTAAAGGTAGTTAATCATTTAATCTAATTTATTTCAAACGAAGAATGCCTAAGTAACACAAGGTTATGGTTACGCTTTATATTGGCAACTCATAAGCCTTCTCATTAAACATATGTCATTGTGTTGCAAATGTCACTCCCTCAAACGTTTCTTCAAATCAATATCTTTCACTCCCTGCTAGCCTGTCTGATAAGATACGGTCTGCATATGCAGTATTGACTCCAGTTTTATTAGAAGATAATAGTGCATGCCATTGAAACCTTAAGGTATCTCTTGTATAATGAAAACTTAATGTCAATGAACTACAAGGTTATTCTGACAAGTCAAAGAATCATACAGAAAAAAATATATATACTGTTCTGTGTGATTTCTCATTACTGTAATTACCTACTTCCTAGTTACCTATACCCACGTGTACAAAAGGATACATTTGCATATATATTTAAGTACCAAAAAAAAGTTATTTTGTCAAGATCTTCTCAGAGGAAATTTTTAACTCACAGTTTTACTAGAGGCTATATAGAGGAAATGAAGACACAACAATGTTTCTTATTAAGCTTATCAAAATACTACTTTGAGCAAGCCGTTAAAAATAAACTATCAACTAGATGCTTCATTTTCTTCTTTAAGCTTTCTAATAACTATCTAATTGCCTTCAGGAAAAGGTTTCCAGCATGAATTACATTCTATATTGAGGAAATTAAACATTCAATATTTATTTGAAACATATCGTAATACGTAAGTGATCTGCATGAATTAAACATTTTTCCTTTAAGCATAGTTTAGTACAATAAATAAAAAGACCCAAATGTTTAAAAACCTAGAGAGATCTAACTTCCTATATAGGTTTCTTACTTCCATTTGGAAGTTTTAATAGCTTTAAAAGTTAATTAATTGAAATAAGAAGATAGCATTCAGTTTGGAATCAGAGTTTCATTGAAACAAGAAGTTCTCTGAAGATTTGAGAAATGCTCTTTATATAACACATGCAACAAATATAGACATGGTTTTAATTCACATTTTTTGCTTGCATTACTTTTCTTGGGAGTCCAGTAAAAGTCCCCTTCAAATCATCATATGTTCCAGTTGCATAGTGAATGGATTCAGGCAAATTATTAAAGAACGAATCTCCAAACACATAGCTGTGGTACTGGCTACTGCAAGTAATCTCACAGAGGAAGCTCAGTGGGAATACACAGTAAAGTAGGTATTTATTATTTTCATTCCAGTAGCACTGAGAGCCCCCAGCTAAGAACAAGATGAGCAGGTGCTGAGCAGAGAGATAATAAAGGCCTTCAAGACAGTGACTATCACAAAAAATGCACGGCAACAGAAGATACCTTCACTTCAGTATATCATGAGCTGTATTGATGTGCATATTTCCCCTATTTCCCCATCCCAGTCTCATTTCCTATCCGTCTTGGGAAACAGCTTGGGAGTGTTATTAGATCTCCTCCAGTAAATAAATAGAATTTGGGGTTCATGAGTTCTTGGGAATGGTCAGGATTGGGGGAAACAGTTCAAGCAGAAAAAGCTTTTCTGAAAGATTTTTGAAGCTGTTGTTAAGGTGGAAAATTTTGCACCCTTGATTACATTGCTCCCAGTTCTGCAGTGGTATCAAGGGAAAAATAGATTAATTTGGATGTACAGGTCCTTACTGTCTTACAGAGACCTTACAGAGGTCTTCTGCCTGAATCATGCTTTGTTTCTGATTGTGAGGAAGAGCATAAAAGGGACTAAGTTCTGGCTCCTGAGCTGCAAGTTGTAATTCTATGCCAAGAGTCAGACATTCACTGTCACTCTGACATCTCTCTACTCACTTTTTAAAATCTGATATTTTCCCACAGCTTCCTCATGCCATTATTTTTTAAACATTCAACAGCTGGCCTTTCCCAGCTCCTCTTTGATTTGCTTGTAACACACACTGGCAGCATGTAAATGGAAAGATGAGAACTACTACCGAGTTTACAGCTGCTGAAAGGAAACAGAGTGCTTCAGTCAAGAGGAGCTGTTAGGAAGATAGGAGGTTTCCTTGAACTTGTTTTATCAGTACAAACAGAGAAAAACTGTAAAGGGTAGAGTCAAACAGGGTCAAAACGTGTATGTGGTCAGGATTTATTAGCACAAAATTAACAGCTGTAGATGGGCTATGTAGCAGAAACCAGGTATGCCCAAAGACTGTCTCATGGGAATTGTAACCAAAACAAGTCACCACAGCAGCAGACCTGAAGAGGGTAAGAAGGTCTGCAGTGTCAAAGTGTGCACTAAAGAGAGAATGGGAGCAGGGGGGTGGGGAAAGTGTTTATCTGTTAGCAGTATGCCATTATTCTCTAGCCATGCTAAAGAGTACCTTTGCTGGGAGAAATAATAAGCCACAAATATGTATATGCTTATCAAACTGAACACAATCCATGATCGTGTACCATGTGGGGAAAAAACAGGAACACTCAAAAGTATAAGGTTTTTTCTGAGCATATTAAGAAACAGAAGACTGAACTATAGTTAATGGAATGGCACACAACTCTACTACCTCAAAAAACCACCCTACATCCCTTTTCACCTCAGTAAGTTTTTCAGTCTGAAGGCTCTTACAGAACTATCTGTATTAGCTTTCTCATTTCTTACACGCATATTGAGTCTGAAGCTTGCTGAGATTAGTTCCTGGCTTTTTTTTTCCAACACCAAAAATACAAAAAAAGGGAATGAATGAGTTATGGAACAAGCATGGAATGTTAGTGCATAATTGTGACTTTCTGTCACCCAAGTGGAAACAATAAATGTTGTAGTGCTTTTGATAGCTATGGCCAGGTCGGCCAGCAGCATCAAGACACTGCCTCACAAGCCAATTGCATTTTTTGTACTATGAAGCAGCAGCAGCTGGAGGTTGATTCATGGTGTTGCTCCACAGCCTTTTCCCGTGTCCCTAGGAATTCCTGTGTCCTCCACTGCTGTTACACACACATGCTGTAACATGGGAGCTGCTTGGTGAATAACTATCCTGCAGGCTGGTGGCCACCACATATTTTATTTTGTTTCTTTGTTTGAATTTTTTTTTTCAGGAGATGAGGGACAATGCCTTAAAAGGTGCCATTTACACCTGCAATCAACTGAAACATATCACAACTGGCTATGCACCAAGTTTTATACAAGCTTTCAAGTAATTAATTACAGAGACAGATGATTTGCAGGTACATATTTGAACAGTAAAAATTAGACTACTGCATGTTGATCTATTTTATACAAATGATGGTGATAGCTATTCACATGTAATTCTAACAAAATAAAATGCAAAGTCCTTACATTTTACTGTAAATAAGTTGGTTGATTTTCTACTTTCTGAAGTAAAATAAAAAGTAGAAATTTAAACTAAAATACAAATTTCAGCTGCTGTTAGCTAATCTCTACTTTGCAGATAGTACCTAAGTATGTAGTTCTATTAAGCAGAAATCCATGAAAATGGTTGTTCCAGATAAAACTCATTTGCAGCCCACTATTGTAATTTTTACTGAATTTACGCAATGTATTTCACAAGTCACACTCAGACAAATCCCAGGGTGGACTGGTATTTCTGCTATTACTGACACATCCTCCTTCCTTCCAGTAAAATGTTCTGCAGAGATCCTGCCTAAAACTGATTTTCCTTAAGGCTTGACTGATTTTCCTTAAGGTGATTAGCTTTGGATCTTGTGCTCCCATGATACTTAAACCCAATCTTGCCAACATGGAATGAAAGTAGACTGCCTATAAACTAAAAGCATTACTGCCCTGAGACCCAATTAGGTATTTATAAGTACAAAAGAGATCCAGTCAATAGGACACAGAAAAGAGCTGGTTTGCATCACTAGTTAATCAATAAACATGGCTGTACAATATTCCTGACAGGAAAAGCAGCACAACACCATTTATGTTAGATGTTCTGTGGGGTTAGTCAAGTACATTATCTTGTCGTTTACAGGTAAAGACTTCACCTCTCCTCTTAGTTCTAGCATTCACTGCATGATTTTTTTATTTTTTTTTTAAAGTAGAGAGCAAAATGCACGATAAGATTAACGGGCAATCACTGCATATCATGTTTAAGAGAACAGCAAATTTCCAAAGGACTAAACATTTTTCCTTTCTGAATAAATATCTCTGATCATTATTTGCTGTGGTAGAGCAGCTATAAAAAAAACATTATTAGGTCTGATGCTCTGCTGATATATTGCAGACTGAAGGAAAGCTAATGGTATAGCTAGCCTGAGCCTGGCTGCCTTTCTTTTCTCATTTTCTAAGCTGCAGTGTGGCATAGCCTTTAGCCAATATAGCAACTCCCGACTGAGAATACATTAAACTGAACAGATGAATGACAACATTTTAAAGCAAATCTGATAACCTAGACATGCTTGTGGGTTTTAAAGAGTCCACATCAGATAAAAAGAAATACCGGACACTTGAGAGCTGATGTATTCTTCTAAAGAGAAAGGATGCTAAGAACTCAATTGGGCCATTGAGAATATTCAAAAAAAAAGATCAAAGAGGGCAAATGCAGTTTTATATCACCAAAAAGAAAAAGAACGGCTATATACAAAATCATGCCAGTTGAGTTACACTCAACTGAAAAGATATTTGCACACATTTATATGGTGCTACTTAGCACAGAAATAAATCATTCATACAGTCTTTCCTTAGTTAATAACTAATGACTTTTACGTAGATCTTAGAGATGCAAAGGGAAAATAGGCTTCAGGCCTTTAGTGCATTGCAGATTTTCACTGAATTGAGGGAAACAAACTCAATTTCATTTCTATATCGAATGCACACACTTTTACCCTAGACTTAAAGGAAGACTTTTTATTAATTTAATGTAAAGTAACAAGTATAGTTCTCACTGTTTTTTCATGTTGTGTTTTCTAAGCTAAAATAAGTAGTAGTATGCTCTAGACAGGCACTTTATCGAACGTCTCTGTTTCTTGGATCCAGTGTGTCTGAACATTATTCTTTTATAAAATTAACTTAAAACAAATATTTAATGAAAATTTTGTGGAATGCACACTTTATTTTTCTAAGGTTAAATATACTGATAGCCATTTAACCATTCCTACACTTGAGAAAAATAATCAAAGTGTTCAGAAAAATTATGTGAGCATGAGTTTAGTGTTTCAGCCAGCTGCTACAAGCATGCACACACACATTTTGGATGACAGATATCAAGCTGACATGAATGACATTATTCTAGATTTTATATGTCGGCACGAGCATTAGACTGGATAATCCAGTTGTAAAATTAAAATGCATCAAATGGTTGCTGTAATGTAAAACATACCAGAATCAACGTCTTTCTATCGCAAGATACATTCTCAAGGGTGAGAGAGTTTATAGCCAAAGTCTGGTAGAAAAAAAGAAACACAAATTGAAGTGCTTTCTGTATCTGTAGGAACAGTATAGCTCCACATGCCTCAGGTCAAAAACTCAGAACTCTCATGACTAAAATAAATGGAGAGCTACTGGTAGTTGGAGAACTACTATAATTTATGGACAGATTTGTATTCCTTTTCCACATTTCTTAGTATACAGTTAATTTCCTCTGGGTTCAGAGGACAAACAAGGCTAAGAATTTGCTGTACCCAAGGATGCTGACATTCAGTTGCAGCCTGAGGAGGATGGAAAACTTTCTGTGAGACGTGGGAGAACCCTGACTGAAAGCCCATTCTCATCACCTTAGAGAAGGGAATCTCTTATGCAGGAGAAGTTTCTAGTGCTTTCCTTATACAGCACAAGGTTTCTAAAGTTTATGCATATCCTTTTGTTTCCCACATTCTATAGCACTGATAGACTGTCAGTCTCTAGGGCTGGGATCCTCTTGTCTAATGACATCAATATTAAGACATCTTAAATATGACTGCTTCATAGAATATGTGCTTTCATAACTGTTATTATCTTGACAAACTAATAACAGGGAGAGAGAAAAAATATAAAATCCCCTTAAAAGCAAATTTTCTTGATTCTACCTCATAACTTCAAAAAAAAATATTATTAAGCCAGTTTTGATGTTAGAAAGTACCAGCACAGCAGGCTCAAACAAATCAACTCTCAACAAATTGAATGGAATCTTTTTCTATTTATTTTGATACTAGTCAATCACTGTCTTAGCTGCTTCATAGTTATATATTCACAGTACCTTGTATCTACAAAGTCTGATGATCATGATAAATCATATTCAGAAGTTGTACATTGAGATGATTGTGGGAACAAGAGAATTGGTTTCCATACAGCAGTAATCCAACCTTTGGGCTCATACACATGATAAGGTATGAAACTCTTCTTATCTTTCTTCAATTCAAAAATATTGCTAGAATGTTAGCAATTTAGATTATTTCTCTCTTCTGTTTCAGTGTTCTTAAACATATTGTCATCAAATATTAACAAAATTTTAGATATTGTTTTTTTGAGGAGATGCATATTGCCACCTGATCTTAAGAAATCATTCTAGAAAATATTTGAGAGCTCATAAGCAGAAATGAAGTAATTAATTTTTTGCAAAGACTGATGGTTTAAAACCTTGTTTAAATGCTTGTAAGAGTGATGTTAGTATGCAATAAAGCTGAGAATTGCAAAGTTGGAAATCCTGGGATACCTTTGCAGGATTGTTACCTGGCTAATACTCAGAAACCCTGACAAGTCATAGACCCCAGATACCCATGAATAAATATTTCCAAAGTCTTTTGCCTCCGTAGAGGCATCAATTTAAATCCTATTTGCAGAATGCTATTCAACATTTCTTAAAAACTTTATGAAATATGACAGACAAATCTCATAATGTGGGAATTTCAGCTATTTTGTTCTTCTTTCCGGTTTCTTTCCTGTTTGTTTTTTTTTTGTTGTTTTGTTTCGTTTGTTTGTTTTTTGTTTATTTATTTATTTATTTTAAAAAAATCTGTATCACCATTAATTTTTCTATCTATTATTACAACATTCTATTCAAAATGTTTTAAATAGAGCTGGTTAAATAGTGTGTTTTTTGCCTCAATGTTTTTGGGCTTCCTACTAAAACATTCTAGTCTGTCCATTTACTAAACTAAAGTCTTAAAAGGATACACTGCTTCAGCAGATGAAAAAGAAGCAGCATGGCCCAAAGAAGTTTATTGTCTGTAGAATCAGACTTTAGTTATTCATGATATCTAATCACCAGAATTTTATATACATTTCTTCTTAGTAGAAAGTATATACAGTCAGTATTAAAGTATACTGGCACTGGATGTTGTCTGGCTTTAATCTATATTTCACAAAATTAAAGGAAGCAAAAAATCTTTGGGGTTAAAAACCACTGATCTTTTGGAGCAGAAAAACCCCAGGCATTTGCAGAACAAGAGCTATATTTCAACAGTTCTAGAAAACTCTGTCTTCTGTCTTACTTGACTGAAGACACAGCCAAGAGATCAAATAGCAGAGTTCCAAGACCTAGAAAACAAGCATTAGAAAATACTTATTAAGGCTTCTTATAGTAGCTAACCTATACAATATTCTTGTAGAGACAAGTATAGTTACATGCAAGATTCAATAGCTGTATGAGTTAAAAAATAAACAAATAAATGGGGATGTAAAAAGCCAAAACAAAAGCAAAACAAACCCTTCAGCTCCACAAAGGTTTAGGCATAACTATGTGCAACACTACAAAGGAAATTGACTTTAAAAAAGTCAGTGAGCTAAGACAATCTATAGAGGCAAAACTAGATGTGCAAAACTGGATGTACAAATCATGAGATATTTTTCTAAGAATCCTAAACTAACTGTAATTACTTTTCCATTTACTGTTGGGGGACTTTTACTTTTTTATTTTTTTAATTTAAATGTTAATGGACTCAAACATTTTTGTGCTTCTGTGTAGATTTTTCTTTTAATATACCATAAATGTACCTTGTATATACATTCCTGTTTTTCAATCCTGAACCATAAGAGACTACTTTTACCACCTTTTCAGTTGACCATTTTTTTTGCCAAGATATTAAACCATTTTGCTTCCATTCACCTATGTTCTCACAAAAATTTTTTCAATGGAAAAACTTAATTATATTAGAGTGAACAATATTTTTCAAATAAACCTAGTGCATCCAGGGGGTTACCAAACAAGTTTTCAGAGTTCTGTAAACCCTGATTAAAGTGTAACTTCAAAAACAAGAAGAAAAGGAAAATGTGTTTGTGCTATCTGCAATGGGATTTCTCCAGTAAGACGTTATAAGTGGAGACAGAAGGGAAAATTCGCATATAGAAATCCTCTTCATTCATAAAAAAGCTTCTCATTTTAATGAATAGCTTTATACAAATACATATATCTAAATGAAAATTTTCTTTAATTATGAAAAGAAACCTTAAAATCATTATCATGAAAAGTGTAAAAAATAACTTCTGAATGGAATTTCAATTTCATGATTCATTTCAGTTCTTCATTTTCCCAAAGGGACTACACCAAGAGATTTTTTTACATGGTACAATTCTTTATATACTAGAAAGCAGGAAAAAAATACCCCAAATCAACAAAAAAACAAACCCCATCAAGTTTATTCCATGTATTTAAGATGTTCTTAATGGAGATTATGAGGATACAGTAATTTTTTTATACTTACCAATGACATCTAAATGACAAATACTTCAACCACTTACAGTATTAAAAAAAATATAGTCATCATGGTTTTAGTAGACTACAGTTGTTTTCAATTTCATGCATGCTAGTTCTTTCTACCAACAAGAATTGCCCTTGCAATCTAATCAATCATCTCACTGTGTTTCCATATATAGAATCATGTAATGGTCCAGGCTGGAAGGGACCTCTAGAGTCATTGAGTCCGACCTCCCCACAGTCAGCAGGGACACCCTCAACTAGACCAGGTTGCCCAGGGCCTCCTCGAGCCTCACTTTGAATATCTCCAGTGAAGGGGCCTCAACCACCTCCCTGGGCAACCTGCTCCAGTGGTCCCCTCGTAGTAAAGAACTTATTCCTAATATCCAATCTAAATCTGCTTTTCTCCAGCTTGAAGCCATTGAAGTCATATTAAATATTATCTTTGATGCTGACAATGGGAAGTTTTATTCTACCTATCTGCCCTCTCCAAAAGTGCATGTTCTTTCAGATATGTTGATATAAAACCCTGGCTCCCAGATGGCAATTTTGCCTTAGACATTAAATCCTCTTAGAAAACCAGGTAAGAGCAAACCCTTGTGAGTCATGCAGCTATAAGCTTGCCCAACTCCAAAACAGCTCCCTGAAGACAGTCTTTCACCTCAACACTTGTGTAATGTAATGTTTCTCAAAATTGTTTTTCTCTATGAGTACATACAGGCAGAAAAATCCATTCATGCCATCAGAGCCTGCATTGTGCCCATAACTACCAACCTGGACACAGCCACCGGATAGGTTCGCACATGCAGTTCCCAGATTAGATCTGGATTTTACATTACAAGTTTTACATATCTTCTAGTACATGTTTATTTTACTGCAGGAATTGACTGCTCACATACCCTGCTGACTGTACTTACTGTGCTACAGCTAGAGCAAATATAGAACTCTCATCCCAATCATACAGATAAGTTCTGTGTAACAACAACTCCTAAAGCTATGAACTATCATTATGCATGAGTTCAGGTAACACCTAAATTAAGAAGTCTCTTTCCTATATCCTTTAACAAAGTTCTCCTTCCTTTTAATGCAAAACTTAGGGAAAAAAAAAAAAAAAAAGCCCTTATTTTGGAGACTGCACTAGGTCAAGCCATATGAAGACTTAAGGCAAAGAGTTTATCAGTAGTCCAAACTTCATATTGAACTGTTACAGAGTCTCTGAGTGCAACACAAAGAAGTTCTGCATTATGAACTGTTGAGGTCAAAGTGAATATGATTCTTATAGACATTTTCTTTTAGATGTATTCATAGGTACATTTAGAGAAAACCTTGGGCTATGTTTAAATAGAAAAGACATTTTAAGATCTTCAGCAGCTGTTATGGTTAGATAGTTTTTCTGATCTATTGCTGCACTTAGACCAGGATAGTTTATTACTTTCCATTTTTCACTGATAGCTGGCATATTGCAAATTTTTTTTTTCATCTTCCTTATTACAAGCACCAGCTTAAATGATGCAACTGTTGAAGTGAAGAGCTGAGATTTTTCAGATAGTATCACTTCTTGAGACTGCACAATGTTGATACTAGTAACAGCACAATGAAATGATACAATGCACTGTTTTTCATTGTATAGTGTAATGGCAGAAGCTGTGGAGTTTATGTCTAATTTCTTTACTTGGAAAGGTATAGAAGTTACAAACTCTTCACTTAGCTGTTCTGCACTGAGGTAGAATCTGGTCTAGCACAATATGGTCTGAGATAATAGTGTTACAGTTTATTTTGAAAGGGTTTAGTCAAGATAAAAATATATGTCCTTTTGTATATTTAAGGTCCTGCAGCAACTTAGATAAATCAAAATTGAAAAGTATAAAAAGCTGTCATTTAAAAAATGTGATGTATGCATTTACTCCACGCAGCTGAGACACTTAAGTTTTTCTGTGATTCTGAACATTTTTATTTTCAGGTTCTCTTCATTTCACTTTGCTTCTTCTCAAAGTATGTTAATTTTCCTGTAACATAATATAATATCTCTCCAGTGAAGTTATATTGACTTTTTTGAGCTTCCGTGCCTTTTAGCTGTACTAAAAAAAACGCAAATATTTTCCTCATTGCAACCACAACTGTCTTTCTGGATTTAGGTTTTAAATACAGAAGAATCAAGGCAAAAAAGGGCTTAAAATCAGTACTTGTTAGAAGAAAGTGCCACCTCAGAGGAGAGGACACGTAAAGGATTGCAATTTCTTAGTGCTGTATCTGTATTGCTATTACAAGGACACAATCACTTGACAGAGAAACAAGTACAGACATGTTTGCAGCCACTCATACACAGCAGAAACAGACCCTCACTATAAAGTTAGTCACAAACCAATACTTATTTTCTTCAATTTTTGTAGTGGTTACCAATTGCATTTTTAGTGCAGTTTTATCTGAATACTTCATTTCACTGATTCAACAATAGTTTCTTTTATTGTCTTGTCTCCTTCTTAAGAAGCTTTCTCCCATAAAGAAGAAAATTTGCTGGTAATTCTTGGAAATCATTAATAGAATACACTATTTTTGGTTGAGAAATAGAAGAACTCTTGACCCTAAGACTAAGGGAAACATAGGAAATGTGAAAATAGGGACAGACAAGGGAAAGGAGATTATCCATATTTATATTTTGTCTAAATAAAAATATATAAGTTTTAATAATTCATGAAACTTTTCTGTATTAATTACTTCCAACTTTAGATTGTGAAAGAATTCATTGAACTAACAACGACTTTTTAGCTCCAAATATGTACAATGTTGTCACTTTTGTCCAGTACAAGATTATGACTGTGAATTGTCTTTTCTGGAAATCTCAATCAAATTCTAGCCTGAGAGCTTTAGAACTGACAAGAAATTGTAACCTCAGGTACCTGAGAAGAAAAACAGAGCTTTCTGCAGAGATATCTAAAGAGGCTGAATTTTTCCCTTTTGAATTCCTTCAATACCTTGTAAATTTTCAGTCAACAATCAGAGATTTAATAATGGAAAGAAAGGGGGTGGCTTGGCTTTATCTAAGCAAAATACTTTATTCATCATTACTGAATCATTAAGTCACCAAAAATCATCTCCGTACAACTTGGGGGAACTGAGCTGATCTTTTGAAGTCATAGAATCATAGAATAATTTAGGTTGGATGACACCCTTGGGATCATCAAGTCCAACCATCAGCCCTACTCTACAAGTTCTCCCCTACACCATATCCCTCAACACCATATCCAATCTACTCTTAAAACACAGTCAGGGATGGTGACTCCACCACCTCCCTGGGCAGCCCATTCCACTGACTGACTACTCTTTCTGTGATTTTTTTTTTCCTAATGTCAAGCCTAAACCTACCCTGCTGCAGTTTGCAGCCATTCCCTCTTGTTCTATTGCTAATTGCCCGTGAGAAGAGACCAGCACCAGACTCTCTACAATGCCCTTTCAAGTAATTGTAGAGTGATGAGGTCTCCCTTCAGCCTTCTGCAAACCCTTCTGCAAACTAAACAGTCCCAGCTCCCTCAGTCGTTCCTCCTAAGATTCATTTTTGATGCCTTTCACCAGTTTTGTTGCCCGCCTCTGTACTTGCTCCAGCACCTTGAGATCTCTCTTGTGCTGAGGTGCTCAGAACTGGACACAATACTCAAGGTGCAGCCTCACCAGTGCTGAGTACAGGGGGACAATCACCTCCCTACTTCTTCTGGTCACACTATTTTTTATGCAAGCCAGGATGCTATTGGCCTTCTTGGCCACACAGGCACACTGCTGGCCCATGTTCAGCTGCCCGTTGACCAGCATCCCCAGGTCCTTTTCTGCCAGGCAGCTCTCCAGCCACACTTCCCCAAGCCTGTAGCGATGCATGGGGTTGTTGTGGCCAAGTGCAGGACCTGGCACTCGGCCTCATTGAAGGCCATGCCATTAACATTGGCCCATCTATCCAGTCTACCCAAGTCTCTCTGTAGAGCATCCCTGCCCTCAACCAGAGGTCTTTCACAAGAAGTTGGAAGCTAGAACAACAACACAGAAAAGGTCAATAGACAGGTGCTGGTTTGTTGTTTTTTTTTTCAAAGATAAAACCAAGAAGACACAATAATGCATGCATCTATGTCAGCATAAAGTGAATACCAATTGGGCCAGATCTATTTAAGAACACTTCTGATACTGGAGACCCAAGACTCAAACAGCTGGGGTCTAGGGGCAAGAGTTCAGACTAATTAGTCTAGTCCCATAGTCTTAGTGCCTCTTGGCAACTGTCCAGAGGAATCAGAAAGATGTCCTGATCTTGTACGTTGAACATGCTACACAAGGTAAACCAAAATACTTGCAAGCAGGAGGAAACTGGGATTTGTAGACTCACCACAGAACAGCATCTACAAGGTGTGCAGAACAGTTACATAGGCCTCAGATTTGAAGAGAAGTTTAAATTTGTACTAATAAGGATCTAAATGAGAGAAGGTGGGGGAGAAAAAAAGGTAGAATTTAAAAAATACACAAGCAGCCTTCAGTAAGGAGTCGAGTGTTTGGAAAAGAGATGAAAAGATCAGTTGAAATGATTGATGCACTTGTATTAGACAGTGTTGACCCAGCAACTGCTGATGTAAGAGAATTTCAAGCATTAATCCATACCACAGCTGCAAACTTTACTAAGTTGTATGCCTATAGGAATGGATGCAACCATACAAAAAAATTTCTAATTTCTTTATTCTTCCTCTATGAATTTTGCTAACCAGTACCTCCACCCTGAAACAGAACTGATTGTTTCTAATTATTTATAAACCAAAGTAGACTGCCTTGTGTTGCGCTACAAAACACTGTAGAGAAAATGGAGCATCTTTAACTGAAACATTAGGTTTCCATCATCAAATCTCTAGTAATTTCCAAGAGATGTTTGTTAATAGCATTTCTGGAGAAAGTTTTCCTCTGTATGCCATAAGCAATCCTTTAGATTCCTTTAGTTTTCAGAGTTCAGGTCTCAGTTGGAGGGTGATAATCTTCTATCTCTGAAGCTATCACCACCCTACCCAAGCTGCTTGCTGAGAGCTAGTTTAACAGAAACTTTCTTTTGGATTTAAGGATAGCATAGGAAGAATGATAATTTTCTGAAGATATTGCTGCTGTGAAATCCAAAGTATTTTGATTTTACTCAGAAGATCCTATTTGTGGTCATATTTGTGTGTAGCTATATGCCTCTGTTATGACATGTCCTAAGTGCTTTTCTTATACAGATATATGCACCATATTTTGTAGCTATTACCAGAAATGAAAAAGACATCACAGCTGAACTAATTAGGTTTCAAGAAGAATTAAATTATACTCTTGGGCTTAGCTTTGCCACAGTTTAAATGGACTTGGTACAACAAAAGACAAAAAGAGGAGAAAAACAAAATAAGGCAGCTTACTGAGCACATACAGTATATCAATGCACATTTTATTATGGATGTAACTCTTTATGGGAATTAGTAGATCCAGGAATAAAGTGTGATGGAATGTTGCTGATAACTTTAAAGGAGAAAATTAAAATATGTTCATAAATAGCTATTAATTTTACTTTCCAGACTGTTTAATGCTTATTCATCTAATAACTCATTGATTTCAAATTAAGTTGTAATAGAGAAAAAATACAGGATTCCACCTAAATCTTTTAAAAATACTGTTATTTTCTAGGAAGATTTTTAATTTCTTTTTAGTATTATTTTTAAAGGAAAGATTTGCATACATCCTTCCAGTTTCTGAGTTGCTCCAAGTTGAGAGATTTCTGATTTATAGCACAAAGGTGAAATTAATGCAAGATGTATGTAACTCAGAGACCTTGAATGGAACTGTCTACCTTTAGCAGGAGAAATATAAGGAGGAAGTATTTTTTAAGTGAAAGGTTTTATTTGTTTAAAGCTAGGAGAGGGGTAACTCTGAAACCTGAGTTTTCCTGGTAGTTGATCGTTGGCGTTGTTTCAACTAGCTTTACACAACACAGAATATGCATACATTATTCAAGTTCTCTGCCTCCATCTTATTACTTACACACTACCCAAAATAAATACACGTACACACAAAAAGTAATTAATTTGTTGATGCATTGGTATCAAGACCTCTTTACCCTTTAGCCACTTCTCCAAAACAAAGTATGCAATCCAGTAAATTCCACTGTTAATATGGAATTACAGGCTTTTAATTGTTCTGATCTGGCTATCCTTGGTTTGCGCAGGACTGAGCTCTGTTTACCTGGTGCCCCATGGCCAAGTGCCCATTGGCCAGCCTGTGTGGGCTCAAGCTTTGCGAGTGCCACCAAGGAAGGGGCTGACAGCCTCAGGCAGCCTGCGCTGAACAAATGGCCCATGAGCGAAAATGGGAGTCAGCTTTCACCCCTTCCCTGGGAGCAGGGGAAAAGTAGCTCTAATAATAGCTCTAAGGAAACTAAAAAGTCAGAAGGAAGAAAGCATCACTATCATGTTTTTGTTACCACTCTCACCTTAAGCATCCTCTTTGTCCTCCTAGTGAAAACCTCAGGATACCAAAGAGCTCATTTTAACTTCTCTCTCCCTAATATTGCCCAGGGAAGACTGGGTTCAATATTACAGCCCAAGAGAACATTTAAAGAGTGATAACATCAGAATAAAAAGGTAGGTACTAGGTGTACATATCTATACATATATTAATGAAATAATTTTAAGCATATAATTTGTGAGGATTTTTTGTACTCCTTATTTCAGCTCGGACAATTAGAATTGTTAAAATTGATTGGAACTAATGGTAAATGCTTAAACTCTATCCATGTTTCCTGTACATCTGGGTATGCCAGTTCAATGTAATAGGAATTCTAAACAATAAAACCACTTGTTTTATAATTAGAAACCCATGCTTTTATTTCTTATATGGTGTAAACTGCAGAGCTTTATCAGATTTAACAATGTCAAGGTGCTTACATGAAATAAGGCTTTACGTGCAAGGCTGCAGTGAAAGCACTGAATACTGCCTACAGCACTAAAACTTTTGGAAGGATAAGTGCAGTTTCTCTGTATGCAAGTTCTCTTTGGCCCAATAGGTGTGAAAATTATAGTCTGAAAAAAAATATCAAAGACGTATTGCAGTTACAATTACGAACTGAGCACTTTGCTGTTGAAGAAACACGGTTAGCGTTACCACAAATCAAAGGTACTTCATTAGTTGCTACGTTTTATGAGGTTGCTGAGGTAAATTTTACAATACAGTTTTAAACATCATTAACTTTGTGACCTTACCATTAATGTGTTGATACACAAATTCAGATTGCATTAGTCCAGTGAGTAGCTCCTTCTGTGGAAGTATATCTCCCCCCCTAAGTCATTATAATAAGAACACACGAAGGCAAATAGGGTTCATGCAAAACTAGGTTTAGCTCTGATTTATATCACATTTTTAAAGTTTCCTTTATGCCATAAAAAAGCATTTGGTACAAATTGGTTCAGGCTAGTGTTTCTGAAATGTAACAGCACATCTAAGGAGAAGATAATGCAGCCATGGGGAATTCCCTTTCATTTCTGAACGTAGTAAACTCTTAGGTATACAGGTACAGCTTTCAAGTGCTTGAAAGGAAAGCATTTGGTAGCTGTGTGCACGTTAATTGCAATATTTTGGCAGAAGTACTACTTTTGCAACCTAAATGACCTGCCAACGGCACTGCAAGGAAAAAAATATTTGCAAGAAAGAATTATTTTAATAGACATGCACATAATGATAGACATGCACCTGTTATTTTACACTGCCAGCCAAGCACAGTTTCATTAAAACAAAAAACGCCAGTAGCACCAGTGAAGAATGAGATACAAATAAAGGTAGTGTGTTGATGGCTTAAGGCTTGGTGATCCATTCATAGGGTTTCAGATTTTTAGCTTATCATGGAAGGGAATTAATAATTTGGCTAATGGAGGGAGGATGTCATCACATCATTTACCACTGCTGATAAGTTTTGTATAAGTATGTGTCAAAAAATATATATCTTAGCAATTTTGGGGGCAAGCCTTATAATATGGATGACTTTTTTTTTTCCCCCCAATACTTTGAAAAGTTATTCTAGCTTCAATACAGCACCTTTCTGTTAAGAAATGAATAGTACAAAGTTGGCAAATCAAAAGCTCCTGTTCACATTGACATGCTTTGGAAAGGCTGCAGGGGACTCTGCTCTGGCATTGTAGAGCAGCTCCTCCTCCTTCCTCTTCACTGACCTTGGAGTCTTCAGAGTTGTTACTTTCATATTCTCACTCCTCTTTCTGGCTGCAATTGTGCTGTTGTTCTTCCCCCCCCTTCCTTTCTTAAACATGATATCAGAGAGTCGCTACTACCATCACTGATGGGCTCAGTCTTGGCCAGAAGTGGGTCCATCTTGGAGCTGGCTGGCAATGGCTCTGTCAGACATGGGGGAATCTTCCAGCAGCTTCTCACAGAAGCAACCCCTGTAGCCCTCCCCTGCTATCAAAACCTTCTCAAGCAAACCCTGTACAGTTAAAAAAGCAACACTATTCAAAAGAGCTGAAATACAAACCCACACACATCGGGCCTTGTTACTTCCTTATTTAAATGGGGATGGAAGACATAGGTCATGTTCATGCAACTTAGTTTAACTTTTAATCTGTTAGGGTTTTTTTTTGACAAGGCAGAGGACATTAAAAAGCTGTATTAAAAAGAGGGAAAAACACAACCTCATACAAGTAGAAGCTGGTTCCATTTTGTAAGAATAAGACAAAATGAGCATATTTTTATTTGCCTTCACTTATCAATATGCTATTTTTCTCCTAATCCATTTAATAGTATCGTTAATCTTCAAAAACATTTGAAAAGTTGTTCTAGCATAAGAATTTTATACTTAAAACAGAAATATTTTAAATATTATGAAAGGTACTAAAACCAGTACTGATGCAAGTTGTAAGCAAGTCGAAGCAAAGACCAAGGGAGATGACAGAACACACTACAGGAGATGTAACTTTCAGCTGCTCAGTAGCAGTTGTGATTCATTTTGGTGGGTTGTGATGTTCTCTCCTGTATAACTACTCTCTCATTAGCAACCATTTCCTGATTTAATAATTCACTAGGTAAAAGGAAGGTGTTGTCATGTCTATCACCAGAGATTAAATGTGACCAGTGTTCCAATCAAAGCCTACTAGAGTGCTCTTCTAACCCTTTTTTATAAACTCCTTTCAACGCACTTGAAAGCAACACTTTGGCTAAAGCTTAATGATACGCTCCCTAACATGACGGAAACAGATGAAAATCTGAATAGTATAATTTTAATGTTATGTAATACAGGGGAGAAAAAAGGATTAAAATCATAGAACAAAACACTGATTTCTCTTATCCACTGTTTAATGTTCACAAGCATATCAGTTCTCCACAGACCACCTGTTGTAAATCTCTGTTCAAGCAAAATCAGGCAAATTCTGAGAAAAATTTAGATTAACAGGTGTGACTTGCTTTCCATTGAAGGAACAGTGCTATATACTACCCACGTATCAACCTGAAATGGTTCTTACACACAGAGTGACAACTCCACAGCTATGGACTCAGGACAATAATATTTCATATCTTCAGTTATTGCACCTACTACTTGATTTTCTAATGAGAAACCAACCACTTAAGCTTACAATCAAGCTCTCAGCTCATCTGAGTGCTCACTACCTGAGCCTGGGATTTTGCTTCTGGCCAAGTCAAGCTATTTTCTCCACCCTGCTTCTCTGCCATCTAACATCTTATCATAGGAAAGTTTCCATGGCAGCCAGCATAAGGTACAATTGAGCCTTGCAATTATATTTGATGGGCTTTTTCTTTAGAGCTTCTATCCAGACTGCAATGTTGTTTGTCAGGAAACTAGCCAAGAGTTCAAAACCAGTTTTGAGCAGTTGGAATAGCTTTTGTTCTTTTTCTGTCCTTCTCAAGGAAAACAGGTAAACTTAAAAAATCCAAACAAACACGAAACAACACCATGCTCACCCACTCCCACCCACCTGTGCAACTTACACCAAACTAGGTGCTTTTTATATATCGCTATAAAATGCTCATTTAAAAACAAAACATCAGTATACTATACTTTTCTAGGCTTTGAGTGGTTAAGAAAAAGTTTATTATTTCATCCAAAGGCTTGGAAGTTATAAACTTCAGATGCCTAGCAATCTTTACAAGTTCAAGTGAAGAAGAATAAGAAAGAAAGAAAACCAAATAATGCATCTAAAAATATAACCTCTCTGGAAAATATCTCCAGATGAGGTAGCTCCTGCTATGCTAAACTCTTCCTCTCCAAAAAAGCACACCACCCTCTCCCTCAAACAAACCCACACACAAACAAAAAAAAATCCCCCACCCCTCGCAAACCAACCCCAACTAGTCAACGTCGTCTTCTGCATGGAGACAGAGATTTTCTTAGAATAATGAGCTACCCAGCAAATAAGTAATTAATTCTGTAAACGTTTTGATACCTGGATGATTTTGTCATCATGTTAATCTGTAGAATGCTGTACATAAGTTTCTTCCATCTCTCCCACATAGCAGCTGAACAACAGACTTTTCTTTAAACCACACAAGAACAGCTGAAAAATCCAACAGCCCACAGCTTGATCTGAAAAGCTGGCAAGGCAAAAGATGGATATGAAAAACTGGACTCCATGAAAATATCCTTTGTATAAAAATGAAATTTTCATCCTCATCTGCATGTATTTTTATCTCCTTGCATCATGAAAGCAGTTTGTCTGTCCAGAGATCACCCATATAAAGAGTTTTCTTATTCATCATCTCAGCAATTCAGTTGTTGGGATGAATATACCAAATTAAAATATAACTAGTAATGAGTCTTACACTACAGAAGTGGAATTTACTCAAGAAATATGTTGCCCTGAAGCAATATACGAAACTCCTATGGAATTAATTTGTGAGTATTCTCTGCAAGCTACAAAGACTACACCAGTGTTTGAGGTTTAGACCAGAGAAGAAAATTAAGCTGACACCATTGCCTTCAGCATTTTTCCTTGTTTGAATACCAATGAGTACACTCCTAGAGTCTCATTATTCCCTTGGCAGGGCTTCCACTACCATTTACACATGAGTAATTTCTTTTTATGGACCCAATATCGTTTTGTTCAAAACACATTTATCATTACAGAATGTGATACAGTAGGAGTAAACAGCAAGTGCTTCTCATCAGCATTGTCTTTGCAAAACAATTGCACATGAAAAACAGCTAGTATGTGAACCTGAAAATGCTTGTTTTACAATATCCTGCAGCTTCCAGGGGCTTGTCCATAATGAACTTGCTCATGCAGTTGAGTATTGCATGCACAGAGTTTTGTACAGCACATACTGATGGTTCAAAGTGAACTAAAATCTGTAACTGACATAATTTTATTACTAATATCAGGTTACTGTGGGTAATACAACACTCAAGACTCTCAAAACTTTATAGATCTTGTTGACTCAAAGTATTTTTCATAAATTTGAACTTTTGGGGTGATTTGTAAGTTATAATCACACACATATTTGTGTTTGGCACTACTTTTTGACACAACAGATCTGAACATGGATGCAACCCTTCAACTGGAACTAAGTTTACCTTCAGCCTCAGTTAATAGCCTTGTAGTTCCACAAAGTGGGTAAAAAGAAAATAAATACAACTGGTGGGAATGTCATAAACACATACACATGCATGCAATAGTATGTTTGTTGTGTTCTGATTAAGAAAAACGTGTTAAATAATCTTGTAGAAACTTAGGTGAACACGGTAACCACAGCCTCAGTGCACACTGTTTACGATAAGCATCCTTATAAGTGCTTTATCAGCCACAAGAGCTGCTGTTACTCCTCAGCTGGCCTGCAGCATGTGAAAGTTCAATGGCTCTTTCAGCCCTATTGTCTGTTCAGGAGCCGGGTGAGTGCTGTCTCGCTTGCTGGGAGCAGAAGGTGGCATCCTGCAGAAGTATTCCTCTGCTATTTGGGTTGAGAACACATAATTCACCTGGCATTGCCAACAGGAGAGGTACAGGCTTCTCAGCCCACCCTCCAGTTCAAGTCTGGCTGCTGTTCAAATGCTGAACAAGAAAGGCCAATTGGTTTATTCTTATGTCAAAGTCCTTATATGCCTGCAAGACTTGTTTCTTACTCTGCTTTTACTTATAAATTATCAACCAAGATGGATTAATCAAAGATAGTAGGAAGCACAGAAACAGCAGAAGGGAGAGAAAAACAAGGACTTATGAAGAACTTGCTCTCAGGGTGCAATTCTCCCAGAACTCTGATTTTCTAGAAGACAACTGTGCATTGTTTAAATTCACTTGGCTATCAGGAATCATTAGTGAGCAAAGTGCTTCCAAATTTTCTTGTTCTTGGCATTAGGTATCCTTAGTCATACCCAGAGCTTCCATTATGCTTCCTACATTGAGCCATTCTCTCTCCAGATGTGACAAAAGCTTCCAACAATGAGGCACTAATCATTGTAGAGTAACCATAGCACAAAGAAACCATTACATCAAACACCTGGTAAGCCTAAGTGAGGTTCAATAAGTAGCCTGTGTTCCAGAGAGAAAGAACCTGAGTAATTGTGATCCTGCTCAATACATAAAGAAACCTGAGTCTTTAGGTTAAGCCCCCAAAATAAGGCAAAGGAACAGAGTGCTCAAGATCACTATGGTTTGTAAATTGTGGAATTTATATATTCTTATAAGAATGGTGTCTGTACAAAGCAAATTAGTAGGTTGAAGGGAACAGAATAGGTGAATGATGCCAGTTTACACCAAGAACATTTCCTAAAAATCCTATTTATCCTTTTTTCTGTTTGTATTTCTTCCAGTTGTGTTCATCCCAACTTGCACTTCATTTAGTTTATGCAGCCAAACCCATGTCTTCCTAAATGGCTACTTCTGCAGCATTCATACATATCAATGGATCTTTGCAGAAAGCCTTTCAGGCACTTGAAGTCTTTACTGAAATGTCAACACACAGGCTCTCTGTGCCAGAGAGGGCTTTGTGGCAGGAGTCATACAGAAATGAACATCCAGACTGTGAATCTTGTACGACTGCAGGTTAATTTAAACTGGAGTGGGACAGGGGAGCAACAGCAGATCCCTGGTTTTTTCTGAATACAACTACTCAAGTTCTGGATAAATGAAATATCTAATTTCAAAGGTTCAGTAATGTATTCTCAATATTAATGTAATTTAATACACTACTTAAAAAATCGAATCCAATTGCAATCTTGCGAAACAAGATGCATGCTCATAAAGATTCCACCAAAAATCAGTTTTGAATTGTTGCAGTGGCTCCTTCCTTCCCAGTAAGGCTAAAGCTAAGGCTTCATTGGTGAGATAAATTAAGATAGTGTTTTCCCCTCACTAACAGGTGTTTACACCTAGGACTCAAACATCTAGACAGGTTACTTCAGCATATGCTCAACTATACAGTTTCCAAGTAGCAAACAGTAAACTATTGATAACCCTATATTAGAAACATATCAAGTTCAGGCTTACAGTTGCATTCTTTCTAATCAGAAAAGGTTCATAAGAGCAAGAAAGTCTGAGGGACAGAACATGATCCCATATAGATTTGATAACCCCTAAGCAGCATCAGGAACCTCAAAGAATTCATAACACTGATATGCAAAGGCCAAGGCAGCACTGCCAGCTGAATAATCTTCCATTTTCTATGAAGAAAAAAACATGAAAAAGAGATCATTTCAGGGAAGAGAAAGGCAGTTGGCTTTAATCAAGAAAGACCAAATTATTTGAAACAAAATAATAAAATTTCTAAATTTTCTTGAAGAAAGATCACTGAAAAAAAAACCAACAAACAAACCCTCAACAGAACAGTTTCCAGTGTCTCATATCCTAAATACAAGCTGCTTAAAATCTTACATACCCAAAAAGTGAAGGACTGCCTACCAGAATAGTAATGAGAACACAGTGATAGGTACTTTCAGATCAAAATTATCAAATATTGAAATCTTACAGTCATTTAAAAAAAAATAATTCTAAAAAGCCAACCAAATTTAAGAAAATCAGAACTGCCGCCTCCAGTAAAGAAATGCCTTCTTCTACTGATCAAATATATTGGTTATTTATTTTGGCTTCTGGTTCTGCTGAAAAAAAAACCCAGGAGATTACAGTCCTAGTTCAGCTTGCATAAATTAAAATATTTCTGTATATGTTACTGTAACTACTGTGCCAGACTGCAAATGAGCCACTTAATATGATCTAGACTGTACCTTTATTTCTGGGTGTTCTGCTAATAAATTTTAAACATAGAATTTTAAGAAAATCAGTATGAGAATTCAGTCACAATAGCTATATTTACTGATGCAAATTTATATTCATTATGTTAATTACGTATTAACTGGGGTTGAAGTGCTGTATAACATGTCTTTATTTGCCTGCCCCCTTTTCAGCATGCTGTTTGACAAAACCATTTCTGCTGTAATACTCCATTCATCATCTGTCTTGCAAAGTGGTGAACTGACTGTTTACAACTTAACATTAGGTTTATCCTTTAAGAATGTATAACAACACTAACTGCATAGAAACATAGTTTTGAAGCCCAGAACAGTGAGAGGAACCACAGCTTGGTGACTTCTAGAACTGGGTAGGATGCAACACAGGCTCAATGCACTACCTCTGTATCAACAAAGACTTTTGTGGGCAGCCCATGCTACAGATTTTCACGTGAATTTTATGAGGGTTATCCAATTCCCCACCCCCAATTTCTCTTTCTAATTATGGCTTTTAATCAGTTGCCAAACCACTGATTTCCATAACTGGAAGGATTGACAGACTACTGGTTTTGTAGACAGCGGTTCTTCAGTATTAGCAAATAATACAGAGTACTCTTGATTCAAGAGGTATATTTTCTTACCAGTTACGCACATTGACTCATAGCTATAGCACTATAGCACAAAGGAGACAAGGTACATTAATTAAATTCATATTTTCTGTTAAACTGATAGTAAGATGATAACTCAAAGAGGAATCAAACCCACTGGAATAGACAGACAAGCAAATGAACATGAACGTATTGGAAAAAAAAAACAAACAACAAAAATAATTTTAAAAAACCCCACATTTAGATATTCTAAGATGATATAATAAAGAAAAGTCTTATGTTACATATTGTTTCCTTATGCTGAAGACCAACCTTAATGAAAAAAATTATAAAAGGTCAACAAAAGTAGCACATACTCAAAAAAAATATTGAATTCCTCTTGTGTAATAAGTGAGAGGGGAAAAATTAACCACTATCATGGAGACCTTATAACTGTATTCCAGTACCTGAAGGAAGCCTACAGGAGAGATGAGGAGACTCTTTAACAGGGAGTGTAGTGACAGGATGAAGTTTAATGTTATTAAACTGAAAGAGGGGACATTTAGATTAGCTATTAGGAAGACATTCTTTACTGTGAGGGCGGTGAGACGCTAGACTGGAAGAGGTTGCCCAGAGAAGCTGTGGATGGCCCATCCCTGGAAGTGTTGAAGACCAGCCTGGATGGCGCTTTGAGCAATCTGGTCTAGTGGGAGGTGTCCTTTACAGTCCTTCAAACTCTAACCATTCTATGATTAGTCAGGAAATGAAATATTACATTTTATTATTTTTGAAAGTTTCTATTGAACAGAGATACCGGTAATAGACACTTCTTTCTGTTGAGAATGACTACTGTAAGTTATCTTTTCTTGTGCACCTAGAAGTACAGGGTAATTTATCAAGACTAAAGTGTTTGAAAATATTTTGGCTATCTAATGGAATGAATGAGTGTTATGGGTTAATTACCTAGAAATCACAATTCTGAGCTGCAATAATGTTATATGGTCAGCTAAATTAAATTACTTAGGAATTAAAAACAATGAGATGTTTATTAAATTAAATTTGAATTGTTTCCTAATGATCTAGCATTTAAGATGACATTTTTATTAGCTAATAATACAAACATTAATGAAATTCTGAAAGGAACATGTTAAGTTCTTTTAACTGAATTTACTAAATTTTTGTCATTCCGATTGAGTAATTGCTCTTATCTTAATTCTAAATACTCACAAATGTGATTAATCAGAATAATGCCATGTAACCAAAAGCATGGTAAAAGAAACACAACAGAAAAGAAACTCATAAAGTATCAGTTACAAAAAAAAAAAAAAAACCAAACCAAAAACCAAACCCCACAAAAAACAAAACAAAAATACCCACAACCCAAACCAAACAGAACAACATCAGGTTTAGAATGTCATACATTTAGTCTTCCAGCAATTAATATTTTATATTATAGTGGAGTTAAAACAACAGGATATTAAACACATCTCTGTTCTGAATTTGTATTCAATTCTTCACTGTCCAAATGCAGCCATAAAACACATATAATAATGTTTTTATAATTCTGGAAATCACTGAGTTTAATTCAGAAGCAAAAATAAATTATAGTATTTCTTCTGTGATCTTTTCAGTGTGACATTTACAAAGTGTGTTGCATCTATGCAAGATAAATCAGAAACAGGGATGTCACAAATGGTGCCAAGTTATCTTTTTATTCAACTACACTCCAGGAACCAGCTGTGTCTTCTTTCAGTCTTTGTTGAAAAGTTATCACCACCAGATGTTGTTAATATTAGATAGGTAACAACATTAACAGTAAAAAAAATAGATTGCTTTCTAATAAGGAAAACATTCTGATCACTCTGAACACTCACTTCTGGCTGATGGTTATAGTATGAGTTGCAGAAGAGCTGCTCTCGAGTATCAGCTTGCCAAGTCTATCTTCGTTCATAAATACTTAAAGCTCTGTCCACATAGGGCTATTTGACAAAATTTGAGCAAGTCTGTTATGACTGCTGGGATAATGCATTAACAATTAACCTTAAGAAAATTAAAATTAGGTCAAAACCATTTGTGTCTAATTTGTTTCCAAATAAGAATATTGCACTTCAAGTTTACCATGGTGTCACCTGTGCTAGCTTTTCTGTGTCCTGGTTCACCTGAAAATTTTAGTGCAATGGAACCTGTAGTCTTTTTAGACTGATGTCTCCTCCCCATTTCAGCAGAAGTGGGAGTTTTCCTGCTCCATGAGGGTGCTATAAAGGTAATTCAAAAACACGGTGCCAACATAGAGTAAGCTTAGATAGATAAGTTAATTGCATAGAAGCTATCTTTTCTGAAGTACGTGTAGCTTTTGCACTTTGAGGTCAGTTTTTTTTAATGAAATTAAAAAAAAACAAAACCAAAACCAAAACAAAACCAGACAAACCTGGAGGCTGGTCACTTTACTGGTTATTAAGTTGGGAGTAATTGTTTTTAAACTGCACAAACCATGAAACCACTTTGAGATATCTTAGTAGTCTTATGTTCCATGAGTAGGCAAATCATATTGGTAATATGTAAGACAGGCATGCAAATTTAAAAAACCATAGACCAATAGAAGGTTCAAAGTCAATTTTCTTCTATTTTCAGTCTGTAGGGGGAAAAATATTAAAAAAAAAAAAAAAAAGGAAGAAGAGTAGCCACAGACCTATTTAAAGCAGTAAATATCACACTGTAGAAGGTCTGTCCATGGAATCCTGCACACTCATTATAACTTTTGAGTGAGATTACAGAACTTATTTTGCTCATTTTGTAGGTGGCCCAGATGCAAAATCTAAAATTTTACTGAGTCACTGAGAGGAGGAAATGTGAACTTGTGAGAGAGAGATTTGTCCAGGGACAGAGTCTAGACAGAGCTCTTTTATTCAACATTATTATTGCAGTGGTACTTAAAGGCCAAAAACCAGTGTGAACTCCCTTGCATCATATAATATAACAGCAAACTTCCTGAAAAGAAAAAAATTCTGTCTAAGAGAAGAGACTGAAGAAAATGCCTTTGCATTACTTTGGCTTACAAAGTCTTAGATAAAAAATAATAATAATAGCAGTGAACCAAGGGCATCTTTAAGAATTATTGCTGTTACTTGAAAGAGTGTTCTGTAGCAGTTCTCTGCAAGAGCATTTTCTTATCGCAAAATTAATGCATTTTAAAACGTGGCTCTCCTCTTTTCCTATGACAATAGCTGAAAAACCTCAGACCAATTTAGATGGACAATGCCAGAGATTCAATGCAAGTAAATACCAGCAACTCTAGNGCCCTGGACTCTCTCAAGCAGTTCCCTGTCCTTGAACTGAGGGGCCCAAAACTGGACACAATATTCCAGATGGGGTCTCATGCTACTTAGTTTCTCCATTATTTCTCATTTTTTATCTTGAGGAACTCCATCCTTGAAAAATTGCTCTTGATGAGCCTAGTACATACTTAAAAAATGAGAATGAAGGTCACTGAGAACTAGTTCAATTGATGTTGCAGCTATAAACACTGATTAAATCACCTATAACATTTCCAAAGTCTTGCCACGGGCCTATTTATGTTAACATAGGTTGCACTTTAGTATGAGGTTGTGCATCAACTTTATCATAGAATCACAGAATTGTCTAGGTTGGAAGGAACCTCTAAAATCATCTAGTCCAAAAAGGACATCATCAAGCCATGTCGCTAATCACTATGTCAACCCGCCTTTTGAGTACCTCTGGGGATGGTGCCTCAACCACTTCCCCAGGCAGACCATTTCAATGCTTAATAACCCTTTCAGTGTGATTTTTTTTTTCCTGATATCCAATCTGAACCTCCCGTGGCACAACTTAAGCCCATTTCCTTTTGTTCTATCACCTGTGACCTGAGAGAAGAGACTGACTCCCACCTCTCTACAGCCTCCTTTCAGGCAGCTGTAGAGAGCTCTAAGCTCTCCCCTCAGCCTTCTTTTCTCCAGGCTGAACAAGTCCAGCTCCCTCAGCTGCTCCTCATAAGACTTACTCTCCAGACTGCTCACTGGCTTTGTTGCCCTTCTCTGGACCTGCTCTGGCACCTCAGTGTCTTTTTTTGTGGTAAGGGGCCCAAAACTGGACACAGTACTCAAGATGGCACCTCAGCAGTGCCAACTACAGGATGACAATCACCTGCTGATCATCCACCAGTGTTGTGTTGATAGCTGCTGATGTGGAGAATCTTTTGCTTATATATAATTTCTGTAATATAGAAGCCCTCTATAAATATACCAATAGGTTGTTGAAATGTAAGTAATATTTATACAAAAAACCCAGAACTAGGATGAACCAGGAATTATATAGGCAGCAGAGGACTAACACTTTAACAGTCAGTAGCTTGCTGAAACAGCCAGAGACAGACACAGAGAGCTTCTCTTCCATGAATGAGGGACACATGCATTTGTAAAGGAGCACAGTAGAAGGGAGACAATCGGGGTTTCCAGCTGAACTTGTACTTTCTTAACCAGGAAGACAAACGCTCACACAGTCAATTAGAAATGGGAGGCTTACTAAGAAACAGTTGACTTCTACTGCTAAGCAATTCTCAGCAGGGTTCAACATAGCACATATCAGAAGAATAGACACAGACATGAGTTTGCAATAAGCTAGATATGATCAAAGAAGAAAGCAAGCTACCTCCTTGCCATACCCATAAACCCCACAACCTCAGCCACTTGGGAAGAAAAGCAACAGGGTGGTGAAGGTCTTTCATCAGTAAAGGAACAGAAGTTACTGTGGCCAAGTGCAGCTATACTCTCAAAGAAAAGCATGATTTTTCACCTAAATACCAGCCTAAAGAATTAATACTTCTCCATCGCTAAATGCATTTCCTTTTTCTACTGCTTTGCAACATTAACTACCATTTTACATGAAATTAATTACAAACAAAGATGTAGATGGCATACACCAACTAATCCAGGACACTGGAATAAACCCTGGAGAAATAATAGTTTTACTTTGAAATGCTTGAGAAGGAAGAAATTCCATGCAGTGGGAAATACTAATTGATGATAATGTCATATGGTTGATACATCACCATCCTCAGAAACAGCTGCTGAGGAACCTTTCAGAAAGGCATGGATATATTTAAGAAAAGTTGCAATTTCAGTTCATCAAAGCAATGATCTTTTTATTCTCACGAGGAAAGATACATGACAGATCTTTTACTTGCGAGAATCTCAGCTGAGCGTTTCTTGACAGAGTAATCACAGTCCTGCTGGGAACTGGGGAAGAGACACACATTTGTGGGAAAGGAGACATCTGAGTGCAAACGAAACATCTTGAAGAGGGTAGGGCAAAGGACTCCAGCAAATATTTTGTGTTGACATTCTAGAATGTCAACAGTTGGGACTCTGGAACAAGAGACATGGGGTGGAGAGGGAAAAAAGAAGAAAAACAAAATCCTTCTATTTGAAGGGTTATTTCAACCATCAAGGTTAACCTGAGGTTGCAATCTCCAGCAGCACTCTCAGAACAAGAAAGCTATAGCATCATTGTCCTGCTGAGTTACTAAAGCAATCCGTATTTATTACTAAAACAAAAGAAAAAAAAGTGATAAAGAGGTTGAGTAAAATAAAAGCGCCTGAGTCTGTGCACATTTTAGTGAATGATACAATGCTATGCCTGGCAATGGGCATTCAGTCATTCACTGATCAATATCAAATAGCCGTCAGAGTCTTTCAATCAAACATTTAAGGAGCTTGAGAAAAAAAAGCTGTCAGCTTTTAAAGTCAAATGACGCTGATATCACTGTGGCAACCAAAGTAATCTTTCATGCATGACACTGAGGAATGTCACTGACTATCACATACAGGCTATTGTTGCTGTATTAGATCACAGTTCTGGTCTTTATTTGTCAAAGAATAGTCAGATGAACCAGAAGGATGCACCTAAATAGTACAGAAATGTTTAGAATGAAAACAGTGAGCAATAACTACTTACCATCAGCACAGTGGCAGGTCATTTCTTAGTTGGAAAAGTTAACAAGGAGTCAGTAATTCTACAGCATATAAAGCTGCCCAGCAACATCAACTAAATCAATGGCAATGCAGCATACCTGACAGCAGCAAACCTTTAAATACGAGGGGTAAGAGCATAGTGGGGGGAGAGGAGGGAAAAAAGAAGTAATAGTAATTTCCAGCCTCACTGTTTACTGCGGCAGCATTTATCAGAGGCCTTATGAAGACCAGCTTTCACTTCAAGTTCTTCCAATCAAGTTGTGACAAGAGTCAAACTCCTCGAAGTACTGTCTGTCACTTCTCACCTTTAAGCAGCAAGAACAATTTCTTCTCTAATACTACTGCTTACCTGTCATGTAAGGAAATGGTTGTAGACAAAGAACAGTACCGGGGTAGGTCACAAATGGAAGCAGTAAAGACTATGTACTTGCAACAGAGTCTGCTTGACTGCTGACTCCCAGCATCCTGCAGTTTTAAGTATTAGAGAGAAGTTATCCTGTAAGTATAAGTTAAGAGGGAGAAGCATGTCGACCTTGGCAACATGTTTGCTGATATACTGAAGTTTCCAACTAAATTTCTTGCCTGGTGTAAATTAAGTCAGTTATGTTAGGCTTTTTTTGTCAGTTTTTTTTTTTTTTTTTTAAAGTTATTTGGGTGAGCATTCTTGATGTAGCTAATTTACTTATGTACTAAGACACTGAAAGATATCAGTTTGGAGGCAGTAGTCAACACCTAGATGCCTCAGAGCTGAATGTTTGATTTTCAAGAGGATTTCTACACTTTAATTAATTTTTGTCCAAGCTACGTGTCCTGGTTTGAGGCAAAACAGAACCAACTTTCTAGTCAGTAATTTTACATCTTAGCTAGGCCTCTTCTGACTCTCCAAAATTAACAGCATATTGTGGATAAAACTATTCATTCTCAGACTGATAAAACCAATGTTTGTACTTCATGCCAAAGAAAGGTATACAGAGAAGCTCTTGTTTATACTTACTGCTATAACAACCAAAGTCAGCTCATTTTGTTATTTGCCCCATTGGAGGGTTAGAAATGGAAAAGCACAGCGGGGTCCCATTTGTGGGGAGGAGTGGACAGGACAGGTAACCCGAACTTAACCATCCCATATGCTCCATGCTCTGTATAAAAGCTCATGAATCAAAGGGTCAGCCCTTTTCCTTCAATGACTGATGTCCAAAGAGGGCCCTGTCTGTTCATCTGCCTTTGATCCCAATCCATGTGTTCCTGACTGCAGATCTGGAATCCAGTTCCCGTCCATCACTGGGAACTTCCCAGTCTAGAACTTCCCCAGTGCCTGTCAGTGACATCATCCTGGGAGCTCGATGTAGTTCTGTATATATTCTATCTATTCCATTATTTCCTTTTAAATTTTAATATTAATATTTCATTAGTCTAGCTCATTCTAAACGTGTAAATCTCCTTCTCTCTCCCCCTTCTTCTCCTGGAGTGATAGAGTGTGGGAGAGAGAATCTGTTGCTGTCACAGGCCAAGTTGACCCAAACCATGACACTGATTCATTAATATTATATATTCTGCTAGTAGTTTTGAGTCATAAAAAATACATGTGTATATTTATTATACGAGACAAAAAACATCTTAGGTAAAATAAGCTGTCACTTATAACTGCAACCTTGGATAGCTCAAATCTGCTTAAGTATTCAGTGCTTCCCTGAGCCATTCTCCCTGATTCCCCCTAAACAGTGACAGCAAATCCTCTTGGATCATTTGTCAGATTGAAAAGTAAATTAAAAAAAAATTAAAAAGTTTAAACCTCAGGCTTCTCAGAGGCTAAATTATCACATGCTGTTGCATTAATTAAGGGATACACTTCAAATGCTTCTCCAGTTCTGGGTGACTTAGAAGCACAAAAGACCCTACAGGCAGCTTTTCCAACAGTCATCTCACTTTCTCACCATGCCAGTATCTCCTCTATCACACAAATGCTCCTTTTCCTCTCTGTAGTGGATTAAAAACATATCTCTGTTGAACAACGGTACAAGATCACTTAAACAGACTAGCATGTCTTCTGCTCCCCTCCCCCAGCCACAAAGACAGAAAAACATTTGTTGCTATGGTTTTAAGGGAATGGGTAGAGACTCAGCTTATCGTTTACTAACCAGAAAATGAGCATAGTCTGGGGTCTGACGTAAACGGGAAGAAAAAGCAAGTACATGTAGGTGACACTGTGGACTTTAGAGCTAGAGAGAAAAAAGGCAGTGGAAGATCAGTATGCAGTGCCAACAGCTGAGATAGAATAATTGAATACTTGCTTTCAACTTCCATTGTTACTGAGTTTCCAGTCAAAGACATGCCTATTTTCTGTAACATTTGTGTAATCTGAAAAAAAAAAAAAACGGATTTTGTCCATATTTACCTTTAAAAGTCATCAAACCGCTTTCTCACACTATTTCAAGATTTTAAAATGAAACTATGGATTTTGAGCTCCCTCTTAAGAAAAACATTTCTTGTTCACAGCTATTTCATCTTCATGACATTCAATAGCTGCATCTTCACTAGCCAAGAGTACTCTCATTTGTGAGTGTCTTCGCTTGGAGAAGGAGTCCTACCTATTTTTAAGCTGCTTTTTTTCCTTAGGTTTACACACTGAGAGTTATTTTGTGTGTCTTGGGGATATATTACTTTATAAGCTTAGAAACTGTACAACATACCTTTAAAGAAAAATAATCCTCTCAGCTTCATGTGAAGTCTGATTTATAAAACAAAATACAGAGTTGTAAAACTTGAATGTTTGTCCCTCAGTCATTTTAACAGACAAAAGTTTCAAACCACACTTGCTCTACGATAAAACAAACACAGGCATTTTAGGACTGACAGAAAATAGAAGCTTAGTGCTATTTGCACTTTACTATAAAGGCACGCAGGAGATAGATATATCTTCTTTTCTTTCACATCAGGAATAAAATAGAGTATCATTTCTTAACTTTGACCCTATCACAAAGGGAATCCTAGTCTTCTCAGTAACAACAAAGGTGCTTGGCATCTCATAGGTTGAGATTCTTTACCCCTTTTCCCAATATTTACTTTCTTATAATACTGGCTATGAAAAAGCAATAGGTAGAGACCTTATTTCATCAAACCAGAAGTAAACACCTATTCTGAAACTCTCCTCACTACAACTGTTAGTGGACAGAATCAGTATTAAGAGCTACATGTAGCAGTAAAGTCTAGGTCTACTTAAAAACACTTTCACTCTAAGAGATATATCAAAACTAGGGCTAGCAAACAATGCTAAAAATGTAGTTGCCTGTACACAGAAAGATGATCTCAGAGTCATACAGGGTTTAACATCCCCCATACCCACATAGTCCTCAAACCTTGGTCTTTCTCCAGTTACACTATAAGCCAAAATTGCAAACAGGCAACAGGCACAAACTTATCTCCCCCCTAAGGTAGAGTCTTACTAGCGCACCAGGACTACTTAACCCTCAATTCCTCTGCACAGGGAGATACTTTTGATTGCAGTTACAGTCAGGGTAGGCTAACGAGAATAACCTGCCAAAGCCATCAGTGTGAATCAATTAACATCTGCCTCTAGATTTGCAGCACCTGCTAACAGGCTGGATTACTGGAGTAAGCCAGCTATGCTCTCCCAGGGTACTCAGAAGTGTCAGAGTATATTAGAGTTTTAAAGCTAGTTTCAGCAGTAGGTGCAGATGAGGAAGTGAGTTGTGTAGCTCCTCCTGGCAAGTGTGTGGGAATGTACATTATATTCTGTAATAAAATATAATGCCAGGAAAAAAAGAGCTAATTAATGTGCTGCTTTTTTCATCCAACAGCAGGATAACTGGCACTATTGCTCTAACCTCTCTGTGTATAAGCTTTTGGATGCTCTGTGTAAACTGAACTGTCTTCTGAGAATTTACAAAGCCAGTCAGAGGCAGTGGACTTCCCCTATTTTTGCAGGTGTATATATGTTAGCACAAGTGCTAAAAACAGGGGAGTTTCTGTTCAGCTACTGATCAACCTGTTAGTCAGTATCATAAAGCAGACAGTTTTGCCAGAATTGTTATCATTTATTACAGGTTGAAATGGGCACCTACACTATAACCTGACCCTGTACACAGGGCACAGTATCATTTCTTTCTAAGCTTGTTGCACCTCCTTTCTGATAAATACAGCCCTGGGTCATTTGACAGATGTGTATTGGCTGGTCATGGCTTGGATGGGTGTATACTTCACTGGGTTACAATCTGGTTGGATGGCCAGGTCCAAAGAATTATGGTGAATGGAGTTAAATCCAGTTGGAAACTGGATACAAGTGGTTTTTCCCCAGGGCTCTATACTGGGGTTGGTTCTATTTATTATCTTTACAGAATCATAGAATCATTCAGGTTGAAAAAACCCCTTGAGATCATTGAGTTCAACTATCAGCCCTACTCTACGAAGTTCTCCCCTACACCATATCCCTCAACATCACATCTAATCGATTCTTAAACACATTCAGGGATGGTGGCTCAACCACCTCCCTGGGCAGCCCATTCCAGTGACTGACCACCCTTTCTGTGAAGAATTTTTTTCTAATGTCAAGCCTAAATCTACCCNCTGCCAGGCAGCTCTTCAGCCACACTTCTGCAAGCCCGTAGCAATACATGGGGTTGTGGCCCAAGTGCAGGACCTGGCACTTGGCCTTGTTGAAGCCCATGCCATTAACACTGGCCCATCGATCCAATCTATCCAAGTCCCTCTGCAGAGCTTTGCTGCCCTCATGCAGATCAACACTCCCACCTAACTTGGTGTCATCTGCAAACTTACTGATGGTGCTCTTTATATACCTATCAACATCATCAATAAAGATATTAAACAGGAATGGCCCAATACTGAGCCCTGAGGAACACCACTTGTGACCAGCCACCAGCTGGATTTAACTCCATTGAGCACCACTCTTTGGGACCATCCTTCCAGCCAGTGCTGGATCCAGCAGATGGTAAGCTCATCCAGGCCATGAGCAGCCAGCTTTTCCATGATAATTTGGTGCGGTACAGTGTCAAATGCTTTTCAAAAGTCCAGATATATTATATCCACTGTCTTCCCCTCATCCAACAATCGGATCATCTTGTCATAGAAAGAGATCAGGTTCATCAGGCAGGACCTGCCTTTCATAAACCCATGCTGACTAGGCCTGATCCCCTGTTTGTCCATTACATGGTTAGTAATGACACTCAAGATGACCTTCCCTGGTATCAAGGTAAGACTGACAGGTCTATAGTTTCCTGGATCCTCCCTTTTGCCCTTCTTTTAGATGGGTGTTACCTTCCAGTCCATCGGGACCTCTCCAGTTAGCTGTGTCCTAAGGAAAACATATCAACAATATGGATGAAGTGATGGAGTACACTCTCAGAATGTTTGCAAATGACACCAAGTTGTGCAGGAGTGTTGATCTGCTTGAGGGTAGGAAGGCTCTACAGAGGGAACTGAACAGGTTGTATTGATGGGCCAAGGCCAAAGGTATGAGGTTCAGCAAGGCCAAGGGCCAAGTCATGTACTTGGGTCACAACAACCCCATGCAACACTACAGGTTTGGGGAAGTGTGGTTGAAGATTTGCCCCACAGAAAAGGACCTGGGTATGTTGCTTGACAGCCAGCTGAATATGATTCAGCAGTGCCCAGGCAGCCAAGAAGGCAAATAGCATCCTAGCTTGCATTAGAAATAGTGTGGCTCTAGGACTAGGAAGTAATCATCCCCCTGTACTTGGTACTGATGAGACCACACCTCAAATACTGTGTCCAGTTTTGGACCCCTCACTACAAGAAAGATATTGAGGTGCTGGAGCAGGTCCAAAGAAGGGCAACAAAGCTGGTGAGGGATCTGGAGCACAAGTCCCATGAGAAACACCTGAAGGATCTGGGGTTATTTAGCCTGGAGAAAAGGAGGCTGAGGGTAGACCTTACTGTTGTCTATACCTACCTGGAAGGAGGTCGTAGCGAGGTGAGGGCTGGTCTCTTTTCCTAAGTAACAGGTGATAGGACAAGAGGAAATGGCCTTAAATTGTGCCAGGGGAGGCTCAGATAGGATATTAGGAAAAAATTCTTCATTGAAAGGAGTATCAAACATTGGAACAGGTTACCCAGGGAAGTGGTGTAGTCATCATCCCTGGAGGTATTTAAAACATGTAAATGTGGTATTGAGGGACATGGTTTAGTGGTAACTTGGTAGTGCTAGATTAATGACTACATTCAGTGATCCTAAGGGTCTGTTCCAACCAAAATATTTCTATGATTCTGTTCTATGATAAAATATTCTATGTAATTTCCTTCCTTTCTAATTAATTCTTAAAAAATATTTTCTGTGTACAGTCTTCTCTTCTTCAAAGTTTGCCCTTTATTTTCAAGTTTCCTTCTCTTTTTTTCCCCCTGTTTTATGTCTGAATTTCAGGTGGCTGGTGTGCTGATGTGAAGCTATTGATCATAAGCTTTGTATAAAGCTTTTCTTTAGCTATCACTGATGTCTGATCACCTGCTGCTCTGGGGAAGTTTTCTCGTTCCTCATACCCCAAAACTCAGATATATCCTGAAACAACATCTGATATATTAGTTGTAAATTCTGGGGCTTGACTCCAGACAATACATTTGGTAAGATTTCTTCTGATACATGGTGAAAGTGAAAATCACTTAAAATTGCTGAGTGTCATAATGCAAGGTCAAATGCTCCTGTTCAAGTAAATTAATTGGAAATATTAAAGTTTTGGTTTTTTTTTCCAATTTCCTGTGATTTTTTTTGTCAATATCACCAGGAGTCATATATTCTTCTGCACTGATAACCTCAGATGGGTATATTCCCTCAGAAAAATAGTTAACATAATTTCTACATATTTTGTGTATATATTTATATATTTGTGTGTGTGTCTGAGCATGCAATGTGAGAATTATATGAAAAAATAAAATGAATTCCTATTTGTTTAAGAGATTCTTCCTAATCTCATGCTCAGTTGGTGCTGCTTCCGAATTTTACAGTCATGCCTACAGTTTTCCTATCTCTGAAATATACCTCTTCAAAGAATGCACATAGAATTAAGAGGAAAAAAATGGCTTAAAGTTATTAAATCAGTCATGGAACAGATTTATGTAACATCAGTTTTATGAATTTATTAGGAAGGAGAAAAATAAAAATCCTAGCTGTACTTTATCTGGATGTTACTTTTAAAAAGTTTATATGGAATATCACATCCTCAAACGAAAGACTTGTGTCAATGGCTATAAATCACAAGCTTTTTCAGCTGTAAAATGAAAATACCAAAATATCAAAAAAATATCAATAGGAAAGCTTTGATGCAGTTTCCTCAGCTGTTGGAGTTATAATTTATATGTCATGTATACAGATGACACATCGCCTTTTACTGCAAATCATGAAGTGTCCTGTCATAGAATCATAGAATGGTTTGGGATGGAAGAGACCTCAAAGATCATCTACCTCTGCCCCCCTGCCATGGGCAGGGACACCTCCAACTAGACCAGGTTGCTCGAAGCCCCATTCAGCCTGGTCTTGAAGAATTTCAGGGTTGGGGCATCTATAACTTCTCTGGACAACTACATGGAAAATAAATGGGGTACTTGTGCTCTATGTTGGGTCTAGCTGCTGCTGCTTAGCCCATACCTGGAAACCCAAAAGGAGGAATGGAAGTCCTACACCTTTGTCATTAGAGTGAAAACAATACCCCGCCTCTACACAGGTTTGATTTTCCCCTCTAGTTGTTTGTAGGGTTTGTCTGTCATCTTCTGGAGCTAACAACCTACGCTGCATGAATGGATGCAACAGTATGCATACTTTGTCTTCTCAGACATAGTTTTAAATTGTCTTTTAAATGATTGTGGCTTCTGTAATCCTAAAGGAAATGAATGAGATGAATACATACAATGGTTGCATTTCATCTAACAAATCTAGGTGTTTCATTCAGAAGAAATGAACCATTTTAATTATTCTGCGTGTCAAACCTATCAGCAATGAATTAACCCAAATTGAAGCTCTACACTGAAAGTAACTTCAGAAAATACATACAGCAAAACCCTTCTTTAAAGAACATGAAATTATCCATATTTTTTAAAATAGATTTAATTATAAGGTTTAAAAGTAACTTTTATTTTCATTAATATTGAAAACATTAAATCTAAACTCTATTACTATTTATTTAAGACAGAAATCCAGCCATCATGTAAATGTTCACCTACACACAATTGAGAGCTCTTGACAGTGGTTTGATTTTTTCATTTACGTTTTGGTATCATCCCTATGGAAAGAAAACACGGGTGCAAAAATGGTTGCTAGATCTATTTGTACAGGAAAATGAAGGTTGGGAGAAAAATATGCTGACAACAATAACAAAACCTATAAAAATATGATACTACCATGATTTTTTGGGCGGAAGCTCACCAGATTCTCTCTAATTCTGGCTACCATTTTTGTAATTAATTCTTTCATTCAAGTCTTCAACAAAACCTCTTTTTTTTTTTTTTTATCAATATTAGCTACCTTTGAGAATGTCTTCACATGTTCTGGATAATGCTGGCATATTCAACCCTCAGACTTGGAATTTCATCTCCAATTTTTTTCCAGACCATTAGAAATGTACAGTTGTTTCTCCATTCTGTGCCATTTTTGATGTCTCAATGACGCATGAAAAATATGTTTTAATTTCAGTTCTGAAGACCTGTTTATATTCAAGAGTTCTGGTTTTATGTCAGATGTTTTTCACACACCCTGGGCTGTGCATTCCTACCAAGCTTTCTCTCATGTGACTTAGAATGTGTTAAGAAAGAGGGACTTAGATAAATAGTGTCTGCTTGTATCTTTCATTACCCTTCTCAGGAGTGCCTTAGCACAGAAAAGGATCCTTGATCTCTCGTCAACCAGGT
>VZTM01042722.1:0-25046 GCA_013400555.1 Jacana jacana | reverse complement strand
AAAAAAAAAAAAAACCAACAAAAACTCCCCAGTGACTAATATTGCTTATAGCTAATTTTAGGTTCTGGGTATGGTGTTGTCCATATACGGTCTTTTTTTTTCTTCAGACCAGGAACCAACGTACAAGCTGTTGTCTGCCAGTGATCTCAGTACTACTTGAAAGTTCTTTATATGCCGCGGCCAGGAGCAGTCGAGCCCGATGCCATTAATCACGTCGGGGTCACCATAAATGCCGCGGCCAGGAGCAGTCGAGCCCGACGCCATCAATCAGGAAGCCATCAATCCTCCATTCCAGCCAGCACCCGAATCCGGAAGCACTCCCAGGAAGCACAGCAGTCGGGAAGCACACATCTCAGGAAGCACACCTCAGGAAGCACACCCAGGAAGCACCCATTCAGGAAGCACACACAATCGTTCTACAGTTACAGGTCCTCATTCGCTAAGCACTACATTTCGGATAGGGAGAGGGATATTGTCCATGAGCTTTCCACACACTTTCCACAGGCTTAAAGTTGCCCCATGATTGGCTACAACATTTGTGTCATTTGCTGTTTCCCACACTTTGTTTCGCCTTCACTATACTTCGTTTCGCTTACTTCCACTTATTTGCATATGTGCCCTTTCAGTAACTCCCTCTTAAAGGGCCTGCTCTCAACATTTATTCTTCTGTTGATTTACTTAAATTTGCAGTGAGGATAAGTCACCAAAAGTAAAACTAATCCTTTGAGTGTGTGTTGTCTTAAGAAAGGCAAAGATTATGAACACAAAATTAGTTTTACAAAAATTATATATGTTATATATAACAAAAAATATATATTATAATTTTAACACCAAATCATTATTATGCATATGTGCATCTACGAAATCATCTTGGGTTCATTAATGGCACTAATCTCTATTCAAATAAGTGACTGGGAACACATATCCATAAGCTATGTTAATTACGATTTTGCCTTTGATAGGAAAAGCTGAACTAAAACTGACTAGGTGAAGTAAGGTGTTACTTGATTCAGATAATGCTGAGATCATAAATTTTTGAAATTCCAGGAATATGTTAAAAATATCTGTAGCCTATGCCTGTGAAAAGATATGTCTTCTGAAAACACATTTTAGATCATAAAACATTGACTATTCCCCAGTATTTATATGTCTTGTTATTTGTGATATGGAGATAGCAAATCATTGAGTAGAAATGCTGATGTACCACTATTGTCTTGATGAGGCATGTGAACGCTCATTATTTGTTGAGATTTGTCTTGTTACTTGTTTGGGGTATAATGTCAAATAGATCTTTAAATTTGTGCAAAAGTGCAATGATAATGCTGATGCACTCCTGAGTGCTACTAGAATAAAATAGATTTATCTTTTGGTTACTGAAGGCTATATTCTGCTTTCACTAAGACACTTAAATCTGAAAATGAGAAAATGCTGTTTGTTTCACACTGCTGTTTAGTTGGTCAGAACTTAACCCTATTATATCAACAAATCATGCATTCTGTTTTATTATTTAAATGCTAAGATAGCTGAAAGCAAAGGTCAAAAAATTTGGTCTTCATTCTGTAAGTCGATAGCAAGTTTTCCAGATGCTTCCATGGTTTACAGTGTTATCTAAAGCAATACTGTCATGTGATAGTGATTAAAACCTTACTGGTTCATTTAGGTCATCACATTGGTATATAGGCACAAAAGCCTGAGCAGTTCCAGTGTCATCTCAGTCATAACTCAACCGGTCACCTCTTCCAACAACTGTAGGCTTTGAACTTCAAGGCTGACATCCTATTTTCTTACTTAAAAGTGCCCTCATATTACTATAGATGGAGAAATCTCATTCACTAATGGTAAGGGCACTTTGTTTAGAGAGTTCAAGTAGTTTTGATTGGACAATATTACAGTTGGTCTGAGTCTGGTGTAATTTGGAAGGGAACTGTAAGACTGCAGGCTCTTATAGATCATTGTAATGCTTAACTGAAACAGGCTATGAGTCTACTATTTTGTTAAAGCCTCTTGCTCTTAAGCTGCTGTTTCAACAATAATGAGGTAAATGAGCTTACAATGAGGTCTGCAAAAAAATTGTGTGTGTCAAGTCTCCATCCTTCTTTACCAGATCAGTGTGCAGAATTTGGTCCCTTTTTCAGTAGTCCAGCTTTGTGGCTCTTATAAAACTGATTTTTTTTTTCCTTTGTTTTGAAAACTCCCTGAAAGATTAAATTGTATACTTAACCTGAAAGAAAGAGGAAGGCAATATACTCCCAAATCCCAGAATAACACTCTAGCTTTCAAATTTGTGTTCTTTGTGGCCATGTTCCTTCTTTGTTCGTACTGGAGGTGTTTGTTGTGTTTGTGGAGGAAAAAAATAGGATCTGTTGGTAAAGGCATCATGATATATGTCAGCAGCTAGCATTTGGGCAAGGATGAGTCGTCATTTTTAAGTTAGCTTTGAAGCAAATGTTGCCTGCTGCAGATTTAAAAATGGCAAAATGATCGCTTTCCTTCAGTGAATCGCTGATCAGGGCTGATAATGTCAGTAGTGACTGGTGTCTGCTTCTCTGTTGTTTAGCTTCCTTTGAAAATGTAGTTAGACTGTAATTTTTAAACTGGAGCTCCACATATCTGCTAGTTTTTCAGTGAAAATGACTGGTAAGGTGGGCAGAAGGGTGGTCAGCAAAATGAAGAGACAATCTGCTTTCAAAAGGTAGTGCAAACTGGAAAGCTAAGAATATCAACACAAGAGCTTTCTTCTACCTTAGCCATTCCAGCATGCTATTTGTGCAAATTGCTAGTCTCTGAAGAGTTAAAAGTGTTTGTTTCACAGGAAATTGGAAGAAATTTATGTGCGCAAGTGAAACTGAAAGGTCGAATGTGTGACTCATATCTATTGACAGATGGAATGAGCATAACACAAGAAGACAGTGACTAGAAAACAAGCAGGTTGTGTGAAAGTATTTTTAGAGACTAATTTCTACCCAGCTGTGTCTTCTATGAATGGAAGAAGTTTGTCAAAGTTACCTAGAAGTTGCCTAACAGCTACCTAGTGAAAATTAATTACATTGATATGATTTAAATGGATACTTCATCCCTTGGGATGAAAACAGAGTTAACATTTTTTAATTTAATTTTTCTACCTGAGATTTAAAAATGAATGTAGGAAAACAGGAATTAAGGGAATGCCTAAGTCCCTATTAGTACTGCTAAACTTTTACATACCCACTTACTTCACCTCAGTTTCCCTGTTGACTCCCACTTCTGTGCTCTCTTCCCCTCTCAACCTATTTCGTCTTCAGCTTAAAATATCAGAATATACCCAACTTGCGTGTTATATAATAATGATTCATCCTTCCATTGGCTTAGAATTATTCCAATCTTTGTTTCATGTCTTTTCATGTTCCTTAAATTGAGATTTAGCCTCTTCAGTTTTGGATACTACATTGTGGGTATTTTACTAAGTTCCACTCATGAAACTTGCAAACAATGATGCTGAAACTAAGTACATACAATTTATTTAGGAACAAGAGGAAAAAGTGTTACTGATGTTTCATATGATAGATTCCTTTTGTTGAACAAAGAAGTGTAAGGTATAGAATCTCATAATGCTGCATGGTGTTCTGTAATTATGAAGAATTCAACAAAATTTGACACAAAATATAGATATGAGCCACACAGTAAAGTACATGTGAGTGCTTACTTGTCCATTGCCTGGAACAGCTTGGGCATCTATTACAATATAACATATATATTATTTGCCTTATGTATTTTGTAGACTATGGGGTAATGTTCTGAGGCAATAAACTCAGAACTTAACAATTTCTTCTATCGTTGCCCTGATATAATCCTGTGGCCAGATGATCGCTATCACTAACAGGTAGGGTAAGGGCTTTTTGCCCAGTTTGCGGAACCCTTTCCCTCACCCCAAGCTGATTGGCTTATCTACACTTATATATTATTTATATATTTATTTATTTTATTTAAAGTTATCTGCACATCATAGGTTATTAGATGCTTTTCCTCACATCCTGACTGTGCATTGGCCTCCAGGTCCCAGACCTCGTGGTCCATAGCAAGGTAGAAGAGTGGAAATACCATGGACTGTAAGCTGATTAAACTTGTTAAAGATTAGGAAATAGAACACAGGAGAGAGAACGATTCATTTACCCCAAACTGTGATATTTTGACATTGTCAAAATCTGGATTTCTTTTTTAGTTATGTTGTCTGTCTCTACAGAGATAGACATAAGCTCCTGCTAGTGTATTCTGTGTTGATTACAAGGTTCTCACATGAGCTAGCAGGACAAGTGAAGCCTACTGGAATGCAGAAAACATCTGATGCTCTCTTTTACAAGAAATGAAATCTGCACTAAGTTAAATCTACAAATGCACTGGCATGCTGAATCACTGAATAACAGTGTAAGTATGGCTATGGATAAATCCTTCTGTTAGCATGGCATGCTGCTGCAATTAATATTTTCACTGCATGATTCTGTTATAAGACAGGATCTATAAAGGTGAACAGCATAACTTGTTAATTAGAGTGGGCAGCAGGGAGCAACAGTAAAAATGCAAGTATAGCGAGAGGAGGATATCTTTCTTGAAGTAAGCATATGCACGTAATATATTCCATTGTCTATAATCTTTTCTTATCCAGCACATACGGTATTAGTCTAGTCTTTCTGGAGCTCATCCAAATACGAGCAGCATTTCCTGCTTAGAATGGAAAACTCAAGGGGAGCAGAGATAAAAAAAAAGTCTTTTGCAAATAATCCTATAATTTTCCTACAGGAATTATGTATTAGTGAAAATGAAAATATTTAATAATAAAAGTTAAATGATGAAACTCATGGGGCAAATTTTAAAATTTTTACTCTGGTAGGAGTACAATAGCAAGAATGTGAATGAAAATGTCTCCTTTCAAGTACTTCTCATCATCATGTCTATTTATTTTAAATTATTGTTCACCCAGCAGTAAAATAAAAAGAAAACCAACCAAAAAACCAAACCCAAAATGCCAAACAAAATATTTTATCCCTCTCCACTTGCATTCTTAAAAAAATGTTTTCTCAGTTTTTCTTGAAAAATCTGTAGGAGAATACCATTTCATATTACAAATACAAACTGAGACAAATCCCATGTACAATTTGAACTTACTTTAAATAAAAGCAGAAGCTAGCAGGTTACTATAAATGTAAAGATTACAGTACTGGGTGCCTAAGATCTTTTTTTAAGAAAAAGGTAATTTTCCAACTAGTGCCAGTAAATGGTAGAATTTGTACCCATGCCTCATGAATGGATGAGTGGTCCAATGTGTGCCACGGAGTAGTACAATATTTAATGCAAATCAGTGCTATTCAGCTGTAGGGAGATTTATGATGATTTGTGCCATTGATGGGAGGCAGATTATTAGTGCTAACATACTTCATTTCCCACCACAGCTGTGTAATTATTAACGGTGCATGCAGAAAAGAGGCCCTGCCCGTAGTATTTTTTTGTGGTCTGCCAAGGCTTTCACAGCCCTCTCTGTTTTGAAATCTCGTCTGCATGAAGTATTGCGAAATTTAACAAACTCTGTTTGGTATAATTTCATTGAGCAGTAAGAGACTCTGCAAAATATTTGAAGTATGTTATGGCATGGTGGCAAAGTGGAAAAGTTGCAGGTCATTAATCAGTAGTTTTTACACATTGCTAAGAACATACAATTTATATCTTAAATGAACAAGAAGAAAACACAATTATAACTTTGCAGATCTCTAAGAGAACCTATGGCTGTGAGAAAATCCTGGTGTTTGTTTCATCAGCACTAAATTAACTGCAAGCCTATTTCTTGTTTGCTTTGTATTCTCATTCTCTTTGCTTTTGCAAGATTTGGAAAACTGTTCATGATACTACTATCTTTACCTCTAATATGTCATTAAAATCCATGTAAGAGGCCATCCTGACCTAAACTAAAACCACTGCTAGTAGTGTGATTAAAACTGAACTGCACCACTGTATAATGGCACAGGTTCTAATCTGCAGCATCTCTGTTGTTTCTGATTTTACTGAATCCAGCAGCCATGCTTACTGGATGCTTTGGTATTGCCTTATTTTGAAAACCAAATCTTCTGTGGAAACGATTGTGTAATTCATGCATGTGACTTTGGGTTGAAAACCACATAAATTTATTTGTAGAGAACTAAAATCATTCCTTGAAAAACCTTACATGGCACCAAATCTAATGAAACACCCAGCTTTGGTCCGTCCATGTTTCGTGGCATCACTGTTGAAATGGAAAAGCAAGAAACTGAGGTGAGCGAGGTTAATCTCCATCTGAACAGAATTAAATCCAGTAACCAGAAAGAAGTAGGCAGAGGTTCGCTTATCCATGTGCATGGTTGCTGATGAAGTTGGCCATCTTGCAGTAGACATCTCTCAGATCTTGTAGGACTCTTCTTTCTGCTTTTTACCTTCTTCTCCCCAGTCAGATGCATTAAGCTGCGAAGTAAAAATTTTTACTCTTGCTAAAATTTGGATAGTAATCTTGCATACATACCAGGAAATGTACACACATTGTAGATTTTTAAAAACACTGGTGGAAATGTTATAATTAATTTTTTCATAGGTGGTCTCACTTTGTACAATTACTTTTCTTCAGAATTCAATTACAGGTATGGAAAACTTCACAACCAGAGTATTATTACACAGGTAACATGAGTTCCCACACATCCCTTTGAGAATTTTTAGACTGCTGCAACTCTGAAGAATGCAGCATGGGGAAAAATGTTTTCTTGAAAGGCTGTGCAGAGAAATTGATGAAATTCATATCCATTTAATGGGGTAGCTAGGCATGCTTGCATACAGGCACATAGCGATATGTAGAGGTACCCTCCTACTTACATAAAGGTCACTGGTGAATAGGTCATATGCCTGCGAATGAAACTGTGATGATTTCCGTTTCCCCTTGCTTATCAAAGAGAATGGTACAATGCGTGGATGGACAGCATTACACTGAAGATTTTTCTGTGTCTAATTAGTTTATTTATGCTTTTCTGATGGCTTACCAGCTGTTCGCGTAGGAGTAGCACTTGCATGTTAATAGCATTTGTCTTTTAACCTCTACTGCTGCCTTCAGTGAATTTAATCAGTGTTTGCGTAGCTGTACCCACAGCAGTGTTTTTGGAAATTGCATTGGTTGGTGGAGTGAGGAGCAAAGAGCCTTCAGGTACCTTCACACCCAAAGATAAATCGTGACAAATTTGAATTTACATGGTGTTGAAGAGGACTGTAGTCCTCTCAAGTTTGCTCAGGAACAACTTGTTAATACTCTGCTTGTTAGAAGGGTAACTGCTAGTCATCTGTGCTTTAGAGGTCCACTGAATTGTAACAAAAAAATAAAAAACTGTTTGTCAGAAAAACCTGCTTGGATGTGTTGGCTTAATAAGTCAGTTTAAAGTTTGATCATGTTTTTATTTGGTAGGCTGGAATTTACTCATCATCTATCACAGGACAAAACCCATCACATTCAAAGAGGAATATTGTGAATAAATATCAGGAAGTGAGGAACAGAGAGGAGGACCAGTGAGGAAAGAAGGCAGCTTGCTGCCTTCAGTTAGAGGGAGCTTCGTCTACAGTGGTGGAGCTTTTAACAGAGATACTGCTTTTATAGGGCTGTTTCCCATTCCTTGTCCATGACCTTTTATTTTACAGCAATAATCTTGCCCTTTTTACTGCAACGGGAATGATGATTTGAACAAGACCAAGTAGAAGGACTGTAAGGGCCTTACTTAAGAATATTGCAGTAAGAGTTGAGAGAACCAGGATTCCCCAAAGAAGGGATTAAAATTGTTAGGTTTTTCCACTGGAAATACTTTGTAGTTATGTCTTAATTCTCCCAGGACTTTTTTGGTAGTTTTTACAGAGTTTGTTTTGCCCTTTTGGGGTATGATAGAAGATGATATAAACATTCACAAGAAAAGCTTTTAGTGCTTATAGTATAATTCACTACACACTTTGAATGTGTTGGCATCTTCAGCTTAATAGCAGATACTACTGGCATAGGATGAGCATGCTCTTCATATATTTGGGGAAAATTGCAACACTGTTACTAGCATCAAGGGGTGCTGAATTTATTCCAAAGTTGTGCTACTGTAATTGCTGATACCTTGATAGGTAATTGACCTCGGCTATTACCTATATTGACCTTGGCTGTCGCTTTATCTCTCCCCCTCCTCAGCAGGAAAAGCTGGTGAAAGGCTCACCATGAGCTGCAGGGAAACCTCTGCTTTGGCACCTGGAGCCCCTCCTCCCCATCCTTCACTAACTTTAGTGTCTGCAGAGTTGTTTCTCTCACATATTCTCATTCCTTTCTCTGGCTGCTGTTGCACAGTTTCGTTCCCCTCTCCTCCTCCCCTCTCCCCTCTCCCCTTTCCCCTCTCCTCCCCCTCCACCCCATCCCACCCCTGGCCATAGAAACTCAATACTATGTTCATAATTATCCAAGTATTTTCAAATATCTAACAGAACGGAGAAGACTAATAGGCCATAGGACCATGAATGCAGTCTTCAGGAACCAGTAATAATTGCTGTCATTATGTACACAAAAGTCCTTATCCTGAGCCATCCTAGTAATACTTCCTTTATGCTTCAACACCTTTTAGACAGAAAAAGATGTGTGAAGAAGCTTAGGGGTTTTCCTTCTTGTCACAGTTTAGAATATGTCTGAGAGAAGTAAGAAGCAATAGCAGAAATGACTGAATATAAACATTGTTGTGCTTTGTGGTCTGCTGAAACGCTGGGGTCCAGCTGACAGTGGGCTGATCATGTTACTATATATAACCTGACCCCAGAAGTATGTAACTGCTGATCTGCTAGCTTGTAGCTCTGCTGAGTTCCACATTGTGTCACTCTCAGTGGGTGCTTCTCATAGCTCATGAATTAGTAGCTGAAATTTAGAAGTGGGAGTTATTTCACATACTCATAAAAAACAGAGAGGGTTCAAATGTGGTTTTTTTAGGGGGGGGGGGGGAGTTAGTTTGTTTGTTTGTTTTTGTTTTTCCTGTGGATGGAAATGGCACAGCCAGGAATTCAGTCTTAAGATTTTTGTAATTGGTTTATTCTGCTGGACCATTCTCAGCTAAAGATACATTGAATTTACAGTAAGCCAAGAAAATAAATTCTTTTTTTTTTACATGATTCTGTGAGGTAAATATTCATTGGGAACTCAGAAGAATGAGTTTGATAGCTTTGAGCATCTTATACTCCCTCTTTCCACCTCCCACTTTTGGAATTCTCACTTTCATAGACTCATAGAATGGTTAGAGTTGGAAGGGACCTTAAAGACCTCAAGTTCCAATTCCCTGCCATGGGCAGGGACACCTCCCACCAGAGCAGGTTGCTCAAATTCCCATTCAGCCTGGCCTTATACACTTCCAGGGACGGGGCATCCGCAGCTTCTCTTGGCAACCAGCTCTGGTGCCTCACCACACTCACAGTAAAGAGCTTCTATCTGGTATTCAATCTAAATCTCCCCTCTTTCTTTCAATTTAGAGAGGTTACCCCTTTTCCTGTCACTACACTTCCTGACAAAGGTCCTCTCTCCAACTCTCTTGTCAGCTCTCCCTACAGATTCTGGGAGGCTGCACTGGTCTTCCCAGATCCTTCTCTCCTCCAGGCTGAACAACTCCACCTCTCTCAGACTGTCACCCACCTCTCAGCCTTTTGTCACCTTCCCTCAGAGGCCAAGCATCTCTGCTCTGCTGTGCTCTAGAACAGTGCCAGTTTGAAAGATGGACCATTCCTGGCTGTGACCAGAAGTAGGAAGGAAGGAACAATATTCCTGTTAACAACAATTCTTGGCATGGTTTTCTTTCATATTGGTCATTGCATCATTTTCCCATCTTTGTTGAGCTACGCCTGCAAGTTTAGCTTCAGCACACAGTACAAGACAACTCATGTATGGGTCGTAGTTGACCTACCAGATTGTCTTGTAGAATCATAGAATCATTCAGGTTGGAAGAGACCTTGGGATCATCAAGTCCAACCATCAGCCCTACTCTACAAGTTCTCCCCTACACCATATTCCTCAAAACCACATCCAATCTACTCTTAAACACAGTCAGGGATGGTGACTCCACCACCTCCCTGGGCAGCTGATTCCACTGACTGACCACTCTTTCTGTGAAAAACCTTTTCCTAATGTCCAGGCTAAACCTACCCTGCTGCAGCTTGCAGCCATTCCCTCTTGTTCTATCACTAGTTGCCCTTGAGAAAAGACCAGCACCAACCTCTCTACGATGACCTTTCAAGCAGTTGTAGAGAGTGATGAGATCTCTCCTCAGCCTCCTCTTCCTCAAATTAAACAGTCCCAGCTCCCTCAATCGATCCTCATAAGATTTATTCTCCAGGCCTTTCACCAATTTCATTGCCCTCCTCTGTACTCGCTCCAGCACCTCGATATCTCTCTTGTGTTGAGGTGCCCAGAACTGGACACACTACTCCAGGTGTGGCCTCACCAGTGCTGAGTACAGGGGGACAATCACCTCCCTACTTCTGCTGGTCACACTATTTTTTATGCAAGCCAGGATGCCATTGGCCTTCTTGGCCACCCTAACAAAACAATTTGTACTTATTAACTTAATTTTTATGTTTAATAGTTGCAGTGACCACAGCTCCTTGGAAAAAAGTCTCAGGCTTCATCTGTTGATTCACCTATTTCAATGACTGCCTTGAGAAACAGTTGCCATGAGGCAACTAAGGGCTCTTAATGGGTGGTAGAGAGAAGTAACAATGGCTTCTGAGAATCGTGTAGAGAAAGGCTGAAAAGAAACCTTGTGGAGTCCACATTACTGTGTTTTATGCTATAAAGAAACATGAAATCCAGGCACGCACATGCGTTATTCACTGAAGACAGCTGTAATAATAACTCACAGGTTATTAATCTGTGAGCTGGAGCCTTCCTTTGCTTTTAATAAAAGATGCTGAAAGAAATGAATTTTGTCTAAAATCACTGTGTGTGCTATGTGAATGAAAGCAGACATCAGTGGTTTCTTATAACATCAAATGTCCCTTAGTTACAGCAATAAGTATGCTGCTTGCCAATCAAGTCTGTATATCTGCTATTGTATTTTCCTTACTATTTAAGTGAACATACTCATTTAACTGAAAATGCCAAGTGACTAATGCATAACTACATGGAGAAATACAGAAATTGATCATTCTGTTAGAAGAATGATTTATTCTTTGTGCATAAATTCTAATGTTCAAGTGCAGCTAAGAAATAAACATAACTTATTGCTGATAATTATGAGTGGTTCAGAGAGACAGAGCTTGTCAGAAAATCAGCTGTCTTCTAGGTATTAATGAAAAACAAAAAATATAAAGGTGCATTTATTAACAGGCCATAGATAGAGTCTGAAACTAAGTGGTTTGGAAAAGTACTACGTTGTTTATAGTAATAAGGGCAAAGAAACACTAGAGGAAACATCCCTGTGGCTTAATCAATGATCAGCACATGAACATAGGTCAAACAGTGTTTAAAATTGTTCCAAATGAGGAATAACTGACGTCAAGAGCTTGCTTGACTTCTTACCAGCTTCGCACTCTGGTTTCCTGCAGTGACCAAAGTACTAATAGAACACTGACAAGCAAGTCTTTCACAAAACAGTTTACAGTTGAGGTTGGTTTGTTTGTTTGGTTTTTTTTAATTTGCATTTCATGTAATCTATTTACAGGACAGTCACAGATACCATTAGAAAGCGGAACTACGATACACTGGCCAATCTATAACTTGTCAGCATCAACACATGATGAGGTCGGGAGGGAGTAATGGTGTGTTGTTACACACTGCAAGCTGTACATGACACTTGGTCAGTAACTGAGTTTTGTGTTAGTACAGGGCCAAATTCATTGTGCCCCTACAGCCAAAAATATGCTGCACAATTTCTCCTGCCTCCCTGTCTTTCAGAGGAGGAAATGTTGAGGTGGAGTGAGATTGTTCAGAATATCAGAGTGAAGTTGTATCATACATTTGCATGGGTGATGTGCAGTTGCTGTAAGGTACTGGAAATTTTAGCTGCCTGGTGACTGCTTTAAATCACACTGGGTAAGGATATTCCTGAGAACTACAGAGCCAGTTTTCATTTCTGGATGTGTTGCTGTACTCTTACCTTCCTTGGGCACATTAATTTCAGCTCTGGGTCAGGAAACAGTTCACGTAGTGAAATTTCCCTGACTACTTCTACTCATGTGACTAAACATCCCTGATGTTCAAGAGTGTATTTTCACTTTTTTTCAGAGGTCTGAAAGTGAGCCTGAAGTCCATCTTCTAGAAACTTTATGCACAATAGGGAAAGAATTTGTCTTGAGGCAAAAACAAATGTGACACGTCTGTGTCTGTTTAAAAGTACTGTTTATGCAAGACTTATGTAGTTTTCCATTGGATCTATGAAATGGAAATGGAAAGCATTTAGAGAAAATAATCTAGAAAAGGAAGAGTGGGTTTTATCACCTGTGAAAAGAGTGAAAGTGTAATTGATTTTGTTCCAACAGCTGGTCTGTTTTCATGACTGATTTTTCCCATTAGCAGTGTGGAAGCCCAAGGCAGAGCAGCGAGCACACAGCACTGCACAAACAAAAACCTGAGCTCCAAGGAAAAACCAAGTATTTCCTCATACTACATGAAGAGTTTTTTTCTATATTTCCTGTTGTTCGGTGGTTGAAAGAAGAGACCAAAAAGAGAGTCTTCTCTCTGTACCATAAGCTTGTTGAATGTGACCTCGGAGGTTACCTAATTCTGCTGTCTTTCAATTTTCCACTCTTCTGCAATTTCTTCCATTTTAAGCACACATATTTCTTTTTTCCTTCAAATAAATCAGGATTCCAGTGGAAAACAGCCTTGCTCCCTGTACAGACATAATACATACCCTGAAAGCTGCCTATTCTTTGACAGGAACTTGACAAAGTCATCTGAAAAATAGCTTATGGTCATGTTTAGGTGTGGTTTTTATTTTTGATTTTCTTATTTTAGTGCAGTTACCTGTTACTTCAATTGCATTAAAAGTTATTTCAGAAATGCTAAACAAATAGACAGGGCTGCCTGGACTATTTTATTCCAAAAATATTGAACATTTTGAAGAATAATTTGCTCCCAAACCATAATTTAGATAGTTTGAGTAACCTTTCTCTGTTTCTATGTCACTAATTTGAAATGGAGCATTATTGGGAATTCTCAGCTAGCATTTGGGCCTACAGGGGCATTAAATGAGTAAACACCTAAAAAACCCTGCACACAAGATTTGTAGTTTACTTAGTTTTGCTTTCATTATGTCAGCCTTTAGAATCGTGTATAGTGAGAACCACTGTTGAGAGCAGAATAAGTACAACTACAAATGCCCCAGCTAGAAATTTTCAGCAAATTATCAAGTGAATGTGCTGGCAGCCCATGTTTCAGCTGTAGATGTTCTGGGATGTCTACCAGACATCCTTCTTCTTTTGTTGGAATGGAGCTGAATCTGTTCCTTAGTTTCTCAAACATTTGAATGTCTCCCAAGTGAGTTTTCCATCTGTCCTTCTGGTCTTCTTTCTTCCCATCTTAATAACTCAGTTTGAGATATTGAAGTATCTAACTTCCCTACCTCATGACCTGGGATTATGTGAAGACTTGTGGAGATTTTGAGTATATTTTTTAATGGTTTGGGAGTTTTAGTGGGTTGGATTTGGGTGTTTTGCTTTTGGTTTTTGATTTGGGGATTTTTGTCAGGCATATCTCTTTAATAAGTAAAATTGCAGTCCCTGGTATTCTCGATTAGGCATACCTGAGCATTGCTAAAATTCAACTGTATCCTATTCTGTTCACAGATGATCTATAACATTTAAAAAAAGCAAGACAACCATACATACTCAAGCGAAATAGAAATTATTTCATTCTTTTACTGTGTGATAGTCAAAAATTCATAGTGATCAGTAAACTGGTGGAAGTAGCAGCATTCACAGGTTCTTGGTCCCACTAAGAATTGAGGCTTCCCATGCCTTCCAGTCGCTACAGTTTGTTTTAATGTTTAATGGAAAACACTCTATAGAGAGGAAGACTGAATGGAGTTCTGTGAATGTTCTTTCTCCATGGAAAAAAACAGAATTCTTTTTGATTTATCCATGTGAAGGGGAATATGTGGATGGCTCTCCTTTTTCCACCAGAAGGCCATGTGGTTGTAAAATGGCCCTGAAACTTTATTTCTAAAAAAATTGTTAGCATCTGGAGTCTGTCTGTGAAGGGAGACTGTGGAGAAAGCTAGTGAAAACAAGTCCTCACACTTTTCATTGGTGATTAGGTAGGATTGCAATCATCCTGACAGCTATGCTCCTTGCCTTCTGTAGGCAAGGCAGAGATGAAAGGTTTAAGAAGACATTTGATTTGTTTGTTTACATGTCCATTACAATAGGAAACTTTTCAATATTTTTTTTTTCTCTACACTTACCCAATAAGATCAGAAGATGCATATTTTTGTGATAGTATAAACATTAACACAAACTCTGTATTTAATACAAACCAAGTGCAAGTAACAGCTGGAGAGTTCTGTATGTATCTATTATGCTGTGAGATGATGGCATCAGAACTTGGACCATAATTGTAGATGACCCAGAAAATATTGTTAGCACTGGAACAACAAAAATATCACTGGAAGGTTGCAATTTACCACATGTCTGGGAATCCCTATGTAGGCTCTTCTACTCCTTGGTCAAATTTTTGCTTTTATTTAAAACAGCTGATTTAAAGTATGAAATTTTCAAGCTGTGTTGTCCATGTGTTGCTAACTGGCTAATATTGAAAACTGTAAGCCTGACTTCTGTTGACCAATAGTTTATTCTTTCCTGATTTTATGTTTAATGGTAATGCTACAGAACTCTGACTGAGGAGACCATGTCTGGCTAAATCACAAGGCTGCACTTCAGTCACACAAACTGAACATTTCTACAGGTATTTGGACAAAGTGTCATTTCTTTTCCCCCTGGATATAGGTTGACTGGGTCTTGAATATTTGTTCTATTTGCTAGTATAGCATTCCGGCAAAAATGAATTTGAATTCAAGCTTAACATAAAAAACTATTTCAAAATAATGCTTATGCCATATCAAGATTATCCCTAAGGAACTTCTGCTTGATAAGGTAAGTCCTACAGAAATAGATCAAATAGTCACAGTAGTAAGAGCAATACTTGATTTTAAAATATTCATTTTTATAGCGTAGCTTCCTTTATCCATTTTACAACTGATAAGGGAGATAAGGATAAGAGGAAAAAAACACAGGAAGGGTGCAGAGTATATTCCCATGTTTTTCTCATGTGAAATGAATTACAATGCTTTCAAAAGTCTCCTTTCGTGCTAATTTTTCTTATTAATGTTTCTAAATTGAGACATAGGGGTTTGCTTATGGACTTAGGACACACTGGTTTCAGAACTGAGAACTGAACTTTTACTCCCTGAATTTCAGATCTGTTTCTTCCTTTAAATCCTCATTTAAATATTTTTTAATACACTTTTGGGCAGAGAATATAGAGTCTTACGTGTAAGCAGAATCTTCAGCATACTTGGGGAAAATAGGGGTTACAATGGTGCCGGGTCCTAAAAGAGTTTCTATGGTGAGAGTGTCTCTTTTGTATTTCATCCTTTGCACATTACCCACCCGCTGTATCACTAGAAATACTTCAGCCTGTGTGCCAAATGAATTATTAAAAGTGAAATCTGGCCCCACTGATATCAGACAAAACTCCCTCTGACTTTGCCGGGCTCACATGTATGACCCTGTGACTTGTAAACATGCAGATGCAGTGCCAGTACTGAAAAGAGAGTGGACCGGGGTCTAAAGATTTGTTTGCTTTATAAAATATGTCTGAAACCAGTTACTGTCACTGTAGCTAAAGACATCTGGTTTTCGCTTTCAGCTTTCTTCAAACACATCAAAATCAAATGCTAAATCTTATCATCTCTGTATTACTAATACTCTTTACCATTCCAAAATAAAAAGGAGAAGTTATGTAGGCATAGTTTATGATTTAGCCAAATAATAGACAGACATAGTAAAACAGGTTTATTAGCAGTCTGTCTCACACTGTATGTTGCTTGGGTTAGGGGAGTTAACAGCAAAGATGGTGTAATCTTACAAGATGACTAGGGAAAATTACAGAATCCCTTCTGGATAAACAACATTAGAAATGCATTTTTTTTTTCCATATACTCCTTTGCCCTTACTAAAAAGATTTAACTTAATCAAAACCTTGGAGATTAAATAATTAAACCTGTAGATAACCACAATTTTTTATTGTTAATTAGTCGTGGAGAGGTGCCATTTTCATAGGATGCAGAGTCCCTAAATTTAGCTGTGGAATATTACATTGATCACATACAAAAAAACATCATTGATTCTCTGGGGAAGGGTTGGACGTCAGTATGTGCGTTTTGGCTCAGACCACCTTTCACCTATTAAAGGGGGTTCCAGTAGATTTTTATCCGTGCTGCACATAGCAACAAAATGTGATTTGCCATCCTTAACCCTTTGAACATTTTCAGCATCTTAGCAGGATGATTCACACTTACTTAGTTACCTTGCGTTCATGCCCTGTATTGTATCTGAAATCTTTATACCAAAAGAGCTGCATTTTTATCCTCTGCTTTTCTGTCAGTTTTTTAATGTATAGTATACAGATTTAAATATTTAATATACACTGAAGCCATTACAGTATGGCTATAGAAAAGAATCTGTAATACTACACCTTCCTCCTATACAGTTATTCCTGTCTTTAAATGACTTGTAGCATTTGTAAATAAAACTCTAAAATTAAATCTTGACATGATGCAAGATACTGTACTTTACTTCACCTGTGTAAATTTACCAAAGACAATGAATTGAATTAAAACATTGTGCAGAATATTTTTATTGCTGTGTAGATTTTTGTTATCATGCAGTATGATAATTCTCAGACCTTTTCTTCAGCGATCCCTAATTAAGTGTAACAGGCATGCATCCAGATGCTCCCGAATTTTAATCTTTATGTTTCTTAATTACTTGATCAAATATTACATAGAATGTAGAAAAAATAAGGGAGTCATTGAATAGACAAATATATAATTTGTGTAATTGTCCAGCTAATACATTATGTCCAAATATTATGGTTGTTCTTGCAAACACTGTGTACATTGAAATGGTGAAAATTGTCAACGTGCATACATACAATTAAATATTCAGTACACATAATTATCCATAATTATTTTCATAAGCATGCATAAAATTGAATTTTCAGAGTACTTGTGAATCTAGATATAAGTCCTGCTTAAAAAAATATTGGTGATGTATAATCAAATTTGATAGAAGGAATATTTAGATAAAACATCATCCACTGCCACTGTCACCTGTCTGTAACACAGCCTTTCCCAGGTTCTGAACTGACAGAAGAGCATTTTTTTCTCCCTGTCTTTTCTTTTTGCTGATGGAAAATTCCTGGCAGCTGACGTGCTTAATATTTGACCTGCTTTAAAATATATTGCATGATTTTGCAGAGTCAAGGAGCCCCCAGTAGTTCAGATACGCTTTCAGCAAGGATCTAAACATTGTACTGCTTCGCTAAAGTGATGTTTTCATGTCCAATACCACTTAATTTTGCTTCATTCTTCTTCAATGTAAAAAGCACTACACTAACTCAGTATTATTTATTGAAAAAAAAACCAAAGATGTAAAAAACTGTCTGTTGAGAGAAGCATTAATTTTTCCACATATTAGTGGCATAACACAGTACTGTGTTTCTGAACAGTGGGGGCCAGCCAGAGTTCTGTCCCTGCTTTGTTCCCTACAATATGATTTCATTGAGTTCAGCTGATAGTTTTATTTTCCAAATCCTTGGGCTCATAAAGGCCTGGAAGACCACAAAGACAGATTGCTCAGGCACTGAAGAGAGAATGTCTTGTGCTATTTAGCAGCAGCCTCTCTGCCTGATTTTGCAAGACTGAGACAGAAAGAAAGAATGAGCATATGCAAGAAATGCTAGTCATGGTTCTTAACATAGAGTTGGCAGGGAGTTGAGCTACTTCTACGTTAGCAGGTGGATAAATAGAAACGGACCTACAGAGTGAAACAGCTGGTGCTGAGGACGTGACATCCCCATTATGCCCATGTTGGAGTGGTTTTCCTTCAGCCTGGCTCTAGTCTTGTCCCATGGGCTGCTGCTGGTCCCTCCAATTGAAGTGTGGGAGTTTCTGCAGTGTATCCTTCAGGCAGAACCCAGTGCATGTCAGTGAGACCACTCTGCAGTGTGAACACTCAGAGACTCACCTCAGAAGGGTTTTTCTAACCTTTTCAGAGGCAACAATTTGATGGTTAACTTTTAAAAAAATCACTTAAAGTGGCATGAACATTTTCTTTTGTGATTGGAATATCCCAAGAACAAAAATGCCTCAGCTGTATCAATGAAATGGGTATCTTTGGAGATATAGGATATCTTGGGACTATGAAGGGTCTCATGGTACTGCTGGTTTTTTTCTCTCCCTGCGAAGATTACATGCTTCTTCACGTAACAGCACAGTTTCACGGAGGGAATCGTAAAGGGTACCCCTATCCAGCCTACAACTGATCAGAATATTTTCCTGGGAGTTTGGACCTGTGAATTTGAAGTCACATAAATTAAGGAAGGGGATAAGCTGATCAATAAGAAAACTCATGAATAAAGTTTTAGTTCCCTAGCTCTTTCTTCAATTATCAGTAATATTTTTATATGAACTAGAAAGCAAATGTTAGAGGTAAAATTCAGTGAAAAGCAGTAAGGCAGACTAAATATTTACTTGATAGAGTTGTTTTTATCTGGAGGATGGGTATGCATCCATTACAACTGGCTGCAAAGGCTAGAGGTCCCTTTTAAAGTACTCCATCTGCAGTGTGTCAAAAATAGTAATGTCCTGTACATGCTTAAATTTTTGGCAGCAAATTAAAACCTTAATTTCTTCTACAGTAAATATGTAGATATATTACATAGTGACATATAAAACAGATGTTTCTAAAAATGCAAAGAAATTCCAGTCTGTTCATGTTGATGTAGTAGCTTTAGTCTTTCAAAACAGAACTAGTTAAGCAATGCAGTCATGGTAGAACTATGAATATTTGAAGAGCCTGCGTACAAAGCCAACACCTTCTATCAATGGGTATGGCCATGACATCTACAAACAAAAGGAGAACATATTTCAGATTCCCTTATAGAAACAATAACGCAATCCTTTTAAAAGTTTTCAAAGTGACGGACCATTCTTGTATTCCGAGTTCCAGCATAACAGGCTTGACTCATCGACAGATGACACATCAAGCACAGGGAATTTGAAAAAGCACTGCTTAAAATCACTAAAAAAAAAAAAAAAAAAAAAAAGTCATACTTTTGAGAACAGGAAAGAAGGAAAATTGCTTTCTGATCCTTGACTTCACTATGTTCAAAAAGGGTAATGAATGTTCTGATAAAACATACTTCATTGGGCAAATAAATCTGGTTCAAGCTGACAGTGTTATGTAAAGGGATGCCCAAGTCTGTTTAAAAATGATTGTGAAGCAGAACAAAACCATAAAAAGCAAAAGTCCATCAGGAAACAAGAAATTAAATTTACCCGTGCATCAATTTTTCATTTGGTGTTTGTCTTGTAAATACTTACAGTCTTAATTTTAAAAATATTCTACATAACAAGTTATCTGATACAACTGGCCATGTCCTGTTATAGCACTTTACTATAACTGTGAAAAGAAATATTTTAATTACAAGAAATGGAATATAACTGCTTTTTTTCCCCTAAGTTTTCTATATGTTAATAAGTTTAGATGTTTGGAAATTTTTGGTGGCATCAGAGGCTGCTGAAAGCTATCTCTGTACTAAATCCTGCAGGAGTTACTAGTCTGCTTCCAGTTTCATTACCATCAACCTGGAGAAATAACCTGGAAGTAGATTGCTACAGGTATTTTCTTATTTGCCACTCCCCATCGGGTTATTCTAGTACTTATATGTACAAGTACTTCTAGTACTTCTAGTACTTGTACTTATTTGAAGGGTTTCATATGAGTCGTAGGAATGGCAGTGGGTTCTTGACTCTGGAATCAGTTCCTTCAGGAAATTTACCACTAAGTCACAGTACTATTCTGAGACCTCAGCCAAGATTGAATTGGTGCTTACCTCAGATACTTGATTTTGATATTCCTCCTTATTTTCTGTATTTTTGTACTGCTGGGTTAGACTCTGTTAAGTCAAAGAAGTTACTAGTAACAGTTTATTACATAGTTCAAGTAAAATTTTGTGTGGCCCCAAGTAATTGAGACTTTTTAATCAGAGTTAATGATAAATTCTTTTCTAGAATGTGTTGCAATTACCTGCTTTTGTCCAACGTTTTAGATAACATTTCTTACTTCTATCAGATGTGTTTTCTTCATTTCTGTCTCTGTCTGCAGGGACTATGTTTGTTGTCTTTAGATTGCTAAAACTAATTTCTCATACTGCAAATAATAACAAGGTCTGACCTGAAAGATCATGGAGAGGATCATTTTGAGTGAGCTCTCAGGGCAAGTGCAGAGCAGCCAAGGGATCAGAGCCAGCCAGCATGGGTTTATGAAAGGGAGGTCCAGCTTGACCAACTTGATCTCTTTCTATGACCATTTGATCTGCCTTCTGGATTGGGGGAAGGCTGTGGACGTTGTCTACCTGGACTTTGATAAGGCCTTTGACACCATCCCCCACAGTGTTCTCCTAGGGAAGCTGGCAAATCATGGCATAGACAAATGTACTCTTCACTAGGTAAAACACTGGCTGGATGGCCATGCCCGGAGAGTTGTGATTAATGGAGTGAAATCTTGTTGGTGGCTGGTCACCAGTGGTGTCCTTCAGGGTTCAATTTTGGGGCCAGTCTTGTTTAATATTGTTATTGATGATGTGGGNTGAGAGGCTGAGGGACTGGGCATGTTTAGTTTGGAGAAGAGGAGGCTGAGGGGAGACCTTATTGTCCTCTACAACTACCTGAAAGGAGGTTGTAGAGAAGTGGGTGTTGGCCTCTTTTCCCAAGTGAATAATGACAGGACCAGAGGAAATGGTCTGAAGTAGCAGCAGGTTTAGATTAGATGTAAGGAAGAATTACGTTACAGGTCAGGCACTGGAACAGGTTGCCAGGGAGGCTGTGGAGTCACCATCCCTGGTGGTATTTAAGAAACGTGTAGATGTGGCACTTCAGAGCATGCTGTGATTCTGTGATTTATAAAAATGTCACATATAAAATATTCGTGGCCATGGTAGATTTTAAAAATAAAGTATGCAGGGTGAGAAATTTTCTTTAAACCTCACAGATATATCTTTTCTTCAGTTTTTTATGCTGCATTCAAAAATCATCAGATCTGAACAAAACAGAGTGTATTCACTAGAGCTATTCTTCTTTCTCAGGAAGGGATTTCTTGGGTGGTGCACTCAAGTGTGAGTTAAAATTCAGATGCCCTTCATTTTTGGTTTTTAGGTTAGTGGACACATGATAAAATCTGTCTTACTCCATGGTTCAAAACAGCAAAGGAGATATTGAATTTTTTTGTCAACATAATCTATATTGTAGGTGTAAAGTAAGTAATAAAACCTGCATCCAGGATTAGGTAATTCCTAAGAAAATGTACTTTCTTGATTTCCTAGTTATTAATTTCCCTGTTATATTCCAAGTAATATTAAATGCCTTATGGAGACATCTGTTTTTATCACCTCGTTTTTCCAATATCTTTTCCCTGTTCTGCATGGGTAGAATAATGTTTAGCTGTTAATTGATATCTACAACAGCTTTACCTCTCTACTCTCTTCCTGCTGGCAGTTCAATAACAGAGCATTGAGTGCTGTCCCCTCTAGCGCTCTGCTGCTCAGCACCTCCCAGCCCACTTTTATGAGTTACAAGATAAAATATTAGAACGTTTTGTAGTGTGCTGCAAATTCATTTTATAAAGTGAAATGAAAACAGTGTTAATCTATAGCTACAAGAGAAGACAAACAGTTTAAATGTTTTAATTTAGGGTATTTGTAAGAAAATCAATAGCTAGTTAAAAAGAATGAATGATATAGGATTTTAAGCCTCATCTCCTGCTTCTAATATGAACGTGCTGTAACAATTAGCTCATTCTCCTAATTCTGCTGCCTTGAATATTAGGATAGCATTATGAAGGCTGCTGGAGACTTTTGGTGAAAATTTTCAGATTCAGCTCAGGGAAGAAGATTGTGGTTTTTTAAAGTACAATTCTGACCACCTCTATGATACTTTTGACTGGACTACACCAGTGCAATATGTGAAGAATTGTTCAAAACCACGAACAAGCAGAATTTTAAAAAAGAACAAAAGCTACCAGCTGACCTAAGGCCCAAACACTATTCAGCCATTTGGAGGTGGAAAACTCCAAGAATGAGCATTCCTTTTCTCTGTCATACTAAACAGCAACATGTTATCTTGCATCTCATTTACAGCTTTAAATTAGCTAGGAGATACGAGATGTATCAGATCATCATCACTAGCTTGATCCAGTTGCTTAAAAAGAACCATCTCTTGCCATTTGAGATGGAATGGAATATCTGAGGCAGCTACATGAGCCTTGCAGATATGATCTGTGGAAACCAGTAACTCTCTGGAGTAGCAGTTAGAGGCCAGCATGAATATCATAGACCTCATCAAAAAGCACTAAATACCTGGTAAATACAGTGAACTTTATGTTTTGAAGGTTTTAATGCACCTTAAACACCTTTAAAAATCAAACGCGCAGGAAACTTCAGGATTGCTTCTTTGAACACCTTAAATAAACCCTTAAAATTGTGTCAGTTGGCACAGTAGGAATTGTACATATCAACTTTTCCTATTACCCACTTTTGTTAAAGTGAATATAGTTATTGCAATTGGAAAATTTATCTGTTATTAATGATTTATATGACACATCAAGCTCGTTTTGGAAGAGTGATGTATCAATAAACTATAATGGAAGAAAAAAAAGCCATATCTATATTTTGCAAACCATTTCATTCTGGTATAGTTTTTCACACCCCCTCTACCCAATCAAAAGCCTATTAAATTAAGTGGTGAAAGATATAAATATCAGTGAAGAATTTAGATTTTGAAATGCATATCTACTTGGGTAGATAATGTGCCTTTTAGATCAAAGTATAAAGTAAAGCGTTGAGTGTAGGAAGTTATGCATAGGAATCTCTAGGAAGCCATTCTGAGGAACAAGCCTGTTGTAGCTAAGAAATATATCTGTAGCCTATAAGCTTCTCATGAAAAAAATATGCTTACTTATTCCAGGTGGAAAAAAGTTTTACTGACCAGGTATTGCCTGTTTTAATATTCACACGAGTTTCAGCTCTTAATTTTTTCAGCATACAAGACCATACTTTTGAGAGATCTTCTAGACTTAGTGAAGTCTGACAGCATGAAGAAAGGCTTGGAAGTGTTTGCATTTTCTTCACACTTGCTGAGCAAACTGACAAAACATTAAGCATCACAAGTGTTAACACTATTTGTTTACGATGAAATACTAGGTTTTGCTGCAAGAGTAGAAAATAGAACTAGTGAAATATAACATAGCGCAGCTAAAGAAACTCTTGGGAGACTTACAAAAAATCTAGCAAGACAGGAATCAGCAGAGGAAAGATTTGTCAGCCAGCTGCTTACTTCTACATCTGTGATGTGCATTTAATATCTTTTTCCCTTTTGTAAAAGTAGGGACTTGAGCGTGTTTGATAAAATGTGTTCTAATGTTGTTGTCCAAAGCATTATGATATATAGGTAAAAAAGTTTAATATGAAAATCAAGATATTGCTTCCAGCTGCCTGCCTGATATTTCTCGTACTGGATCCACATGGGTGGGAGCAAAATAAAAAACCAAGAATGTTGGTTTCTTTTTGCAGGAGAAGTATGGGAGAACAAACCATCTTATATCCTTAACACTTTGTATAAGTGAACATGGTTTGACACAAATGATTTTATATAAATATATATGCAAAGCTTACTGCCTCTAATACGTTACTCACTACCCATGAAGATTAACTTTCTGCTCATTTCATGCATATATTAATTTCTCAGCAATTCTCTACGATTTATTGTCTTGTCCCTTGTGAAGCACAGAAGGATGTAAACTGGTACAAAGCTAGCTAAGAGTTATTTAATATCTGTGGTCAAGTAGGAAATTTATCTGGAGAGGAAAGGTTCTCTTGGAATCCTTTCCCTCAAAACTTAAAGCCTGTCAGACATTAGCACTACACATACACACAATAAAAGATAATCTTGTTTGGGAGTCATGAGATTTTCACTGGAAAGTTAAAATTACACAGATGCACAGTTGAAAATTATGCCGTGTTTAATCGTGTGCCTGGAGATTGATTTTTGGGTACTGACATTTGAAAATGTTAGCCTTTGCCTAGAAATTATGCCATGATAAATCTGTTCAACTAACAAAGAATTCTGTCCAAATATCTGTCATAGTTAACAGAATCAATATTGATGCACTGTCTTACATTTAAATTATTTCTTATATTTTGTGAATTTCTTTGTGGTTTGATTTTCTGGTTTGATGGCCAGTAATCAAGGTGGGTGGGAGAACTGCATAAGGACTTTTTCTCCCCACCTTTTTCTGACCGAATGAATGAGCAAGGGTTCAAAGATTTCCAAGTAATTATGCAAATGCAAGAAATTTCATGCATAAGACAGAGGTTTGTAGATATGTTAGTGGAATGTATACTTTTGTCTTCTTGAGAAATCTAGTACTGATGTAAAGTTTGAGCTATATTGGTATTGAAAAATATTGAAGATACAAAAAATGTCCTGAAGTTTTGTTCAATTTTTAAAATGGAAATCCTAAACTTTTGAGATATATTGATTTATATTTAATTTCTAATTTTTCTTCCCTTCCCATTTTTTGTTTTCTTTTTTTTTCCAGTGTTGTAAGGCTAGAAAAGCATATACAAGAGATGGGAACGGAAATAGTGAATAGAGCCAGAGCACAAAGGTTTGTTTGACTTTTCTATTATTTTTATTAAATAAACTGCTAATGAAAATACTTGTAAGAATCTC
>VZTM01042721.1:37370-52971 GCA_013400555.1 Jacana jacana | reverse complement strand
CCCCCCCCCCCCCCCCCCCCCGGGCTTTTGGCCAACAGCTCCAGCCTCTGGGAGGTGGCCAGCAGCGGGAGGCTTCACGCTCTTTGGGGTCAAACACACAGTTGTTTTGGGTTTTTTTTTGCCTCCCCAAGTGACAAGTCCACCCCCCCGTGTGTCCCCCCCCGCGGATTTCAGTGCTTTTGCCCCAGCTGGCTGCATTATGAGTGTTAGGCTCTGGAGGATGATGATAATTAGTGTATTTTTCCCTGCCAGAGCTTGACAGGCGGAGGAACAGCAGACCCTGCTGCTCGATGGCAGCGTCGCTGCTCTTCCCAGGAGAGGATCTGCTTTGGGGACCCTGGGGACCCCGGGCACAGACCCGGCTGCTCATCCCAGTGCTGGGAAGGCAGTGGGCAAAAACCACACTTTTCCACTATCCCACGTGCTGCTTTCCCCAGTAGGACCCCGCACACACACACACACACACACTACGAGCCACATCGTGGTGGTCCCATGGGCCTGCTGCACCATCGGCCCCGGGGAGTCCCCCGTGGTATTTCGGATGGCAGCTGGGTTAGACCCACACTGGCAGACACCCACCCACTCACCCACATTCCCCTGGCCCAGGAAAGGTCTGTCCTCGCCGCTCACGATACCCCGCTGAGGCACGTCAGGGTGAAAGCAAGACACGCTGAGAAGCCCCGTGGTCGTACCATAGCCCAGGTGGAGCCTGGCAGGCCCTGGGCCTTTGGCTCCTCTCCAGCGTTATCTTCTCCAGCCTGGTGCTCTCAGCACTAGGGGGCTGATAAAAATGTAGCATCATTATGGTTGGGAAAGACCTTAAAGCCCATCCAGTGCCACATCCCCACACACACCCTGGGCAGGGACACCTCCCACCAGAGCAGGTTGCTCCAAGCCTCCTCCAACCTGGCCTTGAACCCCTCCAGGGATGGGGCAGCCACAGCTTCTCTGGGCAACCTGGGCCAGGCTCTCACCACCCTCACCCCAAAGAAGTTCTTCCCCACATCTCAGCTCCATCTCCCCTCTTTCAGGGTCAAACTCTTCCCCCTCATCCAATGGCTCCTCTCCCTGATCCAGAGTCCCTCCCCATCTCTCCTGGAGCCCCTTTAGGGACCAGAAGGGGCTCCAAGGTCTCCACGGAGACTTCTCTTCTCCAAGCTGAACCGCCCCATCTCTCACAGTCTGCCCTCCGGTCCTCCCAGCATCTCTGTGGCCTCCTCTGGCCCCGCTCCAACAGCTCCATGTCCTTCCTGGAATGGGGACTCCAGAGCTAGATGCAATCCTCCAGGTGGGAGCCTCAACCAGAGGGGAGCAGAGGGGTAGAATCACCTCCCTCCAACACCCATGTCCCTCAGCACCTCCCTCATGCTGGGAGGGCTGGAGCCCCTCTGCTGTGGGGACAGGCTGAGAGAGTCGGGGGGGATTCAGCCTGGAGAAAAGAAGGCACCGAGGAGACCTCAGAACCCCTTCCAGTCCCTCCAGGGGCTCTAGGAAATCTGGGGAGGGACTCTGGATCAGGGAAGGGAGCCACGGGACGAGAGGGAAGGGTTTGACACCGAAAGAGGGGAGAAGGAGCCAAGATGTGGGGAAGAACTTCTTTGGGGTGAGGGTGGTGAGAGCCCAGAAAAGCTGTGGCTGCAGGAAGGTTCCCCAACCGGGAGCCTTTGAAAGGCAGCCCCCTCCCCACGGCAGCTCGGGGCGGTATCCACCAGCAGGGCGGGCAGTCGAAGCTGCCCAGTGAAGCGAGAAGGTGCAGGGGTGCCCCCCCGCCTCCAGCCCTGCCCTCCTCCTCCCGCTCCACAATGCAAGCCCTGACCCAGAGCTAATGGAGCGCTTGCCCAGAGTCAGTTGTTATCCCAGCCCCTGCTCAGGCGTCCCGGAGGGGTCACTGCTTTTATTTCGGTGTGCCACAACGTTGCAGTCGGCGTTTTAACAGCGCTGTAAAACCTCAGTAAAAGCCGCTTTCGCAGCCAAAGAGAACCGCCCCCCCCCCATACCCCGCCTCCTCCCTGTGCCAACCGGGCAGTAAGGCTGGGCTCGGCTCCCCCACTCTGCAAAGCGCCATGGGGCCTTTTTGGCTCTGACGTGGTTTCTTTAAGCGGCTCTACCGCCTGCAGGGGCACATGGGGGTGAGAGTACAGCGCCTCAGGGAGCTGGGAGGGAATCATTTCTGCTTCACCTAGGCTGCACCCAGCTTTTCCTCAGGCCGCCTGACCACCAAAGGCAGATGCTGTGCGCGCTACCGAGGCCCAAAAGCCATCAGGGGCTGAAGGTAAGTTAAGAATTTGACATTGCCCTTCACCATCAGCACCCGAGAGTCCTTGGTGATCGCCTCAGGCAGCGCCTCCCTCACAACAAGAAACCTTTGTGGTAGAAACTGCCTTCAGAGTCGGCTACACCCGCAGAGAGAGGCTGGCCGAGGGCGAGTCTGCCGGGGAGCCACCAACACATGGTGACATTTCTAGCCGCCAGCAGGCTTTGCCACCACCCTTCGATGGCCACAGCACAGCGGCAGCTCTCACCGCAGCCCTGCTTTGCCCATTCCCCTGCAGCTCCCATCAAACAGCCCCAGTGACACCAGAGACAAACGCTAATGGAGCCCACTATGGAAGTTCCCAGGAGCAGCCATGGGGTGCTGCCAGCCCCAGCATGACGCACACAGCCAGGGGCCATCTCAGGAGCTATGGGGACAACCAGCAGCACCCCCATCCCAAACCCCTCCAGCGGGAAAGACCGAGGCTCTGGCAGGCAGGCATGTGTGGGAAGAAGGGGGCTGAGGGGTCTGGGCTGGCTGGTGGTCCAGGGAGGTTTGTAATGGGCACCGTCACTCCTCCTGCAGCTCCTTCTTCCGCAAGGCCTGCAGCCTCCTCCCCACCGTCTGCTGGACGATCTCCAGACCCTCCGCATCCAGTTCCTTCATGAGGAGCAGGATGGCATTCAGGACGTTGTTCTGTCGGGAGGAGACAGACACTGCTTTAAACAAGCACATTAACCCCAGCCCGGAACAGGACAGTGCATTTTCAAAGAGCTGCTCTTTCTAGGAACTTCACCACCACCCCCACCACCGGCACCAGTTTGCAACAGCCACCTGCAGCTACAGGGACAGATCAAGCAAGCCCTCGGGGCAGAGACTTGTGTGACCAGGCTAACTGGAATGCAGGACAAACCCGTCTGCCCAGTCCCTCACACTGCCCACACAGCCTCTGGCTCCTGGAAGGAAAGGCACATTCAGGAGCAGCCGCCCTCCCTCTCCAGCGTGACCACGGGTAGGATGGGAAAGGACAAGAACCCTCTGATCCAAGGAGTAAGAGCTGATGGAATGGCAAAAGCAGGAGCTGAAAGGAGCCCTTGGAGGTCCCCAGCCTAAGCCTCCCAACTGAGGCAGGGCTACTGCCAACACCAGACCACACCTCTGCCAGACGGTGTCTTGAAAAACTCCAGGGAGAGATTCCGCAGCCTCTCTAAATAACTGTCCTTCTAGGGAGAACCTTTTTCCTAATGTCCAGCCTGAACCTCCTCTTGTTTAATGTTTTCTGTTCCCGAAGGCCAGAGCCTGCGGTACCACTCATGGTGCTGCAAAGCAAGACCCTAGAGTGCCTTTAAAACCTGATGGAAAAGAGGGATCGCAGGCAACTCCTATCAAAATGAGGTAGAACGCGGTCTAGGTCTCACCCTGCTGGTTGAAGTGATGGCACTGAGCTTAAAAGACAAGCAATTCCCAGCTGAGCAGCCAAGATCCAGGAGGTTGCCCCGAGGCTACACCATGGAGGGGTCTGAGGAACCACCTAAGCCTAGAATTCGGCAGCCTCCTGGCCCCCAAGCCAACGGGCCGCCGGCTACTTTTCAGCCCCTGCCCAGCTGCCACGTGGCCTTCGTGCAACCCCAGCGAAGGGAAACACGGGCTCACGTGCAGACAGGTCAAGAGGACAAACTCCATCAGGCTTTCTTTGCATTGTGTGATGTCTTAAAGAAAGAGTACACTAAGTTCAGTCTGAAGGGCCCTACAGCGATTATCTAGCCCAACTACCTCTTCACTTCAGGGTTGACCAGAAGTTCAATCATATTAAGGGCATTGTCCAAATGCTTCTTAAACATTGACCTGCATGGACCACCTCTCTAAGAAGCCTGTTCCAGTGTCTGACCACCCTCTCAGCAAAAACACGCTTCCTAAAGTCCAGCCTAAACCAGCTGTGAACCATTCCCACACATCCTATCGCTGGATCCCAGGGAGAAGAGCTCAGCACCTCCCTCTCCACATGCCCTCCTCAAGGAAGCTGCAAAGATCAACGAGTTCACCCCTCAGCCTCCTTTTCTCCAAGCTAGACAAACCCAAAGGCCCCAGCCACTCCTCACAGGACATGCCCTCCAGCCCTTCACCAGTTTGGTTGCCCTCCCCTGGACCCATTTGAGGACCTTCACATCCCCTTGGAATGGTGGGGCCCAGAGCTGCACAAGATGAAAAGCAATTTGGTCTTTAAAAGATACTCACTCTTTTCTTTCGGTTGCAGTCAGTCTCTCGAGGTGAAAAGGAGGAGAATTTGTCCCTGGGAACAGGTTTCATACCAAGCTCCTCCCGAATTTTGCTGAAGAAGGGGAGGAAGAGCAGATGTTATTACAACCAGCTGGCAGAACCTTAATCCGCCAGGCCAATCCTTTCTAATCACAGGCAACCATGCAAGAAGCTGAAGGATTCAAGGCACGTCTATCCACACTCCACCAGACCACAACACGCCAAGTAAAACTCCCGGGTGTAGCAAGAGCCTCAAGGGCTGGAAAATGCAAACCAGCACACCACTACCAGGTGTCTCCTCCCAGCCCCACCTGGGAGGACAGGTCCCCATGCCTGATGCCAGCTGGGGCTGCAGACTGGCTGTGCAGTCAAACTCTGACTTGCAGATGCTGCTGTCCTTGCGGCAGGAAGCACGTGAAAAGCTGAATCTCCACATGGAGAAGGTGGAGCTGAGCGTGGGCATGTCCACAGACTTGCACACAGCGAGTCTGGTTTCCTTCTGCCACCCTTTCTCTCAGGAACCAAAATGTAACAACACCCACTGGTACTCAAAAGTCCCACCCAGGCATCACCCAGATGGACCTTTTAGGCCTCCCCCTGGATAGAGATTAGGGGATGAGAACATCTCTGTGATGAGGAAAGGCTGAGGGACTTGGGTCTGTTTAGTCTGGAGAAGAGAAGGCTGAGGGGGATCCGATCAACACCCAGAAATACTTCAAGGGTGGGTGTCAGGAGGATGGGGCCAGGCTTTTTCCAGTGCTGCCCAGTGACAGGACAAGAGGGAATGGGCACAAACTGAAACATAAGAAGTTCCATCTGAACCTGAGGAGGAACTTCTTCCCTGTGAGGGTGGCAGAGCCCTGGCAGAGGCTGCCCAGAGAGGTGGTGGGGTCTCTGTCTCTGGAGACATTCAAACCCCACCTGGACACGTTCCTGTGGGACCTGCTGTGGGTGGACCTGCTGTGGCAGGGGGTTGGACTGGATGATCTCCAGAGGTCCCTTCCAACCCCAGAGCATTCTGTGATTCTGCATAATGCTGCCACAGAGCCCCCACACACCACAGCACGTTGCAGAAGCAGAGTTAAGTGGAAATGGGCTGGAGCTCAAGCTTCAGAGAGGATCCATCCCCCTCTGCACACGCAGCCACCATGCTGCAGAGTAAGCATCCACCTGGAGAAGAGCCTGTTTTGCAGATACGGAACCAGACCCACAAGTGGAACATCAGGAATTCACACCAGCTGCAGGCCTGGCCTATGGAATATCAGGGCTGGCCAGCAGGGTCCTGTCATGCTACACCCGAGTTCGGCCCAGGAACCCTAACAGCTCAGGAGCAGGCCCTCACTTTGTCTCCTCCAGACTGAAGCTCAGCAGTTCACTCTCGGTCTCCATTGTGGATTCAGCAGCACTGGATGCAGTGGGCTCAGGGCAGCCATTCTCCACGCTCCTCTTGGCTGGTGGGGCTGTGATCTCCTCACCATCAAGCAGGGCCTGGGACAGTTCTTCCTCTGTCACAGCTGCAAAAACCAAGACAAATGAACTGCTGCAATGAACTCCAGCAGCCCAGGAAGCCCTTCTGTAAGAGGGCACGCCCTGCCGCGGCAGAGCGATACCGCACGGGTTTGGCCCAAAAACTGTCTTTTGCTTTGATCCTCCTCCCGCTGTCCTCCAACTGTCCTGGGGGACAACAGGATGCCTAGAGCCCAACAATGTGCCCTTGTGGCCAAAAAGGCCAATGGCATCCTGGGGGGCATCAGGAAGAGTGTGACCAGGAGGTGGAGGGAAGTCATCTTGCCCCCCTGCTCTGCCCTGGGGCCAGTGCTGGGCTCCCCAGTTCCAGAAGGACAGGGAACTGCTGGAGAGGGTACAGCAGAGGCCACAAAGATGATGAGGGGCCTGGAGCATCTCTGTGATGAGGAAAGGCTGAGGGACTTGGGTCTGTTTAGTCTGGAGAAGAGAAGGCTGAGGGGGATCCGATCAACACCCAGAAATACTTCAAGGGTGGGTGTCAGGAGGATGGGGCCAGGCTTTTTCCAGTGCTGCCCAGTGACAGGACAAGAGGGAATGGGCACAAACTGAAACATAAGAAGTTCCATCTGAACCTGAGGAGGAACTTCTTCCCTGTGAGGGTGGCAGAGCCCTGGCAGAGGCTGCCCAGGGAGGTGGTGGAGTCTCTGTCTCTGGAGACATTCAAACCCCGCCTGGACCCATTCCTGGACCCAGGTCCTGTGGGACCTGCTCTGGGTGGACCAGCTGTGGCAGGGGGTTGGAGTGGATGATCTCCAGAGGTCCCTGCCAACTCCATGGCATCCTGTGATTCTGGGAAAATCTGCACAGGAGAACACCATCACCAGTCTCTCAAAGAGGGAAAGCTATCAGGGAGGGATGCAAACATTCTTTGCCATTTCTTCTCTCTGATGAAGCCTCCAAAAGCCACCAAATTACTGCTAAGAGGCAGAAAAGCTTCTCTCTCTCTTTTTTTTTTCTTAAATGACAACAGATCCAATTACAGAATCTTTGTTTTGCCACAGCAAAGGAGAGAGCTCTAAAGAAACGCTCATTAGTAGTTCTGTCCCAGCTATAATGAGGCTCTCACATAGTGTTAGCTCTGGCAGGGAAGGGAAGGGAGAAAACAGCTTTAGAAGGGGTGGATCACGCAGAGGGGACGCTCAACCTCTAACAGCTCCCGAGTCAAGGAAAAGTTGAAGGTTCCTCCTTAACCAGAGGAACCACCACGTCAGCGGGTTTCCAGTTGACCCTGCCCATGGCCTGGGGCTGTTCCTTTCCCTGCAAACACTCACCTTGGTTATCAAGCTTCTGCAGGCTGGGCAGGTTACGCAGCACCGTCATTCGGTAGCGGTGGGGGTCCGACCCACAACAGGGATTTTCAGACAGCCACAGGACCCTCAGCCGGGGCAGGTTTTTGAGGTAGAAGAGCTCATTTAGGCTTGCAATGTTGTTCTTCCTCAGGTAGAGTTCACTCAGATGCTGGCACTGATTCAGCGGCTCGAGGTCCGAGATGCCATTCACACTGCAGAGAGATAGGGGGGGATCAGAGACCAGTAAGCCCATCCCTCCCTCACTGTACAGCAGAGGGGGGAGCACAGCAGCCCCTAGAGCACAGCAGCTCTCCAGCCCCCTTTCCTGCAGCAGCTTCACCCCAGCACAGCAGCTCAAGGAGAGTTCAGGGGCCTAAGGCTCTGCACACACAGCACAAAGACAGTGTTTCTATCTGTCTAACTGAAGGACAGAAGTAAAAAAGCGGGTTCTCCTCTGTGCTGAAGATGACAAACAGCCTTTCCTTCCCCAAAACACCCATCACACTCCCAACCTGTCCTGTAGCAGTTCTTCAGACTCACTGAGGGAGAACTCGTATAAGATTCCCCAGCTACAAAACTCAAATTGGCAGACAGCATGGGCTCCATGGGATCCCCAGGAAAGGTGAAGGACGGGTGTGCTGGGGGGAGCCTTATGGAAATGATAAGGTCTGCGAGATCCAGGAAGAATTTCAACAAGCATTCTGCCCACTGGCCCCATGGAATAGCCCAAAATCACAGAATGACAGAATCTCAGGGATTGGAAGGGACCTTGAAAGCTCCTCCAGTCCAACCCCCTGCTGGAGCAGGAACACCCAGAGCAGGTCACACTGGAACGCCTCCAGGCGGGGTTGGGATGTCTCCAGAGAAGGAGACTCCACCACCTCCCTGGGCAGCCCCTGTCAGGGTTCCCTCACCCTCACCAGGAAGAAGTTTTTCCTCCTATTGAAGTGGAACCTCCTCTGTTCCAGCTTGCACCCATTGCCCCTTGTCCTGTCATTGGGTGTCACTGAGAAGAGCCTGGCTCCATCCTCCTGACACTCACCCTTTACAGATTTATCAACATTCATGAGGTCACCCCTCAGTCTCCTCTTCTCCAAGCTCAAGAGACCCAGCTCCCTCAGCCTTTCCTCCTGTGGGAGATGCTCCACTCCCTTCATCATCTTGGCAGCCCTGCCCTGGACTCTCTCCAGCAGTTCCCTGTCCTTCTGGAACTGAGGGGCCCAGAACTGGACACCATATTCCAGATGGGGTCTCCCCAGGGCAGAGCAGAGGGGGAGGAGAACCTCTCTCCACCTACTGACCACCCCCCTTCTCATACACCCCAGGATGCCATTGGCCTTCTTGGCCATGAGGGCACAGTGCTGGCTCATGGGCATCCTGCTGCCCACCAGGACCCCCAGCTCCCTTTCCCCTACGCTGCTCTCCAACAGGTCAGTTCCCAGCCTATACTGGGACCTGGGTTCCTATTTATTCTACGAAACAAGACTTAAGGAGGAAGAACCTTAAGAGATTTTAACACTTCTCGAAACAAGGATTATTTTCTCCAGTAGCGAAGGGGCAGAGGAGCTAGAAGAAGAATAATCATTTCTGCATCTCTGCCGTTTGAGAAACCAGGCAAGAGGAGCCAGGCGGCTCAGACACAGAAAGGTGGTAAGAAACCAGGTGCCAAGCCACAGCACCATGAGAAAGGTGATTTCCCCAGCCCTCTCCATGGCCAGCAGCCTGACAGTCACCTGAAGGTGATCACCTCGATGTTGGGCAAATCCCGGCATATCGATATCTGGGTGGGGAGAGACAGAAAGAGCCGGTTGGTACTCCCAGAAATAAAATTTAAAAAGAGGAAAAAAAAACAAAAGAAACCACCCCACAAATAAAAGCACTTTAAATCATAAACAACCAAGCTAAAAGCAAGAACAGGAACTGAGGTTTGCTTCAGTTTAGCCAAAGCTTAACACCACTGGAGAGAGGTGCTGCCGCAGCCAGCATGGAGTCAGCAGCAGCTCCTCAGCCCCGGAGACACCACGCCAGCATCACCTCGCTCTTCTGCTCCAGCCACTCCACCATCTCCACTGCAGGCAAGGACGAACCCCTCTCTCACCCCAGGTGACACCATGCAAAATGAAGGACCTCTCTCTCTCACCCCAGACAGCACCACACACGAGAACGGAGCCCTTTCTCACCCATCTCCCAGTGACTGACAGCCCTCCCCAAACCAGAGCTCCTCACCCAAACTCCAAGAGACAGGGCAGGGTCCCGCTCTCCAGAGAAGGCCTCGGAGAGGAGTTTTCCAGGCAATCTCTGGAAATAATGGCAAACACACACACACCCCCACCACCCTTTATTTCCTTTTTTTTTTTTTTAATAGGAGACGCTAATCAACCCTGACAAGCTCGCTGGCACCAGGCCACCCCCCGCCCAGGCCTGCACCTCCCTCAGCATCCCCGCCATCCTTCTCCCCTCTCGGCCCTGGCTGAGGCCTCCCCTCCGGCGTGGGGCTTGAGAGAGGGCGGGAGAGGGGGTTCCACGATGGCGTCCGCCGGACCCCTCCTCGCTGTCCTGGCGGGCCGTCAGCGGGCTGCGCCCCTACTTACATCCGTCAGGTGGCTGCCCCTGCGGGGAGGAGACCGGGGAGGGGGTCAGCGGGGAGCCGGGCAGGACCGGGCCCGTCCCCTCGGCCCAGGCCTACCCGTCCCCTCAGGCCCCGCCGCCCCCNGCTCTGGGGAGACACCCCCCAGTGCTGCCTCCAGCTCTGGGGCCACCAACAGCAGAAGGACATGGAGCTGTTGGAGTGGGGCCAGAGGAGGCCACGGAGATGCTGGGAGGGCTGGAGCCCCTCTGCTGGGAGGACAGGCTTGAGAGAGTTGGGGGGTTCAGCCTGGAGAAGAGAAGGCTCCGGGGAGACCTTGGAGCCCCTTCCAGGGGCTCCAGGAGAGATGGGGAGGGACTCTGGATCAGGGAAGGGAGCCATGGGATGAGAGGGAAGGGTTTGACACTGACAGAGGGGAGATGGAGCTGAGATGTGGGGAAGAACTTCTTTGGGGTGAGGGTGGTGAGAGCCTGGCCCAGGTTGCCCAGAGAAGCTGGGGCTGCCCCATCCCTGGAGGGGTTCAAGGCCAGGCTGGATGGGGCTTGGAGCAGCCTACTCTGGTGGGAGGTGTCCCTGCCCAGGGCAGGGGGTGGGAATGGGTGGTCTTTAATGTCTCTTCCAACCCAAACCATCCTGTGATTCTATGATTATTAAAAGCTAATCTTGTGGGAGCAGCTTACCGCCCTCATAGCCATTTGGGTAGAGCATGTGTTCAATTTACTGTGTGGATGACAAAATGAAGAGTGAAGAGGCAAAGGGCCACCAGCTGCATGGGAGGCTTCTTCAGACTCCTCCCTCCTGTGCAGGCACTCCTTTCAGTTTAAAACCCTTCCCCTTTGTCCTATGGCCCTCTTCCCTCACCAAGAGCTCCTTCCCCATCTCTCCTGGAGCCCCTTGAGGGACTGGAAGGGGCTCCAAGGTCTCCCCAGAGCCTTCTCTTCTCCAGGCTGAACAACCCCCAACTCTCTCAGTCCATCCTCACAGCAGTTCTTGATGTAATGCTTTCTGTGTTTTAGCTTAACGTGAGAGGGGTGCCATGATAAGCTGTTGTTTATTCTAGTGTCCAGTTTGATTTCCTTTTACTGTGGACTTACTCTTAAGAAATCCCACTCGTTGGGTTAGATGAGTCTTGGCTGTTGTGAAACCCCCGGTCCTGGCCAGATGACTGGAGCCACGTGGTGTCCCAAGGTGGGTTAAGGAGCACTTGCTGTGGTGTCCATACAGCTCTCTGGTCAAACAGCGCTAGTGCTGGTGTCATCAGAGGGGAAAATCTCTGCTGCACCTCCCTCTTGTCCATAGCAGGAGCTCTTCTGGAAACCCTGAGCTCTTCTCCAGAATGTCTGCTGTTCTGTCAGCTTAGAGCTTCCCCAGGAGTGCTCATTTCCACCGGCTCCAGCAGTTGTCTGGTAAAGACTGGTGTTCACTGGCGTTTCTCTTGGCTGGCTCTTCAGAGGAACCGGATGGGATGGTGCCCACAGGGAGCACCCAAGCCTCACAGGGAGCCTGTGGAGGTCCATGGTGACATGCCTGTCTCCATGAGGACAAGAAGTTTTTTATTAGCTCTTACCAAACATTGGAGTTTTCCTGCCAACATCTAAAAAGTGATCCCATGTGGTGGTGCTGAGCCCAGAGCAGTGACGCTTGCACAGAGGGAACATCCAGGGGGGGGGAACAGCTGCAGGAGGGCTGCCACGAGCAGAGCATCCTCCAGCCCACAGTGTGTTCCAGCTCACCGTGACGCTGGTTTGTGCAACACAGAATGCGTTTCTCTCCTAACACTTGGGAAAACTGCACTTTTGGAAAGACTCTAGTGTCTGAATTTGTGATAATATTTCCTTTACCAGCCAGCTCTGGGGGGTGGGTTTCAAGGCCTCAGGGTTTCCAGGTCCTCCAGGTGCAGGCACGAGGGGGAGCGAGACCCAGGCGCTTGACCCAAGCTGCCCACAGGATTGTTTCATACCGTGAACGCCACATTCAATGTCAGTTAGAAAGTTTGCTGAGGAGTTCTCTCCCTCTCTCTCTCTCTCCCCCCGCCTCCCTCCCTCTCTCTCTCCTTCCCTCTCCCTCTCCCTCTCCCTCTCCCTCTCCCTCTCTCCCTTGATGGCTGGGACCCTGAGAACTCCTTGCCCCGGTGCCGGAGCCCTGAGCCCCTTCCCTTCCTCCCGAAGCCACAGCGCTCCCAGGGTCCCACAGGGGCTGTTCCTGCAGGGAGGGCACGGCCTCCTCTGATGGCAGGGGCTGGGGACAGTCCTTGAGTATTTTATATCGGCATCAGGATCAATATTGATTCGATAGTGCTATTAATGTTAACTGTCTAGTCTTATTCTACTAAATCTGGTTTTGTTTCAATCCTCAGGTTTCCTTGTTTTTCTCCCCATTCCCCTTCCCGGGTGGGGAGGGGTCATGGGGTGAGAGAATAATTGCCTAAAGGCCAACAAACTGTGGGTTCCTCAACCCCTCACCCCAAGTCCCGCTGGAGCTGTCACAGGAACAACTTGCCGCCCACAGAGGGCTGCTGAGACACGCTCACACCAGTGGGACTTTCCCGAGAAGCTCCCAAGTGGCTGCCCTGCAGGGGCTGACCCTGCCCTGCACCACACCCCGCAGGAGAGCAGGCAGCAGAGCCCATCTCCAGGAGTGCTTGGCCACCTCTGGTGACACAGGGGAGGATATGGCAGGTTCTCCCAGTGCCTCCCCCAAACCCATCCCGCCCCTTCTACCCCACTGAATCCTCTTTGCCGTCACTCACCTGCCAACAGCAATCCCATAGCACCTCCTGGGAAGGGTCAGTTTAGTAGCCAGGACGCTTGGGAGGTTCAAACACTTCTTCCAGGAGCTGTTGTGAGCTTTCACAGGTAATTGTGAGACCCTGCATGGAGTAATCACGGACCTCAGAAAGCAATTAAACGAGTGGTAATGGGTTCTTTACGTCAAACATCGGTCTACAGCCAGAAAGAGAAGGTGTGGCTACCATGCTGATGGCAGACCCTACTGAGAGCAAACTGACCAAACTCTAGATACGAGCCCAAGGGCACAAAGAGCTTTTTGCTCTCCTCCTCTGACAGAGCAGGGAAGCGAGAACAACCCCTCCACCAGAAATTGGCACGAGAGTCAGACCTTCATCACGGACCTTCATCAAAGCACGAGACAAGCCGAGAGCCCAGGGAGAGTCAATCTCTGCACCGAAGCCTTGGAAGATGTGCCAGGCTGTGAGCAGGAGGTGGATGCACCAGGGATTGCAGGTGATGATCCTACACAGCCTTAGGAGGCCACAGACCTCACTAGTTCTTCTCTCCCAGCTGCTACTTTAATGTATTTTACAAGTCTATATGCATTATTAAAACTTTCTCCCAAGTAAAAGACTTGAGGAGGAGGTTTGCCTGAGGTTATTATTGATACTACTTGCAATATTAAACTGGGGATTAAAATCTATTTTATTTAATTACAGAATCACAGAATCAACATGGTTGGAAAGGACCTCCAAGATCATCGAGTCCAACCATACAGACACAAAACCCCCCTGCAGTCTTGGCCACTAGAGCATGCCCTGAAGTGCCACATCTACACGTGTCTGCAATATCTCCAGGGATGGTTTTTATAAAATCTGATGGGAATATGGCCCTGGGGAACCTGCTCAGGAGCCCTGTGAGTGCATGTTCACCTGGTAGAATAGCAAGCCAGAAATGGCCCGAGTGTACCAGGAAAGGTCTCTTAAATCCAATTGCGCTCCCTGGGCCAAAGGAGAGGAAGGGCTGCAACCCCAGGTGCCTCCTGGGAGCAGGGAGACCACCTCCTTGGGCTCATCTCACACCTGTGTCACCGTGGCAGAGCCCGAGAACAGTGGGCTCAGGTGTTTGCCCAAAGGTAGCTTGGCTCTGGTAGCCCTCAGCTGGCCACGTTTACGTGTGAATAGAACAGAGCAGAGGACAGAGAACTGCCTGGCTTTATAAATACAGATGGAGGGCTGGCAAACAAATGGCCAGTAAAATTCCTGCACCAAAAGGGAGCCAAAGGAGCTTCCCTGCAGAGTGGAGGCACTTTCCCTGAAAAGACTCTGCCGCACGTTTTGGGTGAGTGTTGTGGTTTGTAAAGACCTCCCAGAACTCTGACGTCACGCTCCTGAAGATCAGCCAGCCCGGGCAGCTCGTGTCAGATGTCTCTCTCTCTCTGCCCCTCCAGAGGGAAAACAGATTTTTCTCAGCTTGAGCTCTCAGTGATTCGATAAACGTGGTGGTGCTTTCCGGGCCTGCACCCTTCCAGCCCTGCCTGGGACTCGTACAGCGCGGCGTGTGGCTGACCGGGCTGTAACGCCAGCAAAGCACTGGGATGAAACCCTTGGAAAGCAGCATTATTTAAAAAAACCTGCTGCAGCACCTTTAAAATCACTGCAAAAGCAGCGAAAACGCTGTTTGCCTTCCTCTCTGGCTGATAAACTCATCACTGCGTTGCGGGGCTGGGAGGGCAATGGAAGGCAGCCAAGCTTCCGCCTTGTCTCTTCTCATGAGCCTCAAAGCTGATAGAACCCGGGCTGGAGTCCCCCCTGGGCCTTTGAGGAGCCACCTCCTGGCAATCTGCAGTGCTGGGGCTGCCCACCACACGGGTGGCTCCCCAAAAAGGTTTAAAGCCATCAGGCCATCATCGCCTGCTGGGGCCCATTGCTGCCACCTCTGAAATCCATAGGGCGAACGGCGCTGGGAATAACCTCGGCAGCAAAAACTCCACAATGGAGAAGCAGGGGTGTGCAGAGCATCACCCCAGCTCTCACTGCACAGAAAATGCATTGCAGTGAGGCAAAATAATTGCTGCTGGCGTGTCAGGTGGCTGTGGGAGCAGTGGTGGAGTGGGATGGTATCCTTCAGTGGCAGAGTGTGGCGTAACCGGTGCGCTGGGGTGTGCCGATGGGGCGTGCTGACTCCTGCCTCCAAGCTTCAACCCTCAGGCAGAGGCTGAGCCCCCAGGAGCACTGAATCAGTCGGTATTTGGCTTTAAACTGGAGGGGTGTATTGTAAGTCATGGCAGATCCACGCCATTGGGGTGTCCGTGTTTTACACCCGCACAGACGGGGCCCCGGTGACCCTTAGGGGAGGAGGGAGCTTTACTGGTGCTGCTTGTCTTGCCAGGGTAAAACAAAACAACCGTGACAACAGTCAGTGCCAGCTGGAGTGCCTTGTGATGGAGGAGGAGGTGTTTGTGTCACTCCTTGCAGATGTAGTGGTACATGTTTTATGAAGAAACAATCCAAAACCGGAGCAAAACCGACCCTTGCGTGAAGCCATGCTGCCCTCACGTGGGTGTTTTAGAAATATCCCTGTCTTCAAATCCAACCTGCCCAAAACTAATGCTTTAAAACTCTTGGAGCATCTCCTCCAAGAAAGACTTTGCAATCACCATGATTTTTTTTTTTTTTTTTTTAAACCGTTTCCACAGCCCATCTGGCCTGTGGAAATTTGGGTTGGGTGGAGAATGGATGGAGAGCAGCCCTGAGGAGAAGGCCTCGGGGGTGTTGGTGGATGAGAAGCTCAACACACCCCGGCAACATGCCCTGGCAGGCCAGAACCCCCCAACACCCCGGGGTGCATCCCCAGCAGCGTGGCCAGCAGGGCTGAGGTGGGGGATACTGCCCCTCTGCTCCGCTCTGGGGAGACATCCCCCAGTGCTGCCTCCAGCTCTGGGGCCACCAACAGCAGA
>VZTM01042721.1:6643-32924 GCA_013400555.1 Jacana jacana | reverse complement strand
GGGGATTTCCTGGGGCTCAGGGAGTTTGGAAACAGCTTGGAAATCGTAGAGGTTATTACTAGTCCTAGGAATATCCGGAGCAGGTGAGGTGCAAGGAATTGCTTTGGGGCTGGAAGTCATCGAAGAAGTGACATCATTCCTTTAAAACGTGGTAGGTTGAAGTGAGAGGTTTTGCAGAGTGATGACCTGGAACCAAAGCTGTGGATGTTTAGGAACTGGAAAATCTTGTAAAAAGTCCAAAGGAGCTGGATGAATATGAGCCAGCTCTTTAATTTCCCTGCTTGAGCAGGGATCTTTCAGGTATCTTTTAGATCTTCTCAGATCCATCAGTCTTAACGTAGCTGAGACTGTTCTAAAATAGATAGTAACTAGCTGAAGACTTCAGTCGTTTGCTTACGCTGTTACCATTTCTCTGCTGAGTTCTTCAAAGCTTATGGACTTCTAAAAACTTTAAAAAAGTACAAAAAAGATGGGGAGGGGGGTATGGGATGTTCATGGGCAAGATCCTGGGCCTGCTCCCCTCCCACCCTGCGTGTCCTTCTCGGCATCGGAGTCCCTGTGCTTGGCCCTGGGTCCTTCTGCCTCGCCTGGGTCTGCCAAGAGGGTTATGTGTTGGGAAGGCAAGGGTTTCTTTTCCCTGAATGAAGAAACCCTTTACTTTTTGGGTTTTAGCCCTTCTTCAATCTTGCTTTGCCTACTTCTTTTTATTAAGAGTTGAAAGGTTTGGGTTGGGTTGGGTTTTTTTTTTTGCTAAATTAATAACTCGGAGCTCATCTCGGTGGATTGTTTTCTTGTGAAGGTAACGCTGCTTTTAGGTTCAGCTTGTTGTTTGTGACTTAAATCAGTCCTATTTGCACTGCCCTTTGCGGGGCTCACTGATGAGGTTGCCACAGTTCACCTCCTTAACCCTTTAGATGGAGGGGAAAGCAGCCCTGATTTCTGTTGCTCTCGGCATTAATTAAAGACGTGCTTTATCCTGCAGTTTGTGTCCCATCCCCTGCCCTCAGCCTGGGCCGGGGGGCAATTGTCAGTAGTTCAGCTTTGCTTTCAAGCCCCTGTAGAAGGGGGTTCAGGCGTGGTTGAAGTTGGGGTTAGCGAGTGACTGTCTCCCCTTGGGTCTGGAGGCTGAAGAGATTGGCAGAGATAAACCAAGTGGTTTTATTGAGGGGAAGAAAAGAAAAAGAATACCCGAGAGATCTAGTGCTCCAGTGGGGTGGGTGAGCATTCCTGATCAGAATTGACACCAAATTTAAATGGTAACGTTTTTTTTCAGGAAGAACTTGTTAATTCCCCTCTGGTGGATTTTGTGTTTTCTTTAATATCTGGAAAATAAAGGGTACCCTCTGGTGGGTTCAGAGGGAGTGTTTAAGTGTCTGAAGTTAAGCATTAGCCTGAATTAAAACCCAAGTCTAAACTGCTAATCAGGTGATGCCCTTACCCAAGAGGATGACAGTAGAGTAGGTGTTGGGGGGGGGTTGGGGGTGTTATTCCAGAGCAGCCTTGGAGCGAGTCGTGCAGAGCTGCGGGTCCCCTCGCTGGACAACAGCGGTTCCCCTGGCAGCCTGAAGCCTGCGGTGTAATCCCGCCCGCACAGGCGGGGGTAAGGGGGGACACACACACACACACACTCTGCTTCAGAAACCTTCCAGCCACACCTTCTAAATGGTAAGAAACGTCCCCAAAACTAGCGGGGCTGGGAGACCCAGGGCTCTGCGCCGCCTGCCTTCAGGAGGTGCGTCCCTCGGTCCTGCCGGGCGCAGCGGGGGCCGCGCTGGTGGGTTTCTGTCTTAAACCTGCGGCTTTTGGTGCACAGTGCCCCCCAGTTCCCCGGCGCTAGCATCCCTTAGCGGATACCCAGCACACCCCCTGCGTGTTTGCTGTGAAGTGCAGGCATGAAGAGCGAATCCAGTTGCTCAGCTCTGAGGTTAACCTGAATCGGTTTAGAGAACAACAGCAGGGCATTTGGTAGATTCGATTCTTGAACTGCATATATATATATTTATATATATATAGTAAAAGTCCACAAAACATCTTTTTTTTTTTTTCTAGTTTCAGTTTTGGCACTAGATTTTTATCCTGGAGTTTTTAAATATTCTTCATCCTGTTCTTTTTCTATTAAGGTTAATGTTGAAGAAGGAAAATGCGGAAGTCGCCATTTGACAAGTTTTATAAATGAGAATTATTTGAAGCTCAGGAATAAGTGAAGCTGAAATTTGAAAAAAAAAGAAAGTGAATGCATGCTAATTATCAGACCAGAAGTCCCACTTGTAGAATATTGAGCAATTTGTGTGAAGTGGGGAAGATGAAAGAAGTCAGAATTTGAAACGGAAGAATGAAGAAAAGGAATAAAAATGAAGTTAAGATAAGAAGTAATCTGGAATCTGAAAGCACTACGCTAAGTAATTACTAGTCTGTTTATGTGTCCCTGTATATTTTGCTAAACATGCATGCATTATCTGTTTCATAGCAAAAGTATATGCAGGGTAAAGAAGTGTCTACCAGGGAAAAAAAAAATAATAAAAATTTAAATAAAATAAAGAAAAAAAACCCACAACCAACCTTCTTTAAAGTATCTCGGCGGTTCTAATGCCAACTGCCCGGACACACAGATATGAGTTGTTTTTTTTAATTTTTCTTTTTTTTTTTTACCCGTTTATTTCACTGGAGCTTATTTTTACGGACCTTGAGGTGGAGGAGAGATTGTGTACAAATTAGGCTTTCGATATCTGCGTGCAGGAATCCCGTTCTGCTTCCAGAAGCGGAAGTGCTCATGGGTCTGGCAAGTCGGGGAGGCACACCCCTGCGAGGTCTCGATCTAAGGAGGATTCCAGGCGCTCCAGGTCAAAATCTAGATCCAGGTCTGAATCCAGGTGAGTTTCCTTAATTTTACCTCTTCCTCCTCTTCCCGACTCTGATCGTCTCAGAGGTGAACCGAAACCCCAGTTCGGCCCACTTCCGTTCCCGGAGATAACTGGTGAATACGAGGGGGCGTGCGTGGTTTCGGGGTTTGAAAAGCTAAACTGTCAAGGGTAGATCTTTTTTTTTGCAGCTTCTTCTAAGAGGGTAGTTGACTCTGCAGGCTGGTATCTTGCCACAGCTTGGATGTGGCCTGCCCATTAAACCTTAAAATACCAGCTGGTTTCTGAGTGGGAAGCGTTAGGAACTCTAAATCCTCGTTTTTCTCTGCACCAACAGATTTTCCACTTTGGGTCACATTAATGGTGTCACGTTTTCTCACTGGAAGCAGTGACGTTTCCAAAGTAGTTAATAGTATATTCTGTGAAAAAGAAGCAGTAGAGGTAAAGGTGAATTTCAGGATGTCTGTCTGACCTTTAAATATCTACTAATTCAATTTGAAACTGAACAGGCTGGAAAACTTTCAAGATTTTTTTCCCAAGCTCTCCAAAAAAAGCTGTGGAGAAACTCACTGTATTTGTTGCCTGGCAGCACAGGTGTATAACGTGAAAATGCCTTTTCCACTGTATTATTTATCCTCATACTCATTTGCTAAACCAGCTGAGACATAAAATGCACTGCCAGTCTGGAAACAAAGTGGTAACAGTCGCTGCTGACAGCTTTGCATTGGCTTTGCCAGGTGTGTCACGTAGGAGGTACATATTTAATAACAAATAGGGGGAGGGAAAAACCTGTAAATGGGGGAAGGATGTTATTAAGAGTCAAGATAGAATCATAGAAGGGTTAGAGTTGGAAGGGACCATAAAGATCATCCAGTTCCACCCCCCCTGCCCTGGGCAGGGACACCTCCCACCAGAGCAGGTCGCTCCAAGCCCCATCCAGCCTGGCCTTGAACCCCTCCAGGGATGGGACAACCTGGGCCAGGCTCTCACCACCCTCACAATAAAGAAGTTCTTTCTGGCATCTCATCTAAATCTCCCCTCTTCCAATTTAAAACCATTGCCCCACGTCCTATCGCTCCACTCTCTGATAGAGAGTCTTCCCTCCAGCTCTCCTGTAGCCCCTTCAGCTACTGGAAGGGGCTGGAAGGTCTCCCCTGGATGATTGAGTGCTGACTATGGGAATCAAAGTGTGGGGAGGGCCTTTACTAATTTTTAAGCGTGAAGGTTAAAAAACCCCAGAGTGTGGCTTTCATCAGGGGAGCTTCCAGCTGAGCTCTTCACAGTCTACTTTTTAGGTGTGTGAGCGATGAGTCGGGGTCAGCCTGGAGGAGGGGTGAGAACTCTGAAAGACGTGGTGCTATCAGCAACCACCCGTGATGGGAAAAGCTACCAAACCCTGTGTTTGGGTCTCCTTCCACATCAGAGCCATGGGCTGGGAAGGCTGTGTGAGAGGAAAATACTTGGGAAGTCTTGACAGCAGAGGAATGAGCTTGGTTTTTTTATGTGGACTGTGGACACAAGGGTCAAATCATGTGCTTGACGATCCCTGTAGTGCAAGGACAGTTTGTCAAATGGAAGGAATAACTGCTCCATAGGGTACTAGGTCTTAGGGAGTCTGGAATTGGGGTGACCTCCGGAATTGCTGGTAGTTGAGGGATGTTCACAGCCCAGCCCAGGATGGTCCAAAACCCTGGGTGAGGCAGAGTGAGTCAGCTCTGGGCTCAGGCCACGTGCTCAGGGCTTTACCCACTTGTCTTTTAAAACATTTCAAAGGGATGGAGGCTGCACACGCTTTTGGGGGAACCTTTTCAGGACCCATCCCGGCACGTTGTGCTCCCCCTGATCCATAACCCCGAGAGATTCCACGCTCTCGAAGGAACCGCGTTTCCCGCTTGCAGAATAACTGCAACGCTGCGTAAGAACGTGATCCAAAACTGTGTAAAATGCTGGAAGAAGCAAATTCAAATACAGAATTTATGAGGAAGCTGGCAAACCGTTTACTCTTCTGAGAAATCACCCTTTAAATAATACCCTGGCCACTGGCTTGTTGTTTTTTGATGAACACAAGTAGAAGGTTATGACGGCCACGGCTTCCTGAGCATTTAACAGCTGTCTTGAAAATGCCTATGGCTGGAAACCCTGGAAGTGTCTTGCAGAGTTAGAGCGTGCTGATGAGCAGATTTCAGCGGAATTGTGTCCTGGCACATACTCAGAAGCAGCCTGGGTTTGTTTTCGGTGTTTTCAGCCTTGTCCCATCGCGAGATGTGACACGAGCGGGTCTCCGGCTCCCACCGGAGGAACAACCTCCTGAGAATTTGGATCTTTCTTGAGAGCTTGTGTTGCAAATGTATTTTGGAATTGCCAGCTTTATAAATTAAACTTCTGATTTGGGAACGAATCTGTGTCCTGGTGCGTTTTATCAGTTGGGGTGTGGGTATATTTGATAGAAAACTGCTTTATTGGCGTTTCCATCAGCAGGCCAGCAAGCAGTCTTTGACTGCCCCCAGTGCGGGTTTGACTGCCCCCAGTGCGGGTTTGACTGCCCCCAGTGAGGTCTAAGCTGTTCTCTCCTGAAGGACTGGCGTTTTCAGCCCTGCTGCCTTCGCAGCAAAGGGGGGTAACAGCAGTCTGACATTGAAGGCAGCGGTATGAGCTGTGCCTGTTTAAAAATCAGCCTTGTTCTCTCACGTCACGGATTGCCTGCTGTGGGAATGTGCAGCTTTTGTTGAGTGTAACAGATGCACTCTGTAACCTGGAACTGTGACTCTTCTGTGAATCTCTTAAGTTGTGGGTTTTTTCTGATTTCAGTGGTTGAAATCTGGCTGTATGTGTGTTGTGAGGGGCTGTTTTTTAATTTGCATTACTATTTCCTTACTGTCTTCCCCACCTCAGGGAAGTTTTTTTTGTTGTTGTTTTGTTTTGATATTTCACTTCCTGTTGCCAAAAGTATTTTGTTCTTTATAAATACATAGTTAGAAATCATTTCTCCTGGATGTGTACCAAAGTTGCTTCAGGTTGAGGAAGGTGGAATGGAGTTGGCTCGCTTCTGATGAGGCTGAAGGCCTCCTTTTGTTGTTGTTTTGTGCTTTTGGTTGGTTAGTTTGGGGTTTTTTTTAGGAGACCTGTAATGTACAGAGTGTATAAGCTGCAGTTTGTCTGGTGACACTTCCTCGGTGGGAAATCCTGGCTGAAGCAGCTGTTAAATGCTCAGGAGTAAAAAGCAGGTTGAGGTTCAGAGCTTCAGGGGGTGTCAGTGGGAAACACGCTTGTGCAGCGAGGGCAGCTCTCACCCCGGGTCAGTACTCACCCCCTGGGCTTCCACAAACTAGAGGAAGGACGTTTAAGACGCAGCTGAGAGTCTGAAGCTTAACAATTTTAGGACTAAGAGCCTTTGGGTGTTAAACTATTGGTTGCATTTTTTTGTCATTGTGGTTGTGGGGAATGCAGATCAGTCGGGGACTGCCGTCCAAGCTCAGCTGTAATCCTCCAGGTTAAGCCCCTGCCCAGGTTCACAGCAAAGGGTTGTCTGTGTCAGGAAAGCCTGAGGGTTCAGCAGAAGGAATTGAACTGCTTTGGGACCTCACCTTCCCACACCTAGTGCTGCCAGAGAACGTTTCTGGAACTGTTCTGAGGGGGCCTGGGCTGAGCTAAGTGAGCGGTTTACACCTTTGCCTCAATCAAATACACCTGCAGCTTGAACATGTTAATATCCATGAATGTGGTAACTAACTGTGGAAATACCCAGGAGGTAAAGAAGGCTGCTACTACAGCTTGATTTCTTCAGTTGCATTAAGCTGTTTCAGGGGCATTTCCCAGCCTTTTGTGCCTGTCGCTGTGCACTGCGTAGAAAGCTTTTCGGTGTCACTGAAAGCAGGGCTCTTCTGAGTCCTAGAGCGAGCACACGTGTGCCATGCACCTCTGCTCTGTGTTAACTCCTATTTACTCTTCCCTTTTTCTGCTAAGCCTTGAAAAGAAAGCCACCCCAGCTGTTTTTACATAAATCCTGTGTATGTGCTAAGCATAGGCCGTGTCAAACCAGGATAGCCCTGTTAGGGATAAAGTTAAAAGCCATTGGGGAAGTAAAAGCTAGCAGGAGTGGGACTTGAGGTTTCTGTTCCACAACAGGGACGCTCTGAGAGAGTCTGGATTAATCAGATTTTGCACAGAGTCCTTGAGAAGAGTGACTAAATTCAGTATAGCTGAATCACGTGGCACCGCAGCTTGGAAGGAAATAGTTCTTTGGGGTTTCTGTTTGCAAATACCTGATGTATTTTGGAAGGGTTAAAAAATAAAAACCAGAACAAAACCAAACCAAATGCTGTACCTTCTCCTATTTTTGTTTTTTTTTTCTTCTTCTTCTTCTTTCCTTCCCCCCCTCAGATCTAGATCAAGGAGGAGTTCCCGCAGACACTACACAAGATCCCGCTCCCGTTCCCGCTCCCACAGGAGATCCAGGAGTAGGTCTTACAGTCGGGATTATCGGCGACGGCACAGTCACAGCCACTCCCCCATGTCTACTCGCAGACGCCATATAGGAAACAGGGTACGTCTGGCAGAGGAGCAGATGACTTGCATGGAGTCCCTGAATATAGCCTGAATTCCCTGACTTAACTCAGGGGGGGTTCCAGACACCCACCCCGTTCTGCTTCCTGCTTGGGCCTGTTTAAAAGATGCAGTTGAGGTTTATTGCCACCTGGTTTTGATAAGTTGTGGGTCTCCACGAGGTGGGATTGTGGGGGTGTCTTTAATGTTTATGGGCTTCTTTCTTAAGGGATGCCTTTACAAGTGCTGTCAGTGCAAGCTGGGGTCATTGCACTTGCTATAAGGAATGAGAAAATGAAGGGTGGGGGTAGAATTAGGAGGGAGAATCTTTTATTTATTGATTTATTTTCTTATTACAAAGTATGGAAAACTAAAATATTCTACCAAGAGCTGTTTTGATGATGTCTTTGTTAAACAAGCCTGCAAACCAGCTTTCTCTTAGCTGCTTTACAGGCTCAGGTGGCTGAGCCCAGTGTAGTTGGTGTTAAAAAGTAGATGGGGAAAGTGGTAACTAACCCAGATGGGGGTGTGATTCGGGCACCTGCCTGTGTGTAAAGGTCTCCACGTTCAGTCATCAGCCCCCCTTTGAAGGGAAGCCTTTTTAAATCCAGTACCTGCTCTGTGCTGTCGCTGTGGTGTGTACAGTACCCAGAGGAATGCAAAGTGTTTTTGTGAAAGGAGGCTCATTGATCAGTGGGTTTGATTGTAATAGCGGGTTAACCCAGCCCCAGTCTCAGCAGTGGGGAGCGTTTTGTGGTTTTGCCTTCGTGCTCTGACAGCCACAGCTTGTGAAATAACTGCAGATACGAGCAGCTTCACACTCTCTGCCTCTCTGTCCCTTCCTGTAGGCGAATCCTGACCCAAACTGTTGTCTGGGCGTGTTTGGGTTGAGTCTCTACACCACAGAACGAGATCTGCGAGAAGTCTTCTCCAAGTATGGTCCAATCGCTGACGTTTCCATCGTGTACGACCAGCAGTCCCGGCGCTCCAGAGGATTTGCTTTTGTGTACTTCGAAAACGTTGAGGATGCGAAGGAAGTAGGTTGGGGACACACGGTGTGCCTGCTGTGTTCTGGGGCGCTGAAGCCTGTGTTTTTTTAAGGGGACACAGCCTAGAGGAAGCCACTGATGGACCTTTAAAATTCTAAAGGGATGTCAATTCCTTTTGACTCTATGAAATAACCATAGCGCAAGCGAGTTCACCCCGTCTTCTTCCACAATCAGAGTGGTGGTTTAGAAGGTACCTGCTGTGTGCTAGAGGTCTGTGAGTGCTGCTCCCTTGTGCAGGCTGAGCTGGTGTGTAACTCAAGAGCAGCCATGGGGCTGGCTGTAGTGCAAAACCAGCAAGGGAAAGGAAAGTATAAACCACAGGCTCTCTATTTTAATTAAGAGATGAGCTTTCTTGCCTAGCTCCACGTGGGATCTTGAATTTAGGAACAGGCCTGTTCAGCCTGGGGCAGGTGGCTGTTTCAGAGCTCTCAGCCTGCGTTCTCTTCTGTTGACTTTGTTCTGAAAGAGCCGGGGAGAATCCCCTGAAAATAAAAGGCCAGGCTGTGTGTGGCTTCCTGGTGCCTGCAGGTGTCCATGGGAGTCCCTTGGGGATTCAGTACATTGAAGCAGTGTCAGTAACAACAAATTTCAGGATTTTGGGGGTTTTTTCTGGGGGCTGCAGAAATGAGCAGGGAATTTGGTACTTTCCAGGTATAGAATTCTACACTCAGGCCAACCTTGGAGAGCGTGTGCTGTAATGAGACTTTATTCCCTGCACTTGCCACTACTCAGAGTCACTAGGGTCATCTCTTCTGAATGTGGCACGAAGGCTTCCACCTTAGGTCAGGGTTTTGGATGTAGGTCCTGCTCCTTGGCAGAAAAAAACCCAGTGGTTTTGGTGTTTTACCTCCAGATTCATTTGTGACTCAGGGTATTACTGTAGTCGAGGTTATGGTGGGTTGTGAAGGATGCCCTGGAGGAAAAAAGATTTATCTGGGTTTTTGGTGGTTGTTAATGTCTCAGTGCTTTCCTTAGTGTTGTGTGCTGGAGTGGTTACCTGTCCCTACACTGCCATTGTTAAGAGGAACCTTTAAACACTGCTTGAAACAGTTATAATGATAATCCTTTTGGGGCTTTTGATGTGATGTACGTCCCGTTGTAAGTTGAAGCTTATATCCAGCTGGTGTGAATGTCTCACAGCTGTGATTGGTGTTAGGGACAAGGCAAAGGGAACTTCAGACCTGCATCCAAACTGAGTGGGTTTAGGGGCTTCTCTGAATACTCACAGCAGCGGATGGAGACTGGGGTGGGGGTGAAGTTCCCAGCCACAGCCAGGTGTACTTTATCGCTCTGCTTTAGGCGAAGGAACGTGCCAATGGAATGGAGCTGGATGGAAGAAGGATCCGGGTAGACTTCTCCATAACAAAAAGACCTCACACACCTACCCCAGGAATCTACATGGGAAGACCCACTTAGTAAGTTACCTGCATGGTGGGCTTTGGTTTTTTTTCCCCCAAAACCAGTATGGGATAGGATTCTCTTTATTGTTTCTTCTTAAAAACTCTTCTGTATCCCCTCTAAGAGACCTGATTCTCCCTGCATTTTCCTTCTTGTAAGGAGCTGCACCACCCCTGATGTGTTTGTCTGGCAAAGCTGCTGAACACTAAAGAACTCCAATGATAAGGGGGAATTTGGAGGGGGGAAAAAAGCCCCAGCCCTACACGTGGACAGGCACCTGCAGTAATGCTGTGTTTCCAGCTCTTTGGGCAGGAGGAGTTGATAGAGCATTTGGCAGTGACTGATCTAGGGCTGGGCTGGATCACAGTGAGCAGAAACCTGTGTTCCTTAGCTTGCAGCCCAGCCATGAGCTATCTGAACATTTAAATAAGCCCTCCAGTAAGATTTACTTTTTTTTGGCAATTCCTAAATCATTTTAAGTTGCTCTCCTGTGTACCTTCAAATATTAATGCTTTTTTGCAAGCTCAGGTGTTCAAGAGTCGAATTAACAAATTGGGTTGAGCAGCAGTTGAGCACACAGCGTGGTGTGGTTTGTCCTGTGCATGGAAGGCATTTTTGACTTGGGGTGGCCAAGAGCACCCAAGTCATTTCCCAGTTGTTTTCCCAAGCCTTTCAGCAAAGGTGCTGCTGATGGTGGGGGTTGAGGCTGCAGGTCGGTCTGGGCTCTTCCAAAAGGAGCTTTCGGAGGGCTAAGAGTCATCACAGAATGGAGTTCCTCCTGTGCCTGTGATACCAAAAGGTTAAGAGGTTTCAGACCAAGGAGGAAAGTAGCTGTCTTAAAGCTCCAGCGTTTTAAAAGCAGCGGTTGAAGCAGTTGTGTTCCCGTCGGCTCCGATGGGAGAACGGGGGCGGCTCACTGTCATTTCGGCTGCGAGGAGGCGAGACAATAGTATAACCCAGTTGAAGTGGTGCGTCCTCAACTGGTTGTATGCCTGCTGAAAGGCACTGCAAACAGCATTAATGCTTTGGGTTTTATTAAATTTTAATTCTCTTTCGCTGCTTGCAGTGGCAGCTCACGGCGACGAGATTACTATGACAGAGGGTACGACAGAGGGTACGACGACCGTGACTATTACAGCAGGTCATACAGGTGAGGCAATATTTGTAGTATTCTGCTACATCTGAAACTGTGCTTTCTCATCCATGTTTCTACCTCTCTAAGCGTTACCCACTTGGTGCTACATAGGAATGGCCCCTTCTCCCCAGGGAATCATGACAGGAGCAGAGGGAACGGTCTGAAGTTGGGGCAGGGGAGGTTCAGCTCAGATCTCAGGAAGAATGACTTTGCTGAGAGTGGTCAGGCCCTGGAACAGCCTGCCCAGGGAGGGGTGGAGTCCCCATCCCTGGAGGGATTTCAGAAACAAGTAGATGTGGCACTTCAGGGCATGCTCTAGTGCCTGAGTTTGTGGGGGATTTGTGTGTGTGTGGTTGGACTTGATCTCAGAGCTCCTTCCCAACCGGGAAGATTCTGAGAAGGTATTTTTGCAGTTGCTGTCATTCTGGAACCGTACTGTGAAACCTTCACCAAAGTGACTGCTCAGTGCAAGTCAGACTGAGAAATACTTTGTGATGTTTGACCTGTGGCATGAATTAGTCCTTTAACGTGTTCTTTTTCATCTGCCTTAAGTTTTGGAAAGCAAAGTATGTGCTCTATATTTTTTTAATTTTAAAAGAATAATATGTTGGGTCAGCTGTTGGCATCGAAACAGTGGGAATAGGGGTGTGGATCCAACATTTGAGTTGGTGTTAGGGTGCCAACAACAGAGTGCCTTATGTTTTGAGCACAGGGGGGGTAGACAAAAAGTGGGAAAATTCAGTAGTTGCCTGCTAATATTTATGGCACCTCAAATGTCGTGAAAAAATACGGAATGAGGGGTTGGAGCCTGTTCTGTATTGCACGTTTGCACTTAAAACTCATTCTTTAAACATCCTCTGTTGGGTTGAATGTGTGTTTTCCTTGAAGGCCTCACACCACCTATTTCTGTCTGCCTTCCTTCTAAACTTGGGTGTTGGACAGTGTAGTAGTGAAAGAGGTGAATGCTCAGGTGGCAGTAGATGTTGTCAGAGAGGGCTGGACAAGTGGGGGAGACGTGGTCGGTACGTAGAAACACAACTGGGTTTGGTGACAGGGCAAGTCTTGTCTCCTGCATTTTCCACTGAGACCAGCAACAGGACTTTTCTCCTGTGAAACCCTCGCAATTCCTGGGATGCTGTTAGGTTGGAGACAAAGACGAGAGTCCGTGAATTGCCAGCAAGTCCCTGTGGCTGCCGGGTTCTGTGTGGGTACCTCGGAAGTGGGTTGCAAAGCTTGACCGCATCGGCAGCGGGTGGATCTGTGACTGTTCCCAAGGCAGATTGTAACCGAGGCAGGAGATGCATTTAAATTGCATGATCGTGTTGCAGCTCAAAGACAAATTATTAGTGAAGTCTGTGATCTTAGCTTTCCACGTGCTCTTCTGTTGCTTTCTAGGTGTAGAAGAAAATACCATCCTTACACTTCTCTCACTGCATGGTGATTTCTCAGTGACTGAGAGAAGCTGTCTCTTTAAGAGAGATGTTCTAGGTCTTCTAAGAGAGATGCTCCAGGCCCCTCATCATCTTTGTACTCCTCTGCTGTACCCTCTCCAGCAGTTCCCTGTCCTTCTGGAACTGGGGAGCCCAGAACTGGTCCCAGTTCTCCAAATGGGACCTCCCTCCACCTGCTGGTCACAGTTCCTGGTGCCCCCAGGATGCCATTGGCCTTCTTGGCCACCAGGGCCCATTGCTGGCTCCTGGGCATCCTGTTGTCCACCAGAACTCCCAGGTGTCTTTCTTCAGAGCTGCTCTCCAGCAGGTCACCCCAAACCTGTCCTGGTGCAGGGGGTTCTTCCTCCCCAGGTGCAGCACCCTACACTGGTCCTTGTTGAATTTCATCAGGTTTTTCTCTGCCCGTGGTACAGCTTTCCTTGTTCTTCCACAAAGGGTTAGTCAGGGTGTAGTGGTTGTCCTTGAAATTGGTTGTTTCTTAAATCATAATTGTTTAAAAACTGGTCCTTGTATAGCCTTAATGTCATACCCCAATCTTCAGTGTGTGAAGCATTCTCTTTTGTTCCTGAGAGTGAACTAGCACCTCAGGAGTTGTATTTACATGGCTTCCAGGTGTGTGCTGGTGAGACCAGTTGGGAACTGGTAGTGCTCAGTAAGATGGGGTGTGAGAAGATGGGCTGTGTCAGGCAGTGCACTGGTCTGAGTGCAGTCTGATACCAGAATTCCTGCCCATAATTTGGTCCAGCTCTTTGAGGCATTCCTGTACTGGGAGATGTTCTGACCTTCTTACATGCTCTCCCATCCTCTCTCTGTTGTGAACCAGGGCTTTTGAGGTGGAAATACCTCGAGTATTGACAATTCTAGGAAGGGTGACTTCCATCTCCTATCTTTATTGAAAAAGGGTGGGAAGAACATCCCCCACCCAATGTTTTAAAGCTCACTGCAGAACCCTTGCAATGTCTTCTTCCAAGAGGATGCTGGGGGAGTGAAAGCGAGCCACAGATGGTGGCTGCAGTGACAGTGCCCTGGCGTAGCGGTGTCTCGTTTGCTGCAGGATGCTTAGTCTTGGCTGGAAAAGTACAGTGTCTGTAAGCTGAAGAAGAGCATGGACAAAAAAATACCCAAATTTGCATGCTGGCTATCTACTAAATGAAAAAGACTGAAAAAACTAAAAGGGGGGGACGGGAGACACACACACCTGCTGCTTGAAAGTGTGGTGCAGCGTTTGGGGGTTCTTGGTCCTTCTGATTTATGGCCCGTTTTTTGAGCTGCTGTGAGACATCCATGGCAGTGACTGTTCCATAATCCAAACCTGATTTAGTCTCTTCCTGGTAACCCTTTACTGTTACATCTAAATCTGTGGAGGTCCCAGCCCAACCACTCAGTGCTGTTAAACACTATACCAGAATGTTTCTCTTCTACACAGCTTCTCCAGAAGAAGTCCCACCTCAGTTCTTCAATCCCTCTCTTTAAACACGGCTGTGAAGTGTGAAAACACTTGAGTGTGGGATTTCTCTCCTGCCTCCACCTTGGAATCATATAATCATAGAAAGGCAAGGTTGGAAAGGACCTACAAGACCATCTAGCCTAACTGTCCTCCTGTCACCAGTCCTACCCACTGAGCTACTAAATCAGGGCTTGTAGCACCTTGGTTGGGGTTTTTTTCTCCCCTCAGGACAGTGAATTGATCTTTCTACTTTTATGGTGTTTTCTTCCTCAAGCAGGTAAACATCTGAGAATAGAAATGGTCTGTGTTCTGATCTTGGAGTGCTGCTGGTTGAAGAGTATGACACTAAAATACAGTCTAGGTCAGGTGGGATATGAGGAGTCCTCCCTTCACTGCTCCTTGACACCAAGGGTAGGCAGCTCGTTCCAGGAATACATGCAAAGGAAAGGAATGAAGTCCTTCGGTGTCCTCCGGTGTGAGAGCCAGTGGGTCCTTGTCTTCACATCACTTGCCTGGGCTTGATTTTTTTTTTTTTTTTTTTTGCTTGTACAATGAACTTCTTGTTTATTTTTAAATGTTTCTCAAGTCATTCTGCTTTCTTTGTATTCACAGAGGAGGCGGCGGCGGCGGAGGAGGAGGCTGGAGAGCTGTTCAGGACAGGGATCAGTTTTACAGGTACGACAGGCAAGCTTTTAGCACCTGGTCCACAGTGGAAATACAAAAGATAGAGGGTTTAGAGTATTCTCTGAATCACATCTAGGGCTTTCTATAAAGATGCTGAGGGCCCTGCAGCATCTGTCTGATGAGGAAGGGCTGAGGGACTTGGGTCTTTTCAGTGTGGAGAAGAGGTTGACTCAAGCATTTAAGGACAGAAAACAAGATGAGTGGGATGGCTTCCAGACTTTCTCCTCCACTGGAGCCAGGGTGGTTGCTCCTGGAACTACCTACATAGTAGCTAGGCAGAAATTGCTGCCTCCATGGCTTCAGGTTGCCCTGGGGCTCCCCAGTTCCAAAAGGACAGGGAACTGCTGGAGAGGGGACAGCAGAGGCCACAAAGGTGATGAGGGGCATCTCTCTGGAGAGGAAAGGCTGAGGGACTTGGGTTTGTTTAGTCTGGAGAAGAGAAGGCTGAGGGGGGATCTGATCAACACCCAGAAATACTTCAAGGGTGGGTGTCAGGAGGATGGGGCCAGGCTTTTTCCAGTTGTGCCCAGTGACAGGACAAGAGGGAATGGGCACAAACTGGACCATAAGAATTTCCATCTAAACCTGAGGAGGAACTTCTTGACTTTGAGGGTGGCAAAGCCCTGGCAGAGGCTGCCCAGAGAGGTGGTGGGGTCTCTGTCTCTGGAGACATTCAAACCCCACCTGGACACATTCCTGTGGGACCTGCTCTGGGGTTGGACTGGATGATCTCCAGAGGTCCCTTCCAACCCCAGAGCATTCTGTGGTATCTTTAAACACATGGACAGAGTTTGGGTGGACGCTGAGCTCTTCAGTGAGCGGTGCAGTTCGTAAGGGTCAGTACACAGACAGGTTAGTGCAGCTTTGGCAGGAAAAACTTGTCATCGATGCCAAGAATTAATATCCTCAATGTTTGGGGATTAGTTTGATTTATTTGGAGGTGAGTGGAATTAGGCAGGAAAAGGCAGAACTTGGGAGTGCCTGGACTGGAGAGTGGGGTTGGTGGTAGCATTAAATCAACCTTTCATCTGGAACAAGTAATTTGGATTCGAAGTGAAGGTGTGACTTGGGTTGTGCCCGCTTTTTGGGGTGCTCTTGGCTAGAAAGACTGAACTTTCAGGTGGTCACGTTGTGAGTGCAGGAGCTTATGTTAGTCCAAAGTAATGTTCATCTACAGTAAACAAAAATCACATCATTGCTTTGTTCATGGGAAATGTCAGTGAGTGAGCTAAGCACTCGTTAGCATTCCCAGTGACACTCTTCACTAGCCATGTAATGAGCAACCAGGGGGTCAGGCCTGGTCAGCAGGGGTTTAGGAAAGGCAGGTCCTGCCTGACCAACCTGATCTCTTCCTGTGATAAGATGATCCGATTGTTGGATGGGGGGAAGACAGTGGATATAATATATCTGGACCTTAGAAGAGCATTTGACACTGTCCCCCACCGAATTCTCATGGAAAAACTGGCTGCTCATGGCCTGGGTGAGCGTAGGATCTGCTGGATCCAGCACTGGCTGGAAGGACGGTCCCAAAGGGTGGTGCTCAATGGAGTTCAATCCAGCTGGTGCCGGTCACAAGGGGTTCCTCAGGGCTCAGTGTTGGGGCCTTTCCTTTTTAATCTCTTCATTGATGATGTCGATAGGGACATAGAAAACACTGTCAGTGAGTTTGCAGATGACACCAAGTTGGGTGGGAGTGTTGATCTGCTTGANCTGGAGCGAGTGCAGAGGAGGGACACGGAGCTGGGGAAGGGCCTGGAGAATAAGGCTTATGAGGAACCAGTGAGGGAGCTGGGAGTGTTGAGTTGGAGGAAGAGGAGGCTGAGGGGAGACCTCATCCCTCTCTACAACTGCTTGAAAGGACATTGCAGAGAGGTTGGTGCTGGTCTCTTCTCACGGGCAATGAGCGATAGAAGGAGAGGGAATGGCTGCAAGCTGCAGCAGGGTAGGGTTAGGCTGGCCATGAGGAAAAAGTTTCTCCCAGAGAGAGTGGTCAGTCAGTGGAATCAGCTGCCCAGGGAGGTGGTGGAGTCCCCATCCCTGACTGTGTTTCAGAGTAGATTGGATGTGGTGTTGAGGGATCTGGTGTAGGGGAGAACTTGTAGAGTGGGGCTGATGGTTGGACTCCATGATCCCAAAGGTCTCTTCCAACCGATCTGATTCTGTGATTCTTGATCCTGGGGGTTGGGTTCAAGGTCTCCATAGGGCTGTTGCCACAGGCTTTAACGAAGGGTTGGGGTGTTGTTGTTGTCGTCCTCTTCTGCAGGAGGCGATCGCCATCCCCGTACTACAGCCGCGGGGGCTACAGATCCCGGTCCAGATCCCGATCCTATTCACCTCGTAAGTACCCACACAGCTCCCCTGTCGAAAGCAAATTCCCCTTTGCCTGAACCTCTCCTTGGGAGGGCTCTGCCCATAAAGGCTGTTGGGACATCAGCGTGGTTATGTCGAACCACAGTCCCCTTTAATGTCTCACGGAGCAGCTGGTAACCCTGAGGACAGAGCAGATATTTAGCTTGAAAAAAGAAACCCAAACCAAAAACCAGGTAGTACCTCTTGTTTGAAGAAAAAGAATGGTCTGAGGTGCCTTTTTTTTTTTGGTTTGTTTTGGTTTTTTCTCCTCTCCAAACCCCTGTCAAAGCAGGAGTTTGCAGGATCTGGACACCCTGGTTACCTCCAGGGCAGCAAGGCCAAATTCTCAAGCCTTGAAGGTTGTAACACTGAAACTCCTTCCCACCACCACCTGCCAAAGAGGAGCTTGGCTTCACCTGAGGTTCCAAGTAGTGCTTTTCTTTCTTTTTTTCATTGGTTTTTGGGGTTTTCTTTCTCCTGTTTTCCCCCTGTGATTGCTTATTTGCATGGAAGGTAAAGCTGCATTTTGGTGGCAGGAGGTTAATAAAAGGCACTGGCATTCATAGCACATTCCCTGTGTAAGGAATTCCCAGTGGATTGATAGGCTGTGAACTCATTTGGTGTCCAAGCAAAGATGAGTGTACTTGTGACCCTCTGCCAGGGGCTGGTCACACTCTGGATTCTCCTCGTGAGTGGAAACCTCAGCCCTGGGCATGGCAGGAATCGGGGTTTTTCTGCCCAAGGGACTGTACTGGCTGGACTCGGTCGTAGCTAAGTCCTAAGGCTCTGGAATTCCATCCAGAGTTGAGGGATGGCAGTGAATTTCACAGAATCCTAGAATGGTCCAGGCCAGAAGGAACTTCTAAGGTCGTCCAGCCCGACCTCCCCGCAGTCAGCAGGGACACCCAGGGCCTCCTCCAGCCTCCCCTTGAACATCTCCAGGGAAGGGGGCCTCCACCACCTCCCTGGGCAACCTGCCCCAGTGCTCCACCACCCTCAGAGGAAAGAACCTATTCCTAATATCACTCTTTAGGATCTGGCATTCCTTGGAAGTTTCCTAACTGACGCCTATTTTGTTGTTTCCCGTTTTCTTTCAGGTCGCTATTAAAGCGCGACACGCGGAGGGATTCCTCGCCCACAGCCTTTGAGTTGAAACTGCAAGTTTGTGGACAATATTTTTTTATTGTCTCTTCTGTTTAAACAAGTGACCAGTGCCTAGTGAATAGGTGACTTTTACACCTTTTACCAAGACTACTTCTGTGATGTTCGGTGTCGTTCCATCCCGCGTATTCGTGTAGTTTGGTGCTTTGTTTCCAGTTGTGTTTGGAAAGGAGTATGTTTTGCATGTATTTTTTTAGTCTCAATTTCGACTCCTAAAAGGTTTCTATTGTAAAGACAAAACTGTCTGGTTAGGGGTTTTTGGTTTTGTTTTGTTTTTCTACTGATTCCAAGGTATTCTGAAGATCAAAACCTGTGTAAAATGCTTTCAAAAAGTAAAAAAAAAAACCAAAAAACACAACAGAAAAACAACAAAAAAAGTTTGTTTGATTTGTATAACCCCCCCCTGGGTGATGCTGTGGGGGTGGGAGAGCTTTTTGGCAGTTGCTGGACCTTCAGATGAGGAGAGGGGCTTAGAGGAGGCATTGAGATGACACCTTGACTGATGATCGTCCCTCTTTTAAAGGGCTCATCTTCATCCCTCACACCCCACGAAAATGCCACAGATCTCTTAAATCAGGCTGCCAGGAAAATTCTCTGCAGGATCTGAAGGTACTTTCTCTCAGGCTAGACCTTCCCTCCACCTTGTGCTGTATCTCCTGAGGGTCACCAGGCGTGTGAAGGACCGAGATGACAGGAGTGGTGAGATGCTGGGCTACACCCACCACCCTCCTCTCCGCTTTGGAACGCAAGCTCCTCTGTGTTGTGTTTTATTGCTTTTATTTCCCTACATGGCAGTTCCCATACTTCTGTCCTGGACTGAGAGGTCCTGCATCTTCTTGAAATTTCATTTGATGCCCTCCCTGTATGGGAAGGGGAGAGACAAGTGCTCTCAGAGCATTTCTCTGACAGTTCTCGGCAGCAGCCGCCTCCATCATCTCTCGTCTCACTGGGGTTTGGAAACTAGTTGGATCTTTGCGTGGAAGATCTCAGCAGCTCTACTTTTAACTCAGGTAACTTCTGATTCTGCTGTGAGTTCTTTTGGAGGCTGAGGGGGGTGGAGACTGGCAGGATGGATGAGGAGGGCACAGAGCGTTCCACGGCTCTGGGTTTGGTGGTACCATCACACTGATCTTCTTCCTGAGCACCACCTCACACCTGCCCAGGTTTGGTTTTCTTAAGTCCCCCTGAGCTTGAAGGTTTTCCAGTGGTTTCCAGGAGCTTGCAGGGGAGGATGGGATGGTGAGGAGCCAGACCCTGCAGCCTTCCTTTCCTTAGAGGATTTAAAACGTGGCCACGTGAGCTGCTCTGCTGGCACCTGGCTAGAAAGAGACGTGCTGCCAAAGCCACCACAGTCTTGGGATTAAAGGGTTAAGCCTGATATACCCCCAAATTTTTCTTCAGCAGGAGCTACTCTAGAAGTTGTGTAGCTTAACCAGGAATCCAGCAGTCATCTCAGGGCAAGTGCTGGCCTTGCCTGAGCTCCCTCCCCTTTCTGTTGGGAGCAGCCAGTTGTTGGCTGGCCCATGGCAGCTGAATGGCACTTGGGGTTCTTCACTGCGTGCGTCTCTCACGCCCCTAGAAATACCAATGCACTCCTTTCTGGCCTCAGAACATGATCTCTGCCAGTGCAGGGAAGAAAACGTGTCTCCCTCTTGCTCTGGGAGGCAGCTCAGCAAATTACATGCTCTCACACAAGGTGAGAGGCGGAAGAACCGAGCCCTGCAAAGGAAGGAGGCTGATGGCCGGACACCAGGGAGGTTTCCACAAGTACTGGGGTATATTTTTCACCTCCCTGTCTGGTTTTATGCTCCAGAATGGACCATGGGGTGTCAGCAAGGGTTTATTCCTTAACTGTCAGCAGTGCAGGGCTGGGATGGTGCTTCCCTTTGGATGCTGGGAGCATCCCCCGGGAATGGTGGCGGAGTATTCTTCTTCCCTGGTGATGGTGGAGCTGACCTGTCTGATGGTCTCTTCATTCTTCTGACCACGTTTTCTTAGTCATGGTCTGGGGCTTCCTTGGAATCACTCATGGTCTGGGGCTTCCTTGGAATCACTCATGGTCTTGGGCTTCCTTGGAATCACTCGGGCAGAGGTTGACAGACAGGGTGGGGGGAGTGGAGAACGCCCCTCCTTCAGTCAGCATCTTTTTAGTCAAATCAGGATTTCACAACTGGTGTATGGGGGGGGGTGTGTGAAGGGGTGTTCCTGGCAGCTGAGCTCATCCCACAGCTGCTTGCTGCCAGCAGGGCATCCTCCCACCCCTACCCTGCACGGTGGTACCTGGTTCTTGGGGTACTTTCTGCTCCCCTTTGTGTGAAAGCGCCCTTTTCCTCCCCGAAAAAGGGGGCTGTGGGAGGTGCTGTGCCGAGCTGCACCCTCCAAAACCATTTAAAATCCATTTTGTTTTGATTTAATCCATTTCCTGGGGCTGGGGAGCAGTGCTGCCTGGCCAGCAGCGGGGAGAGCCTTTGGTCTGGGTGTTTCCTGCTGCTGAATCACTTCCCTGCGGCTCCTCCTGGGTCCAGACAGAGCCCCCCCCGGTCAGATGCTCCCCGGGCATGTGTCATGGTGCCCTGTGAGGCGTGGGGATGATGGATGGCTGTGGTATGTGACCCTCTGCATCACGCCTGGGGGATGTCCTCATGCTCTACCGGCATCCAGGGCAGAAATTGGGGGCAGGGGAGGGGTTGGGTAGCCCCAACCTCGGCAGAATTCCTCCCTGCTGCCGGGGGCAGGGGAGCATCCTCTAGCCCTGCTGCTGCCCGAGCACCATCTGTGACAGGCCCTGCCCTTTGCTGACCTGTTTTCCTGGCAAGAGCAGAACAAATAAAGGGGTTTTTTGCTGGTTGGGTTTTTGTTTTGTTTTGTTTTGTTTTAAAGCACATGGAAAAAGGAAACAGGGTGATGTTGATGCCTTCTCTCCCCTCCCCCTTCAGGTGGAGTTTCCTCCAGCTCCCTTGTGCCTCCCCCAGGGGGAGAGATGCTCCAGCCCCCCCCACACACACCCCACAGCATCTCTCCAGTGTCCCCCACCCTGGGCACGAAGAGGGTCCCCCAAGGGCTGGTGGAGCTTGAGGGAGCACCTGACCAAGGCTTGGTACCCTCAGGGGCAGTCGTGGTTTCAGTATATTCAGAAAAAAACAGCATTAAAGGTGGCTTACAGATAGAAATGCACTTGAACCCGGGTCTGAAGAGCATCTTAAAACAGGAGGGAGGGAGGTGACTGTCCTGGCACCCCTTGCCCCAGCAGCGCAGCAGCTCCCAGCTCTAGAACATCAGGAGTTCCTAAAGATCTGATAGATTTTTTTAACCTTTTATTTTTCCTCCCTTCATTTGGGTTCAAGCAGCTTATTTTCTGATCTGTGTTTCAGTGCCAGCAAAGCAGTGCCACGAAAGCCAGGGCCTCTGTCCCCACACAGCTGCTTTCCCAGCCCGGAGAAGCCCATCCTGTTTTCCCTGCTCGGATAGGGCTTGCTGGGGTGGCCTTCCCTCACTCACCTTGGTCAGACATCCCCACCTTCCAGACCACCTCAGGAGAGCCTGCAAAATCATAAAAGAATTGCCTGGGCTGGAAGGAACCTTTAAGATCGAGTCCAACCATCAGCCTAACTGATAGAAACCACCCCATGTCCCAGCACTGTGTCAGCCCGGCTTCTGAGTCCCTCCAGGGATGGAGCCTCAACCCCTGCCCTGGGCAGCCCAGTCCAAGGCTTCAAAGCCCTTTCTGTGTCAGAATTGTTCCTGATCTCCAACCTGAACCTCCCCTGGGGCAACTTGAGGCTGTTCCCTCTCATCCCGTGGCCTGTTCCTTGGGAGAAGAGACCAACCCCCCCTGGCTGCACCCTCCTTTCAGGGAGCTGGAGAGAGGGAGAAGGTCTCCCCTCAGCCTCCTCTTCTCCAGGCTGAACACCCCCAGCTCCCTCAGCCTCTCCTCACAAGACTTGTGCTCCAGACCCCTCACCAGCTCCCTTGCCCTTCTCTGAACCCGCTCCAGCCCCTCCATGTCATTTTTTTTGTGGGAAGGGATGTAAAACCGGACACAGCCCTGGAGGTGGGGTCTCCCTGGTGCCCAGTAGAGGGGGGCTATCTCCTCCCAAGTCCTCTTCCCCACGCTGTTCCTGACACAAGCCAGGATGCTGGTGGCCGTCTTGGCCACCTGGGCACACTGCTGGCTCCTGTTCAGCCCACAGTCCACCAACACCCCCTGGTCCTTTTCTGCCAGGCAGCTCCAGCCACTCTGCCCCCACCCAGCCTGTAGCGCTGCAGGGGCTTGGTGGGACTCAAGAGCAGGTCCTGGCACTTGGCCTTGTTGAACCTCACCCCATTGGCCTCAGCCCATCCACCCAGCCTGTCCAGATCCCTCTGCAGAGCCTTTCTTCCAGCAGGTTGACACTCCCACCCAACTTGGTGTCATCTGTGAACTGACTGAGGGTGCACTTGAGCCCCTTGTCCGGAGGAGCCTGTTGGGAAGGAGCTACAGGGACATTGCAGCTGGTGGCCTCTGTCCATCCTTCCCATTGTTAAGATCTTCCAGGGTTATTTTGCAGTCGTGCTGGGCCCCTGCAGAGGCGTAATTAGTGGAGAACCAGTCGTTAATTCAACTACCCTGCCATGCTCCTTGCATTCCGTCTCTCCATTCCCAAGGGTGAAGGGCTGGTGACCTGGAAGCTTCGAAATCCCCTTCGTAGTGAGTAGGTTTTCACTCGCCCTCATGGTGAACACTGAGCAAAGCAGCTCCCCTGTGGCTTGTGAAGTGCAGAAACATGCTTGGGGGTTTTTTTCCCCACCAAATCCCAAATTACTGACTTCCCTTTCACTCCCTTTCACTCCCTTTCCGCTCCGTGGTGGGCAATTCCACCCCACTGTGGAGGGCAACTGGGACCAGTGACGGCCTGCTCCTCCCTCACCCCAGAGCAGCTGCTCCACTTTTGTGCCTGGGAGGTTTCTAAAAGCCAAAAGAGACTTTTCAAGAAAGTTCCTCGGTGATTTTATTAGAGTTAAATAATGGGTCACAGTGATGAGCATCCCGCCTTGTCCCCGAAACCCACGTGGGGCAGGGATGGGACAAAGCTCTGCTGAGCTTTCTCCTGCAGGATGAACGAGTGGAGAATATCCTTGAGGATTCAGGGAAGATGGGCAGGTTGGAGTGGTGGGTTCCTCCTGAGCTGGGTACTTGGGCTTTTCCCACTGGATTAAGGCAATGACAAAATGGCTTGGGTTGGAAAGGGACCTTAAAAGCCAACCAGTGCCACCCCCTGCCCTGGGCAGGGACACCTCCCACCAGAGCAGGTTGCTCCAAGCCCCATCCAGCCTGGCCTTGAACCCCTCCAGGGATGGGGCAGCCACAGCTTCTCTGGGCAACCTGGGCCAGGCTCTCACCGCCCTCACACCAAAGAAGTTCTTCTCCACATCTCAGCTCTTTCAGTATCAACCCCTTCCCTCTCGTCCCATGGCTCCCCTCCCTGATCCAGAGTCCCTCCCCACCTCTCCTGGAGCCCCTTGAGGGACTGGAAGGGGCTGGAAGGTCTCCCTGGAGCCTTCTCCAGGCTGAACCCCACCAAGTCTCTCAGCCAGCCCCTCAGCATGGCGAGTAGGTGATGTGGCCAATTTTCCTCCCACTGCATAGAATCATTTTAGGTTGGAAACAAGATCATGGAGTCCTCCACCCACCCCTGGGAGCAGGCTCTAACACCACCGTTGGGCTGCAAAGAGCAGGCCCAGGGTTTTCTTAGCTGCTGGCAGAACCACAGCCAGAGGTTACGTTTGGCCACCAGTGCTTCTGCATCTCCTCCAGCCACCTGGGGATGATGCACCTCTGCTTCCCTGATGCTTGGTGAGGGTGGGAGATGGCTCCTGGCAATATCTCCCTTGGGATCATCTCCAAGTCCAGCTTGATACCATCTCTGCCAAGGACACCACAACTTCTGGAGCCTCTGCTGATGGAAATGCGATTGTTTCACCATCACCTTCCTGCTGGCCTGAGGCAGGACCCGCCTTTGTCCCATTCCCAACACCCTTTGGGGATGGATGCTCCAGATCCAAGGAGGGATCACAACAGGGATCCCCCAAAACATCCGTTAACAACTGGGACCCTGAGGACAGGTCCCAGTAAGACCAGTCCATCAGAAAGGGTAATGAAACCTGATTGATCCCAGACTGCCTGCTGAGGGACAGGTTTACCAAAGGCCTGGGATAAAGCGGAGTTGTGGGCCAACCCACCTATCCCAAGCTTGGAGGAGACTTGGGAATGCCCTGGAGCCAGCCTGGGGTGGATGTGGTGGCCCCAGGTGTCCGTCCTGCCTCCTCCCAAAACTCCCAGCCAAGGAATGGCACCACCACCTCCTGTTCCTCCGTCTGATCCCACCAATCCCTCAGGATTTCCTTTTTCCTATTTTCTCCTGGTTTTTCCAAGCAGCCCTTCACACACACACACACACACTGGACCGTCCTCTCGCCCTCCTCCAGACTAAACAAACCCTCCTTCGAGCCTTCCCTCGCTCTCACATTGTTTTGCTCGGGTTTTTTATCAGCCCCGAGGCCGCCTCCCGGCCTGCTTCCCTGTCAGCATCCCATTTCTGAGAGGAACCATCTCCCCACACACCCCACCCGCGGGGCTGCCCTTAGACGAGGACCTTGTTTCCTCTCAGGGCCCTTTCACAACCCCCTGCCCAAAGCACCTCCTTCCAAGCGCTCACCTCATCCCCAGCACCCAGACCGCTCCACCAGAACTCGGGGAAGGAGAGCGCTGGCTCCGTAGGGTTGGGGAAACACCTGGAGGAGGTTGTTGAGCTCCTTCTGCAGAGCCAAAATCCAGGGGTGGGAGGGATGAGATCATGCAAGGTAGGAGCAGGAGGCTTCCTACCGGCACCTCCAGCTCCCACAGAAGACTGAGGGACGAGTCATTGAGTATTTGCAACCTGTGGGCACTAATTCCTCCAGAAACCTGGGGTTTCTCCTGCCCCTTCCCAGTGGTGGTGACCCCAAGGGGATGGAACAGCGGCTCCCTGCCCCATTGCCACGGCTGGCTCGTCACTGAGGATGGATTCATAACCTGAAGGAGGGTAAGCTTGATTTTTTGGGTTGAGTTTTTTGGTTTTGGGGTTTTTTTGGTTTTTTTTTTTTCAGCCTAAAAGCACACCAAAAGAAAAAGAAAAAGGTGCTGGGGGTGGAAGAGCCCCCCAGTCCCCCCAGCACCTCCCAGCAGCCCGGGCAGGAGCTGTGCTGACAGCAAAGAGGAAGAAATTGGAGGAGAAAGGATTCTTCTCCCTTTGCATCATCGCAGTCCAACCACATCTATTTTTGCCGCCCGCGTGGCATCAAGCCCCCGTCACCGCTATTCCTACCCCGGCCAGCACCTCCCCGGGACAGGGGAAGGGTGGCAGTGGGGCTGGGGGGGGCAGCAGAAGGGAAGCAGGGCTTTTAATTGCTTAAAAGCTAGGGAATTAATTAAATCACCAGGGAATAAATCAGCCTTTTTACCCCCTACCCCCAGTAAAGGATGACCGGCCCCCAGGCACAACCCCTGGCTCCGAGGGTGCTTGTCCCCTCCCGTCAGCCAGTATTAGTTTTGCACCTTAATTTAGTCCCCAGTGACGTCCCGGCCGCGCTCCCATCAAGATTTGGGGGTTATCCTGAGGTCAGTAGGTCACTCAACCTGTGGGCAGGTCGTGACACCAACTCATGGTTGTGTGAGGACATCCTTCAGCAGAGCCACACACAACCCCCTCCATCCCCCCCAGCCAAGTGCCCCAAAAGCTACTGCAGCTGCCTGCTACCTGCCGGGCTGAGAACGTGCACAACTCAGTGCTGGGATGGCAGGGTGCTGGCACCCCATTTCTCAAAGCCTTTTGGGTGACACCAAAACACGTGGCGGATGGTGAAATCAGAGCTGTGCAGTTCTGCTGTCTTCCCCCCCCCCAAAAAAAAATGCAGGTTTGAGGGGTGCGGTGGGGGTTTAATGTATTTACTGGGGTTTTATTTTATTTTTCAACCTTGGTGGCTGTGTTGAGGTGGTTTCCCTCTCCCTGAAGGAACTCTTGGGGTGGGATGTGATGGTGGGACACCGGGCTGACTGCGTGTCCTGGTTTGAGGCCAGACTGGCCAGTGAAAGGACGGCTACTGGGGGGAACTGAGGTGTTCTGGGCTGGCGGGGCAGAGGCGGTGGGATGCCCTTTCTGAAATGGGCCGGTACCCCTCTCCTCTGCGGG
>VZTM01042719.1:2094-13051 GCA_013400555.1 Jacana jacana | reverse complement strand
CCTTAAAAACCTTTTTAAAACCCCTTAAAATGAAGGGCAACCCCCCCCCCCAATCCCTCTTTGTCCCCAAATCCCTGCAATCTCTGCAAGCCATTGGGAAACGGTATTATAGAAAAAAAAAAACCACGAAAAAACCATCTTTTTATTTGAACCAAAACCTCACAAAAATCCCCCCAAACCCCTGGAAAACCAGGAAAAAGAAATAAAAAAAGGGGGGGGGGGGAATAATTATCCTTTTTTTTTTCTCTCCTGAATGTGTCAGGCCCTTCGCTTCCTCAGAATAAATATACAAAAATAGAATAAATTAGGTTAAAAAATAAAAAGGTAACACTGGGAGAAGAAAAAAAAAATAATAAAAAATCATCACCCCCCCCCAAATCTGGGGGGAGAGGAATAAATAGGGAGAAAAAACCCCCCAAAAAAGTAAAAATGAGCCAGTTTTGGGGCTAGGAGCCACCCCCCTTTTTTTTTTTTAATCTTTTTTCTTTTGAAATGTAGAAAAAACTAAACAAATAATAATAATAATTAAAAAAAAAAAGAGGAAAAACTCCCCAAAATCACACCCCCAGCCCCAAAAAAGCCTGAAATTTACCTTGTTTTGGGGGGTGGGGGGGTGGCACCCGTGTCATCCCCATCCCAGGGATAATAATAATAATACTATTAAAAAAAACCCTTAATAATAAAATAATAACAGCAATAATAAATAAACCCCTCGGGGAGGAGGAGGAGGAGGAGGAGGTGGGGGGGGGGTCTTCATTTGCTTGATTTCAAGTCTTTTAGGGCGATTGTGGGGGTGTTATTAAATGGGGACCCCCCCTGTGTTGGCCTGCTCCTGCAGCCCCAGCAGGCTGTAGGCGATACGCTTCTGGTGCCCCGGCAAACGCACCCCGATTTTCTTGATATCACTGGAAATAAGGCAAAAGGAGAAGAAAATACAAAGGTTATGGGGAGGAGGCTGGGGGGGGAAGAGCCTCATAAGGGTCTGGGTGGAGAAGAGGGAGTTTTGAAGGGGACAAGGGGAGAGGGGGGACGACCCAGCCCTGAGCATCCCGTGGGAATGGATCCAGGCCCAAATCTTCACCCCTCCAGGGATGGATCCAGCCCCATGGGATGCTCCAAGTTGGTGGACCCAGCCCCAAATATCTCTCTCTCCCCCCCTCAGGGATGGATCCAGCCCCATGGGATGCTCCAAGTTGGTGGACCCAGCCCCAAATATCTATCTCTGCCCCACTCAGGGATCGATCCAGCCCTGAGCATCCTGTGGGCACAAATCCATCCCAGAATATCCCCCCTCCCCAAGGGATGGATCCAGCCCCATGGGATGCTCCAAGTTGGTGGACCCAGCCCCAAATATCTCTCTCTCCCCCCCTCNCCCAAATCTTCACCCCTCCAGGGATGGATCCAGCCCCATGGGATGCTCCAAGTTGGTGGACCCAGCCCCAAATATCTATCTCTGCCCCACTCAGGGATCGATCCAGCCCTGAGCATCCTGTGGGCACAAATCCATCCCAGAATATCCCCCCTCCCCAAGGGATGGATCCAGCCCTGAGCATCCTGTGGGGACAAATCCAGCTCCAAATATCCCCCCACCCAGGGACAGATCCAGCCCTGAGCATCCCGTGGGGACAAATCCAGTGCCAAGGACTTCCTGGGATGGATCCAACCCAGAGTATCTTCTGGGCCCAGATTCAAACCCAACCCTCCCCTTTTTCTGGGGGCCCATCATTGCCCTCCGCCCCCACCATCATCCGGACCATTCCCAGGGGACAGAGAGATGGACACGGCTCGTCCCGACCTCTCCTGGCCCTGGAACGTCTAATTTTATCCCATCCCTCGCGTCAACAACACCAACGCCACGGAAGTGGGTTTCCTTTCCCAGCGTGTCCCTGTCCCCATGGGAGCTGGAGGGGACAGTACGGGGACATCATCGGGACAGCAGGGGGCCACCAAGGGGAGACACCATAGGGACAGCATGGGTCACCAAGGGGAGACACCATAGGGACACCAAGGGGACACTATGGAGACACTAAGACAGAGCATGGGGAGGCACCATATGCACAGCACAGGGATGGTATGGGAATAGCGAGGGGACAGCATGGGGACAGCACGTGGAGACACCAAGGCAGAGTATGGGGACACCATAGGGAGAGCATGGGGACATCAAGGGGACGGTATGGGGACACACTGTAGGGATAGCATGGGTACACCAAGGGGAGTGTGGGGAACACCATAGGGGTGGTATGGGAATACCAAGGGGACACCATAGGGACAGCATGGGTNTAGGGATAGCATGGGTACACCAAGGGGAGTGTGGGGAACACCATAGGGGTGGTATGGGAATACCAAGGGGACACCATGGGGACACCAAGAAGGGGTATGGGGACACCACGAAGGGGTATGGGGACACCACAGGGACAGCAGGGACATGCACCAGAAGGATGGTATGGGGGCACCATGGGAATACCAAGGGGACACCAAGGGTTTGCCATGGGGAGAGCAGGGGGCCATACTGTAGAAACAGCATGGGGATGGTATGGTGGTACCAAGGGGACACCATGGGGACACCACGGGGGCGCAGACTCACTCGCTGGTCATCTGCAGGACCTTCTCGATGGTGCTGTAGCCTGAAGCCATGAAGTGCTCCGTGTACTGGGGCATCCTGATGGACTCCAGCCACTCGGGGACGGAGCGGAAGGGGACGCCCTCGGAGCCGCTGGTGCTGGGCAGGCGGATGGACACCCTGGGGTGGGGGGGGGACATGGTGACGAAAGGGGAGGGAGCAAAAAACTGACGATGCAAAAAAGATGCAAAAAGGGAAAGATGTGAAAAACAGCACGGAAAGGAAAAGGTGCAAAGAAGAGACATGGAAATGGAAGGAGGAAAGAGAAAAAAAAGCACCAATAATACGTGAAAAGGGAAGAAAAAGCGCAAAAAATAACGTGAAAATGGAGGGAATCCAAAATAATGGTAAAAAAAGGGAACATGTAAGAGGATGCAGAAACAGGAGGCAAAAAAGGTGCTGGGGTGAGAAGGGTGCAAGAAGTGACGCGAAAAGGGACGGGGGCATGATGCCAAGAAAGGGTTGATGCCAAAAAGAAACCCCAAACAAACCCAAAACACCCAGAAATGGGGAGATGCAAAAAAAACCCAACAGGGAAATGGAAGGAGCGAGGGAGATAACGCCAAGAGAATGGGAATAGAAGTGGAGGAAGTGATGCACAAAATAAGGCAGAAATGGGAAGATGTGAAAATGGAAGGGTGGGAAAAACACGGCAAAAAAAAAAGAGACACAAAGAGAAATGCAGAAAGTGGAGGGGAATGAAAAAAAAAAAACAACCCACCAAACCCAAAAAGCCCCAAAATAACTAAGGCAAGAACACCGAAACGGTGTGGGGACGGCAAAGGGAAGAGGAAAAGCTCAGACGCCCCGAAGTCGAGAGTGGGAAGAGAAGGCAAGAACCCGGAAGCAATTACTGAATGTGAAGGGCTGGAAAAGAAGGGGAAAAGGGCAAAAGGAATGAAAGCAAAGCAAAAAAGGGAGCCAAGGCAGCAGCGGGAACGAGTGCAGGAAGCAGCGAGGAGGAAAAAGTAAAGGAAGGGGGGAAACGTGGGGAGGCAGAGAGAGGTGTGAGGGCAGCGGGGTGTGAAAAGGGGTGGAGGAATGCAAAGCTGAAGGGAAACCAAAAAAAATTAGAAAAGAAAAGAAAAGGTAGAAAAAACCATGAAGAATGTCCAGATCCAAAAGAGGAAATACAAAAAAAAGAATCATAGAATCATCCANGGGTGGCCTCCCCAGTGCTGAGCACAGGGGGACAATCCCCTCCCTACCGCTGCTGGTCACACCATTTCTGATACAAGGCAGGATGCCCTTGGCCTTCTTGGCCACCTGGGCACTCTGCTGGCTCATGTTCAGCCCCTTGTCACCCAGCACCCCCAGGGCCTTTCCTGCCAGGCAGCTCCAGCCACGCTGCCCCAAACGCAGGGATGCAGAAACCGGTGCAAAGACGCGGAAGAGCAGGGGAAGGAGTAAATACAGCAATAGCTAAATAAGAAATGCAGAAGAGCAGGCAGGAACACAAAGGTGCCAAAGAGTGTGAGAAGGTAGAGATGCAAAGAAACCCACCAAGGGGCACAGAAAGGCCCTTTGGGGGAAGGCAAAGATGCCAAAAAAACCCACGCCCTCCCTCTCCCAGCAATGGTGCACGAGAGCCTGTGCCCACCCTGATCTTTCCTCCCCCCTCCCCTTCCCACCTCCTCGCCCCGTCCCGTCTCTCCCCATCCCCTCCCTCACCGGGGGTCAAAGTCCGCCAGCGCCTTGAGGGACTCGGGGGCGCGGATGAGCTTGTCGAGGATGCTGACGATGTCGGCGAACTTGGGGCGACGGCTGCGCTCCTGCTGCCAGCACTGCATCATCAGCTGGTAGATGGCGGAGGGACAGTCCAGGGGGGCCGGCAGGCGGAAGCCCTCGTTGATGGCCTTCATCACCTACAAGGAGGAGGAGGAGGAGGAGGAAGAGGTTGAGTGGTGCTTTCCCCCTAGAAGCAGTCCATTGGCAACGACACCCCCTAAAAGAGTCAGCGGTGGAGGAAGGTGGATGCTCACCTCGTGGTTGGAGAGCTCCCAGTATGGTCGCTCGCCGTAGGACATCACCTCCCACATGACGATGCCGAAGCTCCAGACGTCGCTGGCGGAGGTGAACTTGCGGTAGGAGATGGCTTCGGGTGCCGTCCAACGGATGGGGATCTTCCCACCCTGCAACAACACTGGGGTCAACCCCGCGCCCACCAAAAATACAACCCAACCCCACCCCTCCCACCAACCATCTCACTTTGGTGGCACTTACACTGGTGGTGTAGGTGGCTTCAGGGTCATCTTCCAACACCCTCGAGAGCCCAAAATCGGACACTTTGCACACCAGGTTGCTGTTCACCAAGATGTTCCGGGCTGCCAGATCCCGGTGGACGTAATTCATGTTGGCCAAGTACTTCATGCCGGCGGCGATGCCCCTCAACATCCCCACCAGCTGGATGACGCCAAATTCCCCTTCTTTTTCCTGGGAAAAGGGGAGAATCCAGCCTGGAATCCGTCTCTGGTTCCACTTCCCAGTGTGCATTTTGGTGGTTCAACCACCCAGTAAATCCCTGCCCCGGGGCGGGGGGAGNCCCCAAAAACCCAACTGTCCCAAAAAATCCACCCCCTGAAACCCCCAACGCATCCTTGAACCTCTCCCAAACCCCTTCTCCCCTCAATTTCCAATCCCCCCCCCAAAATCTTCCCCCCCTCGATTTCCTCCCAAACCAACAACCCCACAATNGGAGGGACAGTCCAGGGGGGCCGGCAGGCGGAAGCCCTCGTTGATGGCCTTCATCACCTACAAGGAGGAGGAGGAGGAGGAGGAAGAGGTTGAGTGGTGCTTTCCCCCTAGAAGCAGTCCATTGGCAACGACACCCCCTAAAAGAGTCAGCGGTGGAGGAAGGTGGATGCTCACCTCGTGGTTGGAGAGCTCCCAGTATGGTCGCTCGCCGTAGGACATCACCTCCCACATGACGATGCCGAAGCTCCAGACGTCGCTGGCGGAGGTGAACTTGCGGTAGGAGATGGCTTCGGGTGCCGTCCAACGGATGGGGATCTTCCCACCCTGCAACAACACTGGGGTCAACCCCGCGCCCACCAAAAATACAACCCAACCCCACCCCTCCCACCAACCATCTCACTTTGGTGGCACTTACACTGGTGGTGTAGGTGGCTTCAGGGTCATCTTCCAACACCCTCGAGAGCCCAAAATCGGACACTTTGCACACCAGGTTGCTGTTCACCAAGATGTTCCGGGCTGCCAGATCCCGGTGGACGTAATTCATGTTGGCCAAGTACTTCATGCCGGCGGCGATGCCCCTCAACATCCCCACCAGCTGGATGACGCCAAATTCCCCTTCTTTTTCCTGGGAAAAGGGGAGAATCGAGCCTGGAATCCGTCTCTGGTTCCACTTCCCAGTGTGCATTTTGGTGGTTCAACCACCCAGTAAATCCCTGCCCCGGGGCGGGGGGAGGACACTGGTTGCCATCACGCTTGACCTACCCGCAGGAATTTATCCAGCGCGCCGTTCTCCATGTACTCCGTGATGATCATGAAGGGCTTGTCTGGACCAAAAGAAGAGACCCAAAAATGGGTAAACCCCCCCCCCAATAAAGCCACCCCCGAACAAAAAAGCCCCAATCCCCACAAAAACAACAAAAAAACCCTCTCCCTAAACTCCCCACCCCAAATCCACNAGATGGGGACAACACGACACTCACACTTGGAGACAACCCCTTCCAGGCGGATGATGTTGTGGTGGCAGAACTGGCCCATGATGGTGGCTTCGCTCAAGAAGTCCACCCGCTGCTTCTCCGTGTAGCCCGACTTCAAGGTCTTGATGGCCACCGCTACCTCTTTCTTCCCGTGCTTCAGGGTGCCCTTGTAGACCTCCCCAAATTCACCTGCTCAGAGAAAGGGGGGGGGACACACACATTTAACCCCCACCCTGGTCCAATTTTGGGGTGTCTTTGGGGAAGCCACCTGATGACCTACCGGCACCAATGACCTTCTGGCGGGTGATGGAGGATGGAGGGATCTCGGTGGTGAATTTGAGCATGGCTTGGTTGGGGTCTTCATAAGTGTGAGGGTCAACATAGGTCTTGAGGGGCTTCAGCTGGTCTGTGGGGTGTCAGAGGGGGAAAATCAGCACCTATGTTGCCACCCCCACCCCTGGTGACCCCACCATCGTGTTCCTCACCTGACTTGGAGAAGTAGACGTCCTCCACGGATTGGCGTGGCTGTGACCTCCTCCTCCTCCTCCTGCAGAAAAGCAATGGTTTGCCCCTCAAAAATCACTTCTTGCCCACCTTTGGTGGGGAAAAGTAGTATTTTGGCTTCTTTTTGAGGAGGTTGCTTGGGTTTTTTATCTCCTTACCGACGGAGAACATAGAGGAGAGCAGCCAAGAGGAGGACAACGAAGACGACTCCAGCAACAGAGCCACTGATGACAGCAGCGGATGCCATGGCCTCAGTACCTGCGGGGACAATTGGGGGGGTGTTTTGGGGTGTCCACGCACACCTTGGACCCCCCACCCCAAAATTCTGTCCCCTCTCCTTGGTCCTCACCCTCAGGCAGGGTCTCGAACTCGTGCTGGGGGCTGTAGGCGCCGTGGCCATCCTGAGTGAGCGCCTGGACCCGCACCACGTAGGCGGTGGCAGGGGACAACTTGGGGATGGTGACAGAGGTGCCCTCGCAGCGCAGGACTGAGTAGCTGTTCTCATCCACCTGGGGACATGGGTGGGGACAAGGAGGGAGGTGACACGGCTGGAGGTGACACAGATGGAGGGGTGACAGGGATGGAGGCAAGGATGGAGGTGACAGGGATGGAGGGGTGACAGGGATGGGGGCAAGGATGGAGGGATGACAGGGATGGAGATGACAGGGATGGAGGGGTGACAGGGATGGAGGGGTGACAGGGATGGAGGGGTGACAGGGATGGATGGAGGGGTGACAGGGATGGATGGAGGGGTGACAGGGATGGAGGGGATGGGCTGAAGCCATGATATGGGACAAACCTTCTTGCTGTAGGTGACCTCGTACTTCCAGACCCGACTCTGCTGCCGTGGTGGCACCGTCCAAGAGAGGACCAAGCTGGTGGCTGTCCGTCCATCCAGGCTCACTGATGTCACCCGGGGTGGCTCTGCCATGGGGACAGGGATGTCACGGAGGTGTCCCCACAGTGGAGGGAAGGTGTGGGAGATGCTAGTGGCTCCTTACCCGTCTGGTTGACGCTGATGGTGGCGGTGGCCACGCTGCGGTGGTGGCTGTAGGGTGACACCCCGTTATGGGCTTCAACGGTGAAGGTGTAGTTGACATGTGGCTCCAGGTCGGTGATGGTCACCCCTGTCCCCGTCAACCCCCGGGGGGGCTGTGAATAGCGGACCCCCCCGTCGCAGGGCCGGCACTCCCCACTCTCTGGCCAGCACTGCTCACAGGTGACGCTGTAGGTGACATCCCCACGGCCACCCGGGTCGGCAGGTGGGGACCAGCGTAGCTGCACTGTGGCTCCCAGCCCCACAGCCGTGACGCCTTGAGGGGGAGAGGGGGGACCTGTGGAGGGACAGAGAGCAGAGAAGGGAGGTCAGGGGGACATGGCCATGCTGTGCCTCAGTTTACCCCCTGCCCCCCCCCAATAAAAATGTCACTTACGGGTGCAGGGGTCACCGGGGGGGTCATCGGGGGCACGGAAGAAGCCATCCTGGCAGGGGCAGGCAGCGGCGGCAGCAGGAGAGGGCAGGGTGTGGGGCGGGCAGGGTTGGCAGCCGCTTGAGGACACGGTGGCCTTGAAGGAGCCGGGGGGACAAGCTGAGGAGAAAGAAGGGGGGGGGTATTACTACTGGGGACCCCCCCAGCCCAACCCTTTCCTGGCTGAGCCCCGTCACACTCGTTGCACTAGTGATGCTCAGGGGTGAGCATCCAGGGCAGATTTCAGGGCTAAGGCCTCGTTTCTCTGCACCCCGGGATGCCCAGAGTGGGGATTTTAGGGTATTTCACCTTATTTTGCAGAGTTTATTATTACTGGGGTTCCCTCCAGCCCAACCCTTTCCTGGCTGAGCCCCGTCACACTCGTTGCACTAGTGATGCTCAGGGACGAGGATCCAGGACGGGGGGGTGGGTGGTGGTGTTGGGGCTGCTGCATTTTGCTGCCCCAGAGTGGGGATTTTAGGGTATTTCACACGATTTGGCAGCTTCTGTTCTTACTGGGGTCCCCAGCCCCCCCCTCTGAGCCCTGGCGCACTCGCTGCACCAGTGATACTGGGGTTGAGGAACTAGGATGGGGAATTTTAGGGCTAACACCTCGATTTTCCCCACACCCCTGGCATGCACTGAGCTGGGGCGTCCTCAGCCCTCCCAACCGCCTCGACACCCCCCCCTCGCCCTCACACANNNCACGTCTTCCACCCCCCAAATCCCAATTCCCTGCGCCTCCCCCCCACCCCAGGCACTACCTTGGCAACTGTCTCCCACTTTCTGGTAGCCGGCCCGGCAGAGGCACTCCCCGATGGGCACCAACCACTCGCCGTCAGCGTTGCAGTGCAGCACCGGAGCCTGCTCGGCCACCGCCTCCTCCACGCAGGTCCCTTGCACCTCGGCCAAGGTCTGCGAGTCGGCGCCGGCCACCGTTTGGGGAAAACGGGCCATTCCCCGTAAAACTGCCGGGCACCTCTTGTAATAAATCCGCACGGAAAGCAAGGCCACGCAAGCTCCCAAATCCTGGAAGGCCAAGTAGAAACCTTTCCTCTGGAGGGGTCCCACCGACCGCACCTCCACGTTGAGCTTCACGTTGCGGGAACTGAAGTCGTCCTGGACTGTGATTTCATCCGGGGCGATGGTGTCGATCTTCTTGAACTGGCGCTTCTGGAAGTTGGTGCCGTAATCCACGTCGGATTCGGCATAGTAGAGGTTGAAGGTCTCCTTGCAGGACCCGCCACCAGCAGTGGGGAAGCTGTTGCAGTCGCGGACAGTGAACTGGAGCTCAATGAAGACGCGTTGGGCCACCCCCCGGTAGATCCAGTTGGTGCGGAGCCAGTTCTCCTGCTCCCCCTCCAGCACTTTGCACACCGAGTAGATGTAGATCAAGGAGTCATTCAGCACATACTGCAGCAGGTCCCACTGTGTGTCCCCCACCGAGAGAAATGGAGGTTATGGGGAGGGAAACTGAGGCAGGGTGGAAGGTGTCCCTGGTCCCCATGGATCTACTAGTCTTCATCCCCATGGATGGCCCTGTCTCCATCCACGTGGGTTGCCCTGTCCCCATGGACATCTTCCACCCCATCCCAGTGGAGGCCCCCACCTCCACCCCCATGAAGATCCCCATCCCAATGAACGTCTCCAACTCCATGGATGTCCTCAACCCCATCCCCATGGAGGTCCCCATCTCCACCCCCATGGATGTCTCCATCCCAGTGAAGGTCCCTATGCCCACCCCCATGGAAGTCCCTATACCCAGGGATATTCCCAACCCCATCCCCGCAGATGTCCCCAACCCCATGGAGGTCAACATGGGTGTCCCTGTCTCCATGCAGGTCACTATCCCCATCCCCAGTGTGGGCTCCTGGGTGGTAGCCAGCAGGGCCGGATGCCTGGGTCCCCGGGTGCTCACCCCTTTGCCATAGGGCTGGGCGAGCCAGCCCAGTTCCCCCTGTGCCTTGGCGAAGTCCAGCAGAACCACTGTGGGGAGAGGAGAAGGGCATTAGTGGGGTGGTCTCAAAGTCTGGGAGATGCCACCAGGACTCGCAGATGGCCCCAGGACGCGGAAATGCCAGCAATACACCCAGGTGCTTCTAGGGCCTATGGATGTTCTTGGGACCCACAGACATCCCCTGGGACCCACAGATGCACCCAGGATCCATGGGTGTCCCTAGAACCCATGGATGTCCTCCAAGATCCAGAGATGCCTCTGGGTACGGACCCATGGATGTCCCTGGAACCCATGGCTGTTCCTTCCCAGAACCCACACGTATATCCCCAGGACCCACAGATGTTCCTAGAATCCACAGATGTCCCCCTGGACCCATAGATGTCTTCAGCACACACAGATGTGTCCCCAGGACACGCAAATACCCCTGGGATCCACAGATGCATCCAGTCCCCACGGATGTCCCCGTGACCCACAGACATCTCCAGGACCTGCAAACCCCCCCTGGGACCCACAGATGCTCCTGGGACCCACTAGATTCCCCTGGGACCCCCACGGACCTCCCCAAAAAACAGAGGGGAAAGGGAGGCAGAGCTGTGCCCCGTGCCGAGGCCGGGCAGACCTGCTGTGGCACGCCGGCCGCCCAGGCGAGGGCGGTGGCCGGATCCAGCGCCCGGGAGAGGAAGAGGAGGCCGCCAAGGGCTGGGAGGGAAGCGCTGACGGGTGCCCCCCTCCCCCCCAC
>VZTM01042717.1:41884-101526 GCA_013400555.1 Jacana jacana | reverse complement strand
TTGGAATGGGTCCAGTGAAGGGTCATGGAGAGGATCAGAGGCATGGAATACCTCTCCTATGAAGATAGGCTGAGAGGGTTGGACTTGTTCAGCCTGGAGGAGAGTAGGCTTCCAGGAGACTTTATTATAGCCTCTCAGTACTTCAAGGGGGCTTACAAGAAAGATGGGGACAAACTTTTGAGTAGAGCCTGTAGCGGTAGGACAAGGGGTAATGGCTCTAAACTAAAAGAGGAAAGATTCAGACTAGAGATAAGGAAACATTTTTTACAATGCAGATGGTGAAACACTGGCACAGGTTGCTCAGAGAAGTAGTCAATGCCCCATCCCTGGGGGCATTCAAGGCCAGGTTGAATGGGGCCCTAAGCAACCTGCTGAAGTTTAAAATGTCCCTGCTCAATGCATTGGGGTTGGACCAGATGACCTTTAAGGGTCTATTCCAGCCCAAACTATTCTATGATTCTTCTGAGCACAGGGCATTGTTTGCCTGGGACTGGAACAGCCCTGCATCCAGGTTGTCCTTGAAATCTACTTGGTATTTTTTCAGCCAAATTTGCCATGAGTTATCTAGAGATGTAGAATTTTTGAGAGTCTTTTTGCTTCAGGCAAATTTATCTTACCATATTGTGGTCTTCAGTTTGTTCTGTCACAATCTAGTTGATATCTGTGAGCTGAAGCTTTAGTGTCATCTTAGTAGTAGCAGATCTAAGACATATACTTTTGGGTTGTTCAGTGGTTTGTTTTGCAAAGTGACTTGGAGAAAGTGCCAGCAGCAGCACCCCAGGTTGTCTGCTGGTAAGAATGTCACCAGCTAGCAGTTTTCTAAGTTTCTTGTCAGCACAGTTTTTCAGAGAAAATTTGAGATGTGGATCACAAGTACTGTCTTTTTTGACGGGTCTCCTTCTTGATGTTCTTTATATGTGGAGAAATAGAGAGGTTTCTATTTCTCAAAATATTTCCATGGATCATGTTCTGATTAAAGATGTATGCATCTTGTTATATGCATGAGCTGCCTCCCCTGAGATGTGAAACCTGTGACCTACTTTGAAAACAGCAATAGTGCAAAGTTTCCCAACTTCTGCTGATTCTGCCTATCTTGTTATTTGCACCAATTTCATACAGTACGTTGGAGTCTGCTTTGGATATGACCTGCTGCCCACAGTAACTCCTGCTGTCATCCATCTTTATGTTGACATTCTGTTTTATGCCAGCAAGAGCAACTGAAGAATGACACTGAATTGTGTCAAGTTAGAGCAATCCTTTCTCAGTAGAGGTTTATTTTGATAACCCAAGGCTCTGGATTCTGTGGAGCATCTGGATGACTGGATCCATGTTCCTCTGGCCTTTGATAGCTGGCAGCAGATGATTTCACAAAGTTGAACTTGTATCTCTTACTCTTCCTTGCATGCAAGGATTGAATTGCTCTGTGTTACTTTGCATTCCCATTAAAATCTTCTCTCCTTTTTTCTGTCATGCAAACCATCGGAGTACTTCTGGAGACAGGATGGTGCTGGCTTCTACTCACCTTGTTGTAGCAATGTGCCTTCTGAAAGAGGTGTTTGTCTCCCTTCTCTTAAAAGGAGTGGAGCCTGCCTTCCTACCTGCCTGCCTAGATGCTTAAGTGACTGGACAGGTATTTCTGTACGTGCAAATAAACCATATTGAGGGTATCAAAGAGTGTGAATGGGACAAGAGGAAGCCTGGGGAGAGGTTTGACAGAGCACAGGGAGACTGGGGAGACGATGTGAGGAGTTAAGAGTGGGCCAGGGATGTGGAAGCAGAGAGCCTAGAGGTGTGGGAATATAATTAAAGGGAGAAAGAAGTATAAGGAGGTAATGTGAAATGCAGATATATTTCTTTTTTAAAAGAGCGCTAGAAGTAAGTGCAGATCAGCAGGAGAAGTGAAGGAAAGGAAGGATCTGTAGGAGATGATGAGGTACAGGAATCTTCACACTACATGGGCAGGAAGAAGATCCCATCTGTTTCTAACCTCTCCCTGGATGGAGATGGACAAAGAGATGGTACTGGAGTCCCTGTCACCTCAGCCATGTAGAGGAGGAAGAGTACCCTTGTGTGCATGTGTTATCTGCATGTCTAGGCCTAAAACTTGATTATGATATGACTTTACAGTGGAGGGGGGGAGAGGGGCTTTAATTTTAAAAATTTACTGTTAAAACATGATTTGATATGATGATCCTGTTTTAATCAGAAATTGGCAGCCATGGCCTGGTTTACTTCACAGTGCTTGCTATTTCTTGATGTGCATCTGTGTGAGAAAGACATTAGGCCTCTCTGTACTCTTTATGAGTTTACTTCAAATTAAAGTCATTTAAGCCGTTCTTTCCCTGGGTAGCTGGTTATTTCCTGCTCCTCACTCTCCAATATGCTTTCAGTCACATTTTGCAGCTATAACTGTGGTTTTCCACCATTCCTTACCCAAGCAGCCCTTTAAGTATGCTGCAGAGCTTCAGCTGACTAACAATGTACGTGTGGAGACAACGCAGTGAGTGGGTTGGCAGAGGGAGATTTGAGGAATGTTTGGTAGATCAATGCAAAACTGCAGAGGTGAACTTCAGCAGAGTCTTCAGATCTGGTCTGCAGTGAGCCATGGCCATCTATTTGCTCAGGTTGGAAGATGAAAATATACATACTGTTGGGTTGCTTAAATTCTTGCTTTATTGCTACCATCCTTACCATGCCACCACCAGCACTGGTCTATTGTTTCTTGCTGGGTTCTTATTTTGCAAGAGTCTGTGGAAGACCTGTTTGCCTGCTGTCATCTGAATGAAACCCAGCAAACCAAACCCTGCTTCCCAGGTGAAACTTAGCAAAGAGTCTCTGGCAGTGGCACAAGGGTTACTTATTAAAGACCCAAGTAGCTGAGCTGACAGGCAAGCGAGGAAGGTGCTAGTAAAGACAAAAACTGTTGTGTTGAACCTTTTGGTCTGAGTGACCAAATTTCCCCAAGAGGTGCAGGACAAGTTTTTGAAGACACAGCGTGTCTGACTGCTCAGCAGCAGTACTGGAGCAGTATTCAATACTGAAAAGAAAAAATATGAGGCATTTTTCCAGCATAGCACATGGTGGAACAGGACTGTGGCCTTTCACCCTGGCATTCTCAGCAAAAGTTGCACTTTGTGTGCGTGAGTGGCTCATAAGACATGCCAGCCTCGGTAGTTAGGAAACACGTCTGTGCCCTCTGGCATCGTTAGAAACCAATAATCAGAGCAGTAAACAGACTACACATTTTTGGCATTTTGGGTGAAGTTGCTTTTAAAACGTCCTTCTGTATTTGAAAGGAGGACATGACTCAGTTAGCAGAGTTACATTATAAACGCTGGCTTGAAAGTGTCCCATAATAGCTCTTTTCATTGCAGGCTCTGCTCGCAGGGGCTGGGGAGAGTATACCCTGCCACTCAGACCTGTTGTCCTTTTTTCCCTTGTTAAAGCAATGCTTTGATGCTGGCGTGGAGGCAGCTGCAAACTTAGTGTGGCTAAATGCCAGTTTTCTCTGATCAGATTCTTTGTCAGGATCTTTGCGTAGTATCAGCTCTCAAAACGCCCACAGGAAAAGGTCTCCGGAACAACAGGAGTTATTAGTAACAGTGGCCGTGAAGCAGTGCACTGCTATTGTCACTTTTGAGTATGGTAATGACTTTGCCAAGGATGCAGAGAAGTAACAGCTTCTGTTGTTGTTGTTGTTGAGTAATCACATAAAAATACAACTTAAAGCTATAAAAAATCTACAGGGTCTAAATGAAGCTCTTTAATGAGAACCCTTTGGTGGCCAGTTTCTGACCCAGCACGGTTTTTAGCTCCTATCCACGTACCTGTGCTGCTGCAGGCTGCAAACTCCTCTTGCTTTTCCCACAGAGGAGTAAAGTAAGGCTCATCTCCACCTCTCTGTACCAATATATTTAAAGGCTTAGTTTTAGAGGCACTTAAAGCAGGCCCTAAATGGCATGCAGTGGTCTTCACATTTGCAATGACAATTTCCAGCTCTGAAAACCTTTTATTTTAAATTGTCTTTGAATTGTCAGATTACTTTTTTGAACTTACTAGGAAAAGAGTCCTGCAAATTATCTGCAGTGACAAGACTAGAGATTGTAGTGGAAAGCAATGGGCAAAACAATCACAAAGGAGGATCAATACTAGCATGCATTTGAGGTGAAGATGGCTAGGATTTGGAATTGAAACATATGCTAGTTAGTGCTAATCAATAGTTATACTAGAGATACTACAGAGCTAGGACAGTTCCTTATGTAAGATAAAGCCAAAGCAGTTAGCAAAGTTGAACTAGAGCATTTTATTTGAATGGCCACAACTGAATAGAAGGAACACATTATTTCAGAAAATGCAGACAAATATATGTCTCTAATGTAACTGTAGAACCTAGTGAGATTAACAACAAGGCAGTAATCATAAATGATTAGCAATATGTCAATATTATGAATTAATCTTGAATTGCATGGACAGAGTTTCCTTAGCTAATTTTCTCACAGAAGATTTGTATTCCCACAGCATGTCTATTCCTAACCAGATGCACTGTTATTGATGATTATATGAATAGCTAGTAAGCCCTTCGAGGGAGTGTGGGAATAGCACAGTTAGGAAGAAAGGAACGATTTACAGTGTATGCAAATATGGCATTTTTGTCATGGTTTTTTCCTCTTCTGCTTTCACGGCCAGCTAGAGGTTTTGGGGGAGATTCAAGCATCACCAACTGATATATCTATTCCCACTGAGATTCAACACTGAAGTGCAAAAATTAGTGTAACTTCCCACCCTTTGTTGCTGCCCGTGTTCAGAACGGTTTTAGTGATAATCACACAGCAATGCTGCTTAGAATATAGCAGTAAGAAAATTAGGAAAATATTTGGGATGCAAATATTGCAAAAGTGTGTCTCCCCTCATTGTACCTTAGAGATAGGCATTACGAAAATGTTTGTTGAAATATGAGCAGGCATTCAGGCAAAGGCTTGAAAAAATTCACTACCAGAGACCACACTAATGTGAACTGTGTGAACTGCTTGAACAACCACCATATTTTTAAGGGGAAAATATGGATATATTAATATTTTCCACTGTCTGTTTGGCTGCAGAATCAACTTCTTTCTTTGGGTCCTGATGAAAAGTCAATCAAGTGTGCACATCTTTGAGGAATCCTGTAGGGTTGCTTGAGCAACTGTACAATATGGAATGTGGCTAAGAGCTGTACAAATGAAGAATGCTTCTGAAAGTGTCCGAAGAGACTATTCTGAAAGTGTTGGAATTAGCTTTATCTTACAGGGTTACCTTCTGTTTGCTTCCTTTTCCCTGTGCCTGATGCTGCTCTAAATAGAGATCTTGAAGTGAATCCCTTCCTCTTACAGAATGTAAGTGCGTGCTATACTGAGTTGTGCAAGGCATCTCTAGTATATTTAGAAACTGATATCAAGCTGGATTTATTGAATGTTTCATCTGTACTGATTGTCTGCAGGAAAATGGTTAAAAATCCTGAAGTCCCTGATGTATTTGGATCTTGAACAAAACCTTGAAATGAGAATAGTGTTAGCAATTTCAAAATCAGGCACAAAAATAGAATATTTTTATTACATATCCTAGAAAGGATATGTACAGAATTTTGCTGATTATTTCATTTACTGAATGAAATATCTGCATATACTGTAGTTCTTTGACATACTGGATACGCACCTTTACAACATACGTACTGCCGAATGCCCCTTTTTATTTTAAAAAAAAGGGATTTATATTTCACTCAACTCAATTGGTATTTCACTCTCATTAAGCTGAAACAATGTACATCTCTTTCTCCTAAAGATATAAATCCAATGAGTGAATTCCAAATTTAAAAAAACCAAACTATATAAAATCTCATGGGGTAAACAGTCTATAAAGAAGAAAGTATTATAAAAATTTCTAATCAATTCATATAACACAGTTGAAAACTCAGTTTTCTAGCATTAGTTTCCTGTTTGCCCTTTGTTTTTTAGTGATGTTTTGGTTACAAGAACTGCAATACAGCCTGATGGAAGTCAAAAACTGAATTTACCCAAGATTCTTCATTGAAAATGGTACTGCTGTAATTAAATGGGAACATCGACTGAAATATTGCTGGAAAATAAATAAAACCAGATAAAACTTCTCTCCCTTCTCAGGGGAAAGATTGCTCAATGAGGATACGTGTTGAGTAATACCAAGTGTGTTGTGGAAGCTCAGAAAAAGTGATTGATTCCAGCTGAGGGTCATCCTGAGCTTCTAACTTGCTTCGAATGCTGATCTCAAAGTGAAACTCCAAGGCCTCATACCATTGTGAAGCCAAAACAAGAAATTTATTTGCTCAGACCTCAAAGAACTGAAACTGCTTGTGCTCATGTAGCTGCTGCACCAATCTTCTGAGTTAGTGGTTTTGCTAACTCTATAAACAAAGATGGGAACTGATTCCCTTTGGGTACTATTTGTTTTCCCATCTGTCACAAATAGTTTGTCTCTACCAATTTGTGTACTTTCCTCATCTTTTCACTCAGCAACGTGTGCAGCAATCAGACAGGGAAAAGGATGATGTACAGGACCAGTTACTGGATCAGCTGGGAACTGGCCTGTTGGTGAACAGTGTGCTGCCCACTGGCACCTCTCCCACCTGGAAGTGGGGCTGCTGAGGACACCAGTGAGAGTCACCAGTTTGGCCCCAACCAAGTGGAAGATTTTGACATTTAGTGTGTCACCCACCACAAGACTACTTGTTTTGCCAACAGCTGCTGAAAGGGGAATACAGATCCTCTCATTTCTCAGTCAGCAAAGGGAAAGATACTCTTAAATGGCTTTATTTTCCAGGGTAGTTAGCTAGGCATTCACACACTGCTCTTTTGGACATTGAAAGTTACACAGAGCTCCGTTCTTCATTTAACCTTGCTATTAACACCTTTTATTGTGAATATCCTTTAATATCCTGTGCTCTCTCACTCACTCTGTGTTTAATGGGAGCATGAACTATGCCATATGAAGTTGTCCTTAAAGCCCACCAGAAGGTAGTGAGGGCAGGGAACACAGAAACTGGAGTTTTCTGTATCTCTAGAGACTGACTGTGGCTTCACTACACATCAGCTGTTTTTTTTTGCTGCCTCTTGTTTTGAAAGTGGGAACACACCAGATGTCTGTCAGGAAAATGCTGCAGCTTATGACAAGCATTAATAAAACTGTGAATACTGAGCTGGAGGCACTTATTGCGGGTTAGCAAAGACATCTGTCAGGGAAATCTTCTGCTTCACATCCAGAAGAGTTATATAAGCAAACTTTTATCTCTGTAGACTAAAATAATGTACGGCCAAGGAACTGCATGAAAATCAAGTGAATGGCAACTTGTGTTAATGAACTCGCAGCACTTGGAATAACAGTATGGAGTATTAGCTTTGACCTGGCGAAGTATCAGGTCAATTATCTACTGCAACTGAAAGTATGCCCGTTTCATTCCCCTAAATGTCATATCTCATTGGGAGAATAATATTTTAACACATGCCTTCATTTATAGTTTTCATCTAGATAGTGCTCATAGCACATTTTAAAGCTAAACTGATACGAAAACAGTAAGGAAAACTGATTCCACGTTAAGCCATTATTGAAAAAAAACCCAAGCCTCATTGTTAAAAGTGGTCTTCTGGAATTAAGGTTAAAATTTTCTCTGTAGTATTGACATGACTAAAGGAAAGTCCTCGTCTTCCCATTCAGTTCCTCTAATGGTGAAGAGTACGTGACAAAGAATCACCTATCACCACCAAAACTAGTCGCCCTGAGGAAGTGCTGAGCTGGTGATGCCTTCCCGTGCCATCATGTTTCTGCAAATAAAGGTCAGAAACAGCAAGATGTCTTTGAGATTACACGCTGAATTGAGCTACAAAAATATTTTGTGGTTGCTTAGCCATGAACTCTGTATTGTAAACAGAGTTAAGTTGTCTCAACTCTTGACAGCAATGCTGCATTAGCGCTCTGGTATGAGCTGGTGGCAACTGTATCTCTAGGACATCTCTCAATAGTGGGTGAGCAGGGAGCCTGGTTTAGACACACAGTTCTGACTACAGAGTAGACTTATGTGTGTTGTGGTAAAGGTATCACTCTTGCACTACCTTGTGGGTTCATATCTGGCAGCATGCACCACACTTCCTTGGTCTTCTAATAGATATAAGAGTCTTCCTAGCACACAGAGGAATTGTGGGAGAAGGTAGTGAAAAGCAACACCAAACTCCAAAGTATCCACCAAACCTTAAACAGGTGAAAAACAAAGCAAAACAAAAAAATCCATTAAGATTGTCTGAGAAAGTTCCGTGGACACTGGCATTATTTGCACAGACTTCCCTTGTTAAGGACCCAGATGAATTGTAACCACCTAGATTTTGGGGTGACTTTTCACATTTTTTATATTTTTAAAGGGTTTTTTGAGTCATTGAGAACATATGAATTACAGAATCATAGACTACCAGGTTGGAAGGGGCCTCAAAGATCATGTGGTCCAACCTTTCTTAGCAAAAGCACAGTCTAGACAAGATGGACCAGCACCCTTCCCAGCTGAATCTTTGCTTCACTTCTAGACACTTCTAAGAGCAAAGTGTCCTTGCTTGTAGAGTTTCTTAATATCAGTCTCAAGCTATCCAAGATAGCCATGCAACCCCTCCTTACTGTGATTGCGTTCAGGTTTTTTTACTCTGCACAAAGACATTTTGCAAGCAGGGTATATACTGCTTAAGAGTATCAATTAATTATTTAATGGCCAACCAGTCATCAGTCAAATGGGGATGAGCTGGCTTGTATTGCTTCTTGGAACTGTCTTGTCCTTGCTGTTGCTGAGCTGCCATCTGCCAGTGATCTTCTTTCTTTCCTGAGTGTTATCTATTAGTTCACTATTTTTCCTCTCAAATACTTGAGTAGGTAGCTATTACCAATTATTATCCAACAAACACATCTCTCATGTTTTTTTTTTTCTTTTCTTTTCTTTTCTTTTCTTTTTTTTTTTTTTTAACTTTAGCTCATGTAATTTTTAACACTTTAATAACAATTTTGCCAATAAAACTAAACTGAGGTCCTACTGCAGTATGCTCATGGCTGTATCAAGCTGTGCTTTGGATAAAGTATGGCTGAATCCTGGGGCCACAGGTTTCAGCTGCAGTCAGGCTCTTTGTGAGCTTTGCAGAGCTGCCTGCACAGCAATATCTGATAATTAATTTTACAGTCTTATCTCTGTTTTTGTGCTTTACCTGAAGAAGATGCTTATTGGAACCCATCTATTTTTGGTGTGGATAGATCTACAGTGCAAAGCTATCCTTTGGGTCTGGTATACTCAGCAGTGGTCATATACTTTTAGAATTAAGATGTTATATAGCTTTCATTTTTACAGTGAGCCATATAAAGCACCAAAAAGAAAGAAGAATATTGTTTATGCTGCTGAAGACAATCTTCTGTCTTCAGAAGCTGATCTTGGGTTAGAGTTGACAAGCTGAAGGAGAGCAGTATGCTCATGGCTGTGTGATAGTAGCACTGATGATACTACAAAGGACAAGGAAGCGCTCTTGGGATCAAAGAGATCAAAGTGCCAGAGAATCAGAGAAAGTTTAATCCCTAGACACTGCAGCAGTTACTGATGAATCTTGCCTTGTCTACATCCTCTTCCAGAAGAGACTGGAAGCATACCCACTGGTAATAAAAGGCCTAACTGTGATTGTGGTAGCTAGGAAGATGGAAGGCAGGTGGTGCTGGTGCTACGTGCTTCTGGAAAATTAAAATTTAAACAAAAATATATATTTCATATCTTAAAATTAATAAAGCTGACACTGCTGAGTCAGCAGTGGACCATTCTGAAGCTCTATGAAGAGAACTGTGGCCAGTAGACTGAAGGATATGATCATTCCCCTCTACTCAGCACTCATGAGGCTACCATAAGGAGTATTGTGTCCACTTTTGGCCTCTCCAGTACAAAAGGGATGTCAAAGGACTGTAGAGAGTCTGCAGCAGGGCCACTCAGATGACCAGGGAGCTGGTGCATATGGCACAGAGAGGGTCACAGAATAAAATGGGTGTGGCTAGCCTGGAGGTGAGAAGGGTAAGGGGCCTTTAGTTGCTGCTTCCCACTACCCAGAGGGGAGGTATGGAGAAGGCTTTTCTGAGGTACACAGGGAAAGGACAAGAAGCTATGGCAGAAAGTTGTCATAGGGTAAATTTTGCCTGTATATACAGGAAAAAAGTGTTCACTGTGAGCAATTTGAAGGACTGGAATAGGTTGCACAGGGAGAATTTGGAATTTTCATCCTTAGAGCTTTTCAGAATTTGACTAGACGAGATCCCGAGGAAACCAATTTACTACTGGAGTTAGTTCATCTTTGAGTAAGAAGTTGGAAGATAGTTCTCCATAGATTTCTCCCAACTTAAATTTTTCCTATGATTCTTTGCAGGTAGATTACATGTTTTACCTCCGTGGCTTTTCATTTGGTATCCCTGACTGAGCTGTTGAGCAGGAAGTTAGAAGGCAGTAGATAACTCATCATTCTTCCCAAAACCGGGAAGGGCAAGAAACAATCCAAAATCAAACTAAATCTTTCAGACCATCAGACTTCAAAGTGCTGGACTGATTCCAGCTCTTGAATCCTGCAGTCTGATTCAAGCAAGCACGTATCAGTGCATATTAGAGTTCTCGTAAATTAATATTGGCAATGTAGAACTAGATTATCTAATTAAAGTTTCATTTCAGTCTGATAAATTGGCTCGTTTTTTAAAGCCATCTGTGTTGCAGAAACACAGATGCTAAATGATTGAAAAAATAATTTTTGTCCGAACTTTGATTTAAATCTTTAATCTTTAAAACGTCTTCCTCAACTAGCGTGACTGCCAGTCCCATTGTAAAGCTGGGCACGTCCCAGAAGATTTTCAGTAGCTCATTTGAAAATATGTTCCAAATGTTCCTCATGTGCACATTCACTGGTGTGTTTTGCTGTGCCCATATAGATTAAATTTATTTTTCGCACCTAGCAGATACTTTGTGGTGCAGATTTGACTGACAGGCCCATTTGACTGACAGGACGTTCTCAATCTGGAGTGGGGCAAATCCACTGGGGTTCCAGGACAGGGCATTAACAGGCAGAAAGGGTTGCTTCTGTGCCTGAGCACCAGGCTCCTGTTTGGCTTTAAAAGAGTCTGATGCTCTTTTTCTAATCTTTTTCTCAACACTGCCTCAACTGTTGTTCAAATTAATAGAGATTAATATTTATGTGTTGGCATCTCAAAAAGAACATAATGATGACAACATTAATTCTTCCTATTTTATCTGAGCAACTTGAATATAAGAACTCTTACAACATTTTAAAATCATCTAATCGTGATGTTGCCAACAATACCAAGCTTATAGGCTTCACCTCTTTTCACATCATCCTATTTTCTATTTAGGATGCCTAGCCTAATTTGCAGGTGCGATTTTAGTGTATGTTGTAAGAAAGATACCAACTGGAATGAACCAGACTTTGTCACTTAGATATAAGGGTAACATGTTACTGCAGACTATGTGTTTTCCAGCAGTCGCACACGGTGAATTGTTCTGAAACCAGTGATAATTGCACATTGATTCTCTGGAAGTCCACCCTTTGCAGGTGAGAATAAGATGTTAGCTGTATGGTGGTTTCTATTTGACATTCTAGAGCCCAGGCAAAATTAACGTTGACTTAACTGGACTTTGTATTACGCTCAGTGGGAAGGATCTCACCTAAATGTAGAGCTCTGAAATGAGTTATACACATAGTATAAGCTGATCATCTCGGTACTCTTTCTTGTCAATATGAAGAGAAATGCACCTCTGGAAGCAGATTCAGACACACAGTTTGTATCCATTTTGTGGGGAGAATTCATAGCACTATCTGAACACCTCCTTATGTGTAATGAACTGTACATTTTCTTATCTGAATGAGATCTACATTATCCTTTCTTTTGGGCATCTCTTCCTGTTTTCTTCTTTATCAGAATCATCATAGTTTGCCTGACTATAAACTAATGACAATTTTTGTCCCAAACTCAATTTATTCACTTGTGGTAGTGCATGCCTGCACAGTCTCTCTGCTCAGTCCTGTCTCTGCATCGAAGGGCAGACCCAACCAGACATGATATTGCCACACTTTAACCACTATTCCTATATTCTTGTATATGTCTGAATGCATATAAGCATATTTTCCATGTTTTTTGTAGATTTTCTAGGAACACACAGATTGTACTCCGGTACCTAGCTTCACTTCCTTCCTTAACGTCTCTCCTGCATTTTTATTTGATGTGGGCTGGTGTCTGTCCCCACAAGGAAACATGTGCTCTGTCTGTGTTAGCCTTCTCTCCACAATGTGTACAGAAGGCTCGGGATGTGTACAGTGACCCCATGTGCCCGGGAGGGTGCCACCTACCCTGTGCTGACATCCTGACCACAGTCTCCGCTCCGGGTCCAGCTCCTGGTACCGTTGCAATGTTCTGGCATGGTCGTGTACTAACATGTCAGCCTTGTGCATCAAAAGCTCATTGATAAGCCATGCAGTTTGCCCCACAACCTAAGGATGCACTGTGTGGAAAAGAGCAACCAAGCCCACCTAGGGACACAAACCAAATAGAAACAGGAGTCCTAAAGCTAAAGATGGAAAACCAAGAGGGTAATCACTGGAATGTAAACCCATAGGAAGGAATTCATTATGAACAGCTAGTTGGTGTGAGTTGCTGATATATTATCTTTGCTGGTCATCCTGACTCACCAGCATGCTGAGTCTGTCTGAATGGCTTCAGATGAGTTTGGCTTGCCTTGTGCCCACAGTCAGTCTCTCCAAAAGCATTCTCAGACTGTGTGAGAAAAGCGTGACCTGAATCACGCAGAGCACGGCTACTCCCAGGAAACCCGAGTGCTCCAAAATCCTACCCTAGCTGGGAGCACTGCTATTGTCTCTGGAGCTGAGGGGTGCCAGGAGGGCCTGGGGCAATCTAGTGAGGAGTTAATTAAAAGAAAACAAGTTACAGTTTCATCTCATTTGCTGAAGAAGATGGTTAACTCTTTGTTGCAGCAGGCTGCCAGTGATTTGCTGTGCTGGGATGAAAGCCCTTCCTCTTCAATCACTCCCCAGCAGAGGAAAATTACCGGTGTCAGGGAAACTCATTTTGTGGCATTAATCAGAATGGATTAAAACAGAACAGTTTCTAAGCTGCCCTGTGTGAATAGCTGTGGGACATCAAAGAGAGCCCATGATCCACAAAACCAGAGAACTATGTCCTCTGCTTTGATATATCGTAATCAGCCAAACATTTATGGGAATGACATGTTAACTGCGTCATGTTTAAAAGCCCTTCAGTGTTTAATGACTTGTGTCCTATCTCCTCCATTGTAATATAATCAGGTAAGTAATCATCTAGTGGGTTCAGGTGCTTTTGTTGGAGAAGTTTGAAGATCAATTTAAAATCTTGGACTGCTCCTTGATTTTATGTGTTCAGTAATGACGGATAATGGACTAGCACAGAGCCCACTCAATCCATTAGAAGTAAATCCATTGCTATATATATTAAGCTGCATGCAGTCCTTTTAAACAAGAATGTTTCCCTGGCTGCTTTGGAAAGTATTTTTCATCTTCTAATAAAACAACAGCCTATGTCTAGAATTGTGGTATTTTATAATAAAAATATTGCTTGCCTTGAAAAATCTGTTTTAGATAATGTAAATGAATTTGCTACATAGCAACATGTTTGACAAGAAGAAAGAGGCTTTCTTATGAAACCAGAAATCTGGATTATCTGTGGAACTTACAGGTACATGAGCTAGTGTTTCAAAATGGTTTATGCTATTTTTGTGTTTTAAGAAGAATAAAGTATGTACAAGCTGCTGAACACAGTAGACATATGTGATATGATTTTCAAAGCAAAGCGAGACCAGTACTTGACCATTCAGATTATTCTCCCCTTTATGTAACATCCCACATGTACTACAATCACATCTATGTCATTGCTGAGTGTGAAGTATTCATTAGTATTTCAGAGCCCTGCAGAAACCCTGGATCATCCAGCACCTCACTGTGGTCTCTAGCATAGAGTCATGATAAAACTGACTCTTGCCCAACTTCTTGGGATTGTATAACATAGTTCTGTGACAACATCAGCTGGATGCTCAGCACCAAAGAAAAACAAAGCCACAAACAAACACTGAACCCCTCAAAATGCTAAGAAGTGTTAAGAAGGGAATGAAAAGAACAAAACTTTGAGTTGCCATTGAAAAAATAAATTAATGCATCATCTGCACCTTGAATACTGCGCAGAAAACTGCTCTCCCAAGGTCTGCAATGTACAGTTGCATTGGAAAAGATCCAGAGGCAGGTCACAAGAATGATCAAAACTATGCATGCAAGGAGCAAGTCAGTTAGGTTCTTCAATGTGCAAGACAGGCAAATGAAGGGAAAATACAATAAGTGCTATGAGGAGAATGGATAGGAATCTCTTGCTTACATAGTAGGTTTTGAATATAGAAAGGGAAATGCTTCTTCACCCAATATGAATTTCAACAATATGGAGCGGTTTTGGCTGTTTCAAGTTTACCAAAATTCAAGAAGATCAAGAAAAGTCAGTTCAAGAGAAATGCATGAAGAGCTATTACATTTGAGGACACAATGTCTGGCTCATGAAACCCCTGAAGACTGGAAAGTGTTTTGATGTATTACCACTATGCTCTTACTGCTTGGGCTTCTTATATACTCACTGCTAGATATTTGCTTTTGGTCAGAGACAGGATATTGAACTAAATAAATCTTGCTCTTGCCCCAGTACAGCTATTCCTATGTAACCTGTGTTAAATCACTGTTTAAAACCACAGGAGCTTCAGCCCAGAGAACACATGGGGAAGGGGGAATGGGACAGCACAGCTAGGTGGGTATGGCACGAAACTTGGAGGGCACATGCTGGTCCAAGCAGTGCCATTGGCAAGGCTGGAATATCTGTGTTCTTCTGGCATGTTCATACCCATGTAAAAGGCTTTTCTTTTGCAACAGTTAGTTATTTACGCCAGTAGAACTAAGACTGTGTGGGGTGGACTAGATGATCTCTAGAGGTTCCTTCCAACTCTCACAATTCCATCTTGATTCATTGACTTGAATATCAGAACCTAGTGTGGCTATTGATTACTGAATTACTATTTACAATTTTGACATAAATAGCACACACTTTAAACCTGATTGGAAAACTTGCTTAATCGTTGTTTTGTCATGACTGCTTTGATTGCAGCATTTCATCCCAAGATGAAATTTGGCTCACATGTTCTGATTTCCAAGGAAATGACTAATCTGATGCTATGTGCTTGATACTTAAGAGACACAAAGAGATGTGGTTTTGGTCTTTAAGTCCAGAGCTATATACATGCAGTATCAGAGCTGCAGTTCTGTGACAATATCTCATGAAGTTCAGGACAATATTGGAGAGGTGTTTGTGTACCTCAACAAGATTTCATAATTTGCTTGGTTTCATTGTCTCCATCCAAGTAGGATGTACACATAGTATAGAGGAATATATCATGTGGGAGACAAGGAAAGGGTCTTAAACAATTCTATACACAGTGATTAGAGAGTTCTCTTCTTTTGAACCAGGCCTGAACTTCTAGCTCTGCAAGTGCTAGAGACAAATTCAAGCATCAGATTTTGGGAGTGCCAAAGGACACATGTCTACAACTGATTATTGCATTTGGAAATATCCTCTATGTAGCCTTAGTGAGAGTCCCTGGAGGACTTTTGTTTATGCTAGAACATTTTAGTACATCAAAAGTTAATCTATGGTCCAATTCTGCCACATTAACTCATCCTGATCCAAAACTTTCTGTGTAAGTGGATGGTGAGCAAGGTGGCTGGTAGGCTTTGACCCTGAGATTTTTTATTCAAAAGAAACCAACATCAGGGTGAGACTGTGGTACGTCCTCATGTGAGCAATGAGAGTGACTCTCTGGACCATTTCCTAACAACTGGGCTGTGGCGCATCCCTAAATCTAAAAAATCTATCCATAGCGCCGAGCAGGGTGAGTGGATCCCTTCTGGAGTTGTTTCTCTCTAAAATTGTCACAGTGCTTAGAGGCTTGTTCATATGAGGTATCCCACATATATATATTATGCCTTTCAAATCATTGCTGAAAATCATTCTGTAATATCAAGATTAACACTTGTCCTCTGTAACTGACTCTTTACAAGCTGTGTCTTTATTATGCCATTTTGCATCAGAATACAGAATCAATGACACAACATCTGTAGGTAGGAATTGCATGAATAAAACAGTGGGAGAGCTCCCAGCTTCATCTGGACCAGATTACATGTCTAATCAAGTCATATTTAGCTGCAAGCTATCACTTGATTACTGAAACCCCTTCCAGTGTGATGCTAGCAGCTCAGTTTATGCAGAAAAGCTGACTTCTTTAGTTTCCAGGGCATTCAGTCAAATCCTTCCTCTGAATATTTATCAATAGTTCAAGACAAAGATTTCAGTTTGCTTTTGTGGGACTGCACTCTCCATTAATACTCACAAAAAAACCCCCAATGTATTCTACCTGATACATTTCACACTTCCCCTGTTTTGGGGCACGATCATCTGAGGGACGGATGAGGCAGAAAGCCAAAATGATTTTTGAAGAGATGACTGCGTCTTAAGAGGGATGCCTGGTTACTGTAACACTCATGGCCAGAGGTGGTTTGCCACAGCGGGACATGGAAGGGATGAACACCACCCGCTGACAAGGCTGACCCCTAAATGTACATATATATTGCAGTGACTGCTGTGGCTGGAACTTGTGTAAATGTCCTTGACCCCAAAGCAACATAAAAGAGTGAGCTTGGTTGCTGCTGCTTGGGTTGATGTGCCAGCAAAGTGCTCCACAAGAAGATGTCACCCCGCTAAGGGTGGGTTTTGTAGCCTGCCCTGAACTCTGAACTGGCTCAGTTCTATGGCTGCCAGGATCCAAGGCAGTCCTTGTTTTAGGTTTGTTCCTGCTAGCCCCCATGTCTTGGTGAAGCAGGGCAGCATTTTGTAGTCTTTGCTCCAACAACACAATGGGAAGTGGCATCGAGTGCTGATCAGACAGACACCCTCTGGATTTAATTCTTTCCTGACACTGCTGCATCCTGCAGGGAGCAGCATTCCTGTTCTACATTACATTTTTTGAAAGAGAATAATGTTTGTTCCTAGAGGAACTCAGGGGATTGTCCACAAAATTAGACATTCTCCCACATCAGGTTAATTTTAACCATGCCAGGCATACATGAACAATATTTTATAGTAGAAGGGACTGTTCACTGAAGCCTGAGGCATTGTCCTAAGTGAGGAAGGATGTCCAAGTGGCTCTGGAGCTCTATGAGACAAGAAAAAATAGATTTATTCCTCTGCTCTGTTGTAACACTTATGCATGTGCCATAGAAATAATTTGGTCTGGGATTTGTGAAAGTACAGGCTGCCTATGGATGCAGAGTGCAGACAAGACTGCCATCCATGCCAAACACCTTGATGGGTGATAGAATGAAATTTGGCACAAGCAGCTGTAGCCAGTGGGAGAGGGAACAAAGGATTGTAAGAGAATGCAGGAGAACTCTGCTGGCTTCTATCTCACACTAGATGGCACTGAAGGTCTACCATGGATCAACAAAAAATCACTCAGCCTGACACTCTTCTACCCCAGAGGTGGTCACAGGGAGGAGACGAGGAATAGGGAAGTGTAGCATGAATAGTCCCCTAAATGGTCTCCCAGCTGACACTGATTCATTCTATGGTAAAGAGTTCTCTGCATTTGTAGGATTGTGCAAAATAGATATACAGCATCCTGCCAGCCTGTGCCTGGGAAGCTGACTGAAACTAAAGGAGTTTTGATATAGTCATACCATTCAGTGGTTCCCAGTGACAGGACAAGGGGCATGAGCACAAGCTGGAACATAGGAAGTTCCATTCAAATATGGGGGAAAATCTTCTTTATGGTGAGGGTGACAGAGCCCTGGAACAGGCTGCCCAGGGAGGTTGTGGAGTCCCCTTCTCTGGAGATCTTCAAGATCTGCCTGGATGCAGCCCTGAGGAATGTGCTCTGGGCAATCCTGCTTTAGCAGGGGAGTTGGACCAGAGGATCTCTAGAGATCCCTTCCAACTCTGACAATTCCCTGGCAATTCCGTGATACAGTGATCTCCCAAGTAGTGCTTATGAAAAGCGAAGATTTAACTGGGATGATTCCTGTGGACAAGTACAATAAAACCATACTATGGTTTATTGGCAGGGCTGAAAGGAGGAGGTGGACCTGAATAAAGGAGCTTGGTCAGTGCATTACACTGGTAAATGAGTGACCAGTATAGCTGTGATGCCTTTTAATAAATAAACCATTTCACTAGAAGGAAAAGGACACTGAAACACACTTAACCGTGGCATTTCCAGGAACGTTGCATGCCTCCTTCAGAAATAATTTATTGACCTCTTGATTCTGTTATTTATTCACAAAAAAAAAAAAAAAAAGAGAGCAGTAAACATTTTGATCTCTTCAAATCTGAAGAGATTTCTGTATTTGTCATGTGCTAGCCCAGGCTTTTGCTGTATGTCCCTCAAACCAGTTGCAACAAGCTGAGAGACTTAAGAGGGTATTTCTTGTTTACCTCCCTGGAAACACAAATGCAGTGTTTAAAAAAGCCCTGGCACTGGAGTGTATGGCTCCTAATTTCAACCCACGAACAAAACACTCCACAGTTGCTTGGATGACAAACCATGAGGAAATGCAGCTTGTGACAGCCTGGATGTCTGCCTCAAGAAGGGTTTTGTCCATCTTGCTAGAAGTGATGGCTCCAATGGCAGGGAATGGACATAAAAACTTCCTGCAGCTCATGGGATACAGATAAGCAGAGCTGAAGAACTCCATGAGGTCTCTTGCCCACTGAGTGGAGTGTGACATCTCCTCTGACCTCACTCATCAGCAGGAATTTGGACAAGAGTAACCTGCCACCAGGCAACTGGCTTCCTTGCACCAAATCTGCTGCCCAGGATTTAATAATCTTCCTGTTTGGGGGTTTCATTGCAGAACATGTAAAGCTTTTCAGCTTTTATGCATAATGCAGTTTTCAGGAGAAAAATCTGCTTAATAATATTTCCCTCTGTTCACGTGCTCTGTTATTGCAGGCAGGACGTCAGGCTTCAGCCTTTGGGCTGGAGGCAGGAGCAGGGGTGGCTGCCTTACGGTGGGGCCAGCACACGGCAGATGCTGAGCCTGTCCTGCTGTACATCCCTTTTTGGAAAACACACAAAAGTAAGACATAACACTGTGCATGTTTGTGCATGCAAAACCACACAGCATCCCTGTCTAAATGGGAAGGTAGCTTGTTTCTCACTTAAGTGGACAAGAAAGTGTAAGTTAATGCAGAGACCTTGCTTTCTCCATGACCTGATTTTTCAGAAGAGCTTCACTTATTTCTGTCACAAAATGAAATGGAGAAACACCAGCAAGATCTGCAACTTTTGAATTGAAATTATTATTCCTCTGACAGGAACCATCAACCCTCACAGTCTAAAGAGTATAATACAGGGATATTGCACTTGCTTTAGAAAATCAAGATTTCTCAAATTATTTGCAGATTAAGAGAATTTGCTGGGCCAGTCATAGAACAAGCCAAAGCTGTGTGATTGATCCTGCTGAGCAAAGATAATTAGTAAATCCTATTTGTAGAAGTGCCTGTATTGAACAAAACCAGACAAATGATTGATGAGAAAAAAAATCTGACAAACTTTTTTCTATTACTGTTGACTCGTCTGTGAATTTATTGTATTTCTTCCCAATTTGAAATTTATTAGTGATTTCTGAAGATAATCTTTCTTTTATGCATTGTTATTAAGCAGAATTCATTGCATTGGTTTCCAGCCCCTCGTGGATCAGTCTCCCACCCACAGCCTCGGTTTCTTCCCTGCCCCCTCCATTCCCAGCAGACCTGTAGGTCTGGGAGATGAAAGAAGTGGGGAGGGAAATTGTACCATAAACCTTTTGGTAGCACTTTCCTTTGTTGTCTTCTGTCACTCCCTTCCCCTCTGCTGTCACCTGGGATCCAGGAGGGAGTCTGATAGCAGTGCTGCTTCCCATCCTCAGGTGCCAGGGGGAGAGGCAGTGCATGGCTCAGGCTCCCTCCTTCACCATCCCGGTCCCAGCTTTTTCCCCGTGCTTCAGTGCTGAGGATTCAGTGTGCCTGTGTATGGAGGGACTGAGGCAACACGGAGTGTATTCTGGTTTACAGTGCTTTACGGTGCACCCCCCCCTGTGCCCCAGCTCAGCAGGGAGGTGAGATGCCGCCTCTGCAGTGTGGGGCAAGGAAGCACAGCTGATGCTGCGTGACCAGCATTAATGTGCCAGAGCTCCACTACGGGGAGAAGTTGCACAGCACATGCATGATTTTTGCCACTCTCTTCCTAAATCCCAGACTGTAATTTGCAAAATTGGGTTTCCTGTGGAGCACAGTCTGAAAAGTGCTTCTGCACAAGTCCAGGATATTCAATTCAATATCATTGTTTGGTCTAATTCTATGGCTGCATACTTAGTCTTTTATTTTAGCTGTAAACTGGGATCTAGACACTTGAATTGATTCTGTTTGTGACCATTGGGGAAGTTATTTCTTGTTTTTATGTTGAGTACTCATTTTAATATGAGTAATGTGTTTCCTCTCTTCTTCCCTTTGCCTAGCATGTCTTCTCAACTTGTAAACTTTTTATGGTTTGGGGACTGTCTCTTGCCTTCTGTTTGTTTACTAACACCACTGAGCCCACTCTAATCCAGAATTTCTAAGTGCAACCATAGTTCAAGCATTAGAGTAACAGGCACAGCAAACTATTCTGCTACTAGAACTGTAGAAACAGAACATAACAAGAAAATCATAGAATCATAGAATAGTTTGGGTTGGAAGGGACTTTTAAAGCTCATCTACTCCAACTCCAGTGCAATGAGTAGGAACATTTTCAGACCCTCATCCAACCTAACCTTGAATGTTTCCAGGGATGAGGCGTCTACCAGATTCTGGGCAACCTGTTTCACCACCTATATATCTAGTCTGAACCTACGCTCTTTTAGTTTAAAACCATTATCCTTTGTCCTGTTGCAACAGGACCTAATAAATTGTTCATCCCCATCTTTCTTATAAGCCCCCTTCAAGTACTGAAAAACCACAATATGGGCTCCTTGGAGACTTCTCTTCTTCAGGCTGAACAACCCCATCCCTCTCAACCTGTCATCATAGGAGAGGTGTTCCAGCCCTCTGATCATTTTTTGTGGCCCTCCTCTGGACCCAATCCAACAGGTCCGTGTCTTTCCTATGCTGAGGACTGCAGAAAATACAGCTTTAATATGTTTATGTGCAAGTAAAAATAGTAAGATTGCTTTTTGCAGGGTTTGTGCAAGTTGAACTCGGATATTATGTTTCAGATAGACTATGAAGCGAATCAGATAATAGTTGGGGAGAGTACTGACATGATACTAATGAATTATGCTGTTGGGTGTTTATGTAGAAAGGAATTACCAACCTCATGAATTTTATGCAGTGTGATTGATTGCCTGACAATTTAATGTGAAGTCCCTGAATAGTCAGCCTCCCAGATGTTTTTTCTCTCCTCTTACATCTCTATTTAGATATCCTTTATCTTTTTCTTTTTATATGATTTTTTCCATTTACATTTTCTTCAGCAAGGAATTTTTTCCTCCTCCTAGCTCCTTTTAATTCATTCCCAAGCTTAAATGCCAAATAAAAAGTGTTAGATTTGCAAACTCTGACAAACTGCTAGTGGACTGACAAAAACCAATGTGCTCAATGTCTTCCACGCGCTGTGAGGCACTGGCAGCCAACTGCTTATAATTTACCAGCAGTTTATAAGATACACATAGGTCACCATCCTAAAAGCTTTAATGTCTCTATGTGAGTTTACTTGCCTGGGTAATTCCAGTGAAGCAAATGAAAGCATACACAGATATAAGTACCTCAGAATAAACTTACGCACAGGCTACGTCTATATGAGACGTAAGCTGGGAGAGGTCTTGGGCTCATGCACTTTGTCTTTATTGCCAGCTTCTTTGGGTCCTCCTCAGCATGGGTCAGGCTCAGACCAGCCAGCACTTGCTCTGCACCCAGGCAGCGTGGATGTAGCCCCTTTGGGGAAGTTAGGAAAGCTTTATGATGCAGATATGTTCAAACCAGGCCACTTGCCTTCATAGCCAGTGACCAACCTCCACCACTGTCTGCTGTACTAGAGCAAATGTAGGACCAGAGGCCACTACTGTATAAGGGGAAGCTGAAAAGATCTATGAAGTTCTATGTCTGTGGTTGGGTCAGGTATTTGTGATAGTTTTCATAGCTCTGCCTGTCTTGTGCTGTTGAAATGATGCTCTACTTCAGTAGATTTTCAAATGTGTCTTTATTTTTTCTAAGCTTTCTGGAGCTTCTTAAAGTTGTCCTGCTCCTTGTCTTCATCCCTTCCTGCACACGGGCTTCATGAGGTCCAGTAGTCCCAGTAGTCCCAGCTAGTTCCCTGATTTTCCCGCTCAGATATGGAGAGCAATCAGGCAGCTTGGTACAGGAGACTTTTCAGAGACATTTTGTGACTCAAGCCAGTTGGGCTGAGCTGTAGGGATGAGGTTAGCAGTGACAATTCTGACCCACTTCTCAGAAGAAGAATGAACAGACTTTTCTCTTTGCTGAAACTTTATCAACTAGAGTCTGTTTACAGAGAATGGACCTTTTCTTGTTCTGTGCCACCTTTCCTGGAAATGCTGTGAAGAGTCACATTCATTAACACAAAAAATGAATGCAAGCTTCTAATTACAGGAAGAAGTGTGTGATATGCTTGTAGAGTCACCGAATTTATTAATAACCTTCCTGTAATGCATTAAGTCCTTACCAGTTTGGAAAATACAGCACTCATGGCAGATATTGCAAAAGTAGCAGTAAGATTAGGGGGTTTTATAATGTACGTACAAAATAAACTTACAAGAAAGACACTTGCTGGGGTAGAGCATAGAATTTTCTAGGCTTTACTTTTTCTCGTGAGTTAATAAAGAGCGAAATTAGGTTTTTGGCCTGGCTCAATATTTATAGCATCTCAGTTGCTTGGTGTTTGAAAAATATTTGTCTGCAATACCCATTTAATTTGTTGTCAAGCAGTCCCAAAATCCTCAGTTGTGTTCTGATACATGCTCTGGAATGAGGTTGTAGCCCCTGAGGAAGTAAGGTCACTTCCAAGTACTTTGGGAGATCACTAACAGCTGCTCTGCTACGTAAACTGAGGAAGAGTCTGAACCTTTTTGAATTATTCTCTGAAGGGAGAGAGGCATCACCCTTGTTTTACTCCCCTTTGTTAGTGAATGGGCTTATTGCTCTGGTAAAAGGCCAATACAGGCAGAAACTTTATGAGGATGTCATATATCCTCTCACAGCTAATAATGTGATGAGCTGGAAAATGAGCTGTGACACTAAGAAAAGTGCTCTGTGCTGTTCGGAAGAGAATTTGAATCCAAACCCATGAAGAGTCAATGCTGGGGGTAAAAGCAGTTTTTTCTGAGGTCGTTTGCTTTTATTAATTAGTACGTTCATACTGTTCATTGCTGATTTCTTTTCTTTATTCCTTTTCTCAAAGTAACATCAGGTAACTTGGATAAAGTGATGAAGGGGATTTGTTGTAATGCCGAGTGTTGGTAGTAGTCTGTCATTTTTACTGTGGGACATCTCCTGCAGGGCATGTAAAAATACAAACTGAAAGGTGATATTAAACTAAAATGATACAGGGCACTTTTCAAGAAGCAGCTAGTGAAACTTCCTGTCTCAGTGCTGTTCCCTTTCGGTGTCAACAGGACTGCAGGAGTCTTCCTACTAAAAACATCATGGGAGTATGGCTGCGTGAATGTCTGAGAAGAAATTAAAATAAGGGAGAAATGGATACTGCAGTTGGCAAAGATATTTCTGAGAAGGGGTAATATGAAGTAAGAGGTGGTAATTTAGCATAGCATATAATAGAATAGGAAAGAACAATTATTTTAAATGAATAATTTTGGGCTAAGAAGGGTGTCTGAACTGTAATCTTGTTCTATTTTATATAATTTGCAGCACTTACTATGGAAAGGATAGTACTTACATATCTCTTAGTGGTGTCTTTAACATGACTGACATATTTCATATATGTTTTTTTTTTCTTTTCATTCTCTTCCCTGATAATAAGTGAGTAATGGCAACGACACTGTCATTGCTATTCTGCTAATGGAATTGTCCCATCAAATACAGTAGAGGAAATCTAAGTTTGTGAAGGAAACTCCCTATTCTTTGAATGCTCAGAACTCCATTTTATTACAGAAGACAAGTTCTTCAATACCTGGACTTTAAGCATGTACCCAGTTCACAAAGTGTGAATATACTGATACACATCACACATGAAAGTTTCTTTTCATAGCATAGACTGTCCTAAACAACTAAACACATAAATTTCATGCTGAAGAACAACGTTAGTTTACTCTAAATTTTATCCAGAGTGCAAAAGTGCTTGTACAATGCACTGAAAACACCACAGTGAAATGAGAGGAGCATATTCAAGAATAGAACATGTTAATGTTAGCCTCAGGAAAACACAATTCCAGATTACCAAATTTGAATGACACCCAGTTTTCATCCAACAATTATCTGATTCTTTTCAAACCTTAAGTGAAAAGAAACCAAAAATGGTGAAGCACCATTTGCAAGAAATTCCAGGTATTTTTATGTATGTTTAAAGCCATAAGACGAGGTGATGGTGGCCATATAGTTTAAAATTCCCTTTCTCAGAGAAAAAAAACTCATCAAAACTGTGACAGAGCCTGAGGAGAAACTTATCTTCTAGAATAAGTGGTTTCAAGGTCTTGAATGCACTGAGTGCATTGAGTGAATGCACTGGTGTAAGGATATTATCTATAAAACCCTCCTGTCTATAAGCATTTGTAACTTTGATAAAGCATCTTTATAACTGGACCTTTGTAGTTTGAAAGTACCTGGAAAAGGACATAGAATTGAAAATAGGATGCTTGAAATCCCACCACACGCAAATTTACCCACTCTATTCCCATGCAAAGAGAAAAAAAAAACAACAAAAACATGACTTGTTGAGCAAAATATTTTGGCATACATCTAACTCTAAACATGTGAATAATCCCATTGCATGCCATAGATTTTCTCTTGCAAGGATAACCTTATATGCCTGTTAAGACAGGATAGACTAATAGGCTGTCCCATCATATACTGAAGAGGATACTAGTACCACAGCAAACACGTATAATCCATCCATCAGTGTGGCTCACAGAAGATGAAGCAGCTCATCAGCCTGTCTCAAAACCTAGACAATCAATGGTCATTTATAAAAGAAATATGGAATTTCTTTCCTTTTCACTGAAAGTTTCTTGGTTTTGTGCAATTTCATGCAATTGCTTGATGCTTTGGTGTGTGTGTGTTAGACCTTCATTCTGCACGAGTTGGAAGAGCAGGCCAAGATTCACATAGGAGTTTCCCACAAGGATATCTGGATTGTAAAGAAATGCTAAGCAATGCCACAAACAAATAAAAGATTTAGCATTGTCTAAAGTGAGGAAAAAGTATGTCCTCTCTGACTACAAAAGGAAATTGAAATCTGTCAAGCTATTACTCTGTCTACCCTGGGCTGTTTCCTCATTGAATATTCCAGATATTACAAGTGGTTCACTGGCAGTTTAATTACTGGAGTGGTATAAGGCATGTTAGAAAACAGAATATTCATAAAGACAATTCCTAAAACGTTGCATGGTCCACTTCACCTTTTCACCATTGCTGGTGAGGATATACTGAGCAACTGGTATCTGGATTGTACACAAGAAGTTGGATAAACTCACATGTTATGTCTCCCAAGCTGTGAATAGTGGCTAAAATGTTTATGGTCCAAGAAAAAGTGGATAACAATACAGACTAGGAGATGAGGTGTTAAAAAGCAGCCCTGAAGAAAGGGACTTGAGGGTGCTGATGGATGAGAAGCTGGACATGAGCAGGCAGTGTGCACTTGCAGCCCAGAAGGCCAAACCCATCCTGGGCTGCATCAAAAGGTACATTGCCGGCAGATCCAGAGAGGTGATTCTGCCACTTTGCTCTGCTCTGGTGAGACCTCACCTGGAGTACTGTGTGCAGGTCTGGAGCCCTCAAGATAGGAAGGACATGGACCTGATGGAGCGGGTCCAGAGGAGGGCCATGAAAATGATCATGGGGTTGGAGCACCTTTGCTGTGAGGACAGGCTGAGGGAGCTGGGGTTGTTCAGCCTGGAGAAAAGAGAAGGCTCCGGGTCCACCTAAGAGCAGTCTTCCAGTACCTGAAGGGGGCCTACAGGAAGGCTGTGGAGGGTCTGTTTACAAAGGCCTGCAGTGACAGAACAAGGGGCAATGGCTTCAAGATGGAGAAGAGTAGATTTAGGTGGATATTAGGAATAGGTTCTTCACTCTGAGGGGGGTGGAACAGTTTGCCCAGGAAGGTGGTTGCAGGCCCTTCCCTGGAGATATTCAAGGTGAGGCTCAAGGAGGCCCTGGGCAACCTGGTCTCGTTGCAGGTGTCCCTGCTGACTGCAGGGAACTCAGACTAGATGACCCTAGAGATCCCTTCCGGACTGAACCATTGTATGATTCTATGATTGCATTATTCTATTATTCTATAAACTCTATTCACCTTTAACTGCTTTTGGCAGGAACTCTGGAAAGTTTTAATGGAAAAAGGCTAGCATAGCTGGAAGAGCAAGAGGTGAAAGGTTGTCTGCTCTTGAGTATCGTTATTATAGCTTGCTTAAGTGGAAATAGACCCTGCATTCTGGGTTCCTGCCTCTTTAAAACTAATATTCCACAAATGGGAGACGGTGATTTTCACCAGGAAGTGAACTGAGTTATAATCTTAAGATACAGTCAACCTTCTTTAAAAGAAGTTTCCATGGGACAAAAGCTACATGGAAGAAAATTAGTTTTAATGACGTTAGTTAATTTAATTAGTTTTAATGGCATAAAATTAGAGGTTTGTTTTGTATTTAGAAACAGGGATGAAAGGCTATTAAAGGACTTACAGATACTTCTCTCCCTTCTTATTAAACTTGTAAGCAGGTTTCATAGTTCCAACTAGGGCCCTAAAATATGATTATGCTATAGGTAAAAATTTCTTTTGTCACAATATAGTAGTAGTGCATAGAAAACACAAATATCTCACTTCCATTCAAAAAATGCCATAATATCTGGCATATTGGTTTAAGCTGTGCATTTCACTCTTTTTTACTGAAGTTTTCATCCACCAGGGAACTATAGTTTAGTCATTAATCACATGCATTAATTGCATGCATCCTAATCATCCCTATATGCGTTTGCGTATAGGGACAGTAATCCACAAGAGAAAAACATCAGGAGTGTAAATAAAGTTTTGAAACGTATTTTGGAAAAACAGATTAATTCATGGTACTTCTTATGCAGTTGTATTTTGGAGAGGCCATCCAGACCTTGTGAGCTCTACCTGTTGCCAGTAGACACCCTGTTGGAGAATTTTGCTCTCAGACCTCTGCTTTTTTTCTCAGTGCTTTCATGCCATTAAAGTTCTTGCCCTTGACAGTCCTTGAGTGAATATAATTCAAGCCATACCACACTTTCTGACAGCCTCTTTTAACAGGCATTCCAATGCATTTTTCATACTTCATCCTTCATGCAGCCTTAATCATCTTCCCTTGAAAGAGAAACGATACTGTTCACCTACAGTATTTCTAAGTATACACTTCTTTGTTTAAGTTCTCACTTTTTTTGGATTGACAGTGAATTTCTAAGGAGCTAAATGAGTTCTAGTTATATAAGTTTACTGTTATTTTTTAGGCGGTTGGGTTTGGATTTTTTAGGAGTTTTGTAGTTATGTAACTTATTGATATTTTTTTTGGAGTTTTGTTATTACTTTTGTGTGATTTTGCAGGCTATATACCACTTCTGCTTGCAGTTATAATGATAAAGTGTTACAGAAAGTACCCTAATGATGGGTTTGAAAGCTGCACAATCAGTTCTGCATATAAAATGAGTCAATGCAACGTTTCATAAGGAATCAGCATCATAAATGATGTTATAAAGATTTGCCTGGTACCAGTTAAGCTTTAGTTTTATGGTTGCGTGGGTTGGAGCGATACGTGGATGGGTTGCATTCATGTGCCATGTTGCTCTCACAGCACTAGCACCACGTAGGAATTTAAATACACAGTCAGTTTCTTGACAATGCTGACTCTTTGGTCTTTGCACCGTTGTTCCAAGAGCACTTTGAACTATCAAAATCTGTCACTACCCGATGAAAGAAGTGGTGGTTGCTTCCTGCCTCACCTGCTGCTCGTTTCTGCACCGGGGTTGTCTAACCACTGAGCTAGCATGGGTCTCTCTGGCCTTGCACTGAACCAGACTTGTGAAGTGCTCCAGGTAAAATTAACACACCCAAAAAGCTGTCTGGGAGCAGATCTGGTGAATTGGGTGAATTGAATAAATAATCCCATTTGACTCACCCTGTTGAGCACAGTAGATACAGACATTTCTAGAGGAGCTCTTGTAGCTTTGATAATTGAATCTTGACATTATGGAAGGATCATAAATCATAGGATTACCTGGGTTGGAAGGGACCTTTCAGATCACTGAGTCTAACCATTAACCTAACAGTGACAAAACCACCACTAAATCATGCCCCAGGCACCATGTCTGCTCAGCTTTTAGATACCACCATGGATGGTGACTCCACCACTTCCCTGGGCAGCCTGCTCAATACCTAATAACCCTTTCAGTGGAGAAATTTTTCCTGATATCCAATCTTAACCATGCCTGGTACAGCCTGGCTTCTGGGTGGAGATGGCAGCAGGCCCAGCCTATAAAGGGTGTACAGGGGATAGAAGAGCTGCAACCCCATGCCCACCGTCCCCTGGGATCAGTGCTGGCAGTGCCCGTGGCATCACAACTCTTCACCAGAATAAACCCCTTGGCTCTCAGTGGAAAGGACCTGACGTTGATGGTGCAATATTAATCTTCCCTCTTCGCAGTTGAAAGCTGGGGCTGAGTTGGTTCAGTAACAGACGAGTTGCTTTACTGTCACACTTCTGTTAAATTAACATGGGGCGGGAGGATGTGTGTCCTATCAGTTAGTGCCACCCCACTGCTGCCTTGAGATGGCATCTCGGCAACATCTTTGAATGCCTTCTTGGGACAGCTTTGGGTGTATTGGTGTGTTGGGTGAGAGATGTCAGGGGGAGCTTGATCATCTCTAACGGAGCTGTAAAGGGAGGTGCTGTATCCATACATGACATTTGCACTTGTGTGCTGTAACGGGGAGAGGAAAAGCAGAAAATAGTTACTGCTCCAGAAGGACTCATGCAAAAGCACAGCTGCTGGCTCTTGTTACAGCTGTGTGCACCATGGCCATAACAGGAGACAAGGGGGTCAGGGGAATCATCTCCTGAGCAAGCACCAGTGGAAACACTGTGTTCGTTGACACACTGCCATCAGCCCTCACAATGCTGATGCCCACGTGATGCCACCAGTGCACCAAGGATGAGCAGCACTTGCCACACTGGTTCAACAGGGGTAACTTCCCTTGCTTTCATTCAAGTGCTGTTAATCTGCACAGGAAGTAGGAGGAGCTGGGCTTTGGCTTTTCTCTGTTCCAACATAATTGCTTGGAGTCTTGCAGCGATCCTCTGAGGTGTGGTGATCCCGTTGCCTTCCACACCGCCAGCAGGCTGATGGCAACGTGCCACCAGGGCTGGTTCTGCCAGGGCAGGGAAGGGACTTGGTTCACACAGGCTTCCTCAGACACTTTTGTTATGATGGCCTAACACATTCCTCCAGGAGTTCTGCCAACAGTAGTTCCTTCCTATGTATGGATAGACCTGCATTTTGGGGAATAAGTAATATGTATAGTTAAAATGGCTTCTACTTATTTCCTGGGAACTGAACTTCTCTCACTTCCAGCAGTGTTCCCTGATAGAAGAGGTGCCAGCTGAAATTTGCAATTGTCTTCCCCATGACTGAAAAGGTAAAAAAAACCATTATGTCCTGGGTCTGGCCCCAGACAACTCTTGCGGAGCATCTTCCCATGGACAACCATGACTTTGTGGTGTGGGGAAGGGACCATAACCCTTCCCACCACAGCCCCATGGGGAGGCATGAGCACCCAGCTCTGAACCCCTAGCTTTCCCATCTTCATAGCTGCATGTCCTGGCAAAAAAGGGCTTAGACAGACTTGTCACAGCCACTGAGTTCTTCCTTCATACTGAATAAGATTTCTTGCCACCATGTTTGTAACTTGCTGCTGCTGTGAATTTCAGAAACCTAACTTTACTCCCCTGGAATAAATAATAAAAACAATCAGTCTCCATTAACATACAGCATTTCAACATCCTAACAATTATGAGCCCACAGTAGGAGTTTAATTAATTAAGGATGATTCTGCATTCTTCACCAGGAAGATTGGCTTTTTTGTTTACTTTGTCATAAATAGTCTCGTAAGTTGGAACAGTTTGGAAAATACCAAGGAAATATGCTTCCCTCCCACTTTGAAAATATTCCCCCTCAGCATTTTTATGTGTTGTTTATATTATCTTTGCCTCCAGCAAAACCCCTAAGATAGGCAGGATTTTCAAGAAGGCAGCTTCTGTTCAAACAGCCGTCAGTGCATGGTAAGAGATATAACAAAAGATTAAAAAAAGAACGAGATTAATAGGAAGTATGAAAATAAAAAGTAAGGCTGAATCAATCCTGCCAATATTCTTAGGTCCAAATTTTTGTTTCTGTTTCCCTCACAAGAAAAGTGTATCTCCCATTGTGGTGCATCCTGGCAGATAACTTCAATTTTAAAGCGTATCCCAGTGTAAAAAAATATCCTTTTCAATATCAAACATTGCTGCCTTTGAGATTCTGTTTCTGGCAGGGGGATTGGCCAGGAAATATATGTATTGCAGTTGAGTGTATCACACTCCTCTGTAGGAGTGTGAGCAGGACAATAATCTCTGGTGACAGAAGAGAAAAAACAGAGTAATGCAGCAAGAGTTCCGACTCCAGGATTGTGGATTTGGGCTCAGGAGCCCTCTGATCCTGATCATCATAGCACTGGAGTGGGGCAGGAGCAAGGATCTTCTTCCTGGAGTCTGGATGGCCTTTCCAGAGCCAGCCTGAATAACAAAGCCTGACCTCTTCCTGCTCAGTGTAGCAGAGAGAAACTCTCCACCCAAATGCAGAGAAGATGCAGAGCCCTGTTGGGTGGTGTTTTTCATCTACCTGCCATTGTTTGTAACGCATGGAACACCTGCATGAGGTTCCTGAATAATCTAGAGTTTGAGGGACAGTGCTAGGCAATCAAGTACAGAAGGCTATGGATTTCCAAGAAATTTAGAAAAATCTTAAAAACTGGAAGCGTAACACCTTTTTTTTTTTTTTTTTAATCAGAGTCTCAACTGCATCTCTATTTGTGAGTTCATAGAAATGAGAGAAATAAGGTGAACCATATTCCAGCAGAACAAGCCCACTGTGGTTCTGTATGTTCTTCCAATAGAGATATGAGCTTGATACTTGGAAAGATGCAAGGCTGGCACAGAGGGGTGCTGGAGGAACACAAGGAACATCTACAGTGTGTAAGGAGCATGTCTGAGGACCGTAGGGGAGAGTGTGTCCCAGCAAGATAAATGAGTATGCCCCGAGCGCCAACCTGGCAGGAGGGTTGCTACCAGTGCCTGCATGAGCAGCACATTTTAAGTTGTCTAAGACATGTCTGAGCAGCTTTATAGTCACTGCAACTGCACTGATACTAGTGTTAAGCCGAGGCATGCAGACCCTTAGTTTTACAGGCCTGAAATTTCTTCCTGATAGGAAACCCTGATACTGTAGCCTCTGTGCACACCTGAGACCTGAGGCCAGAAGGAGAATGAGAGAGAAGGAGCGTGACTTGGCAGCCTGGTAGCTACAGCACTTACCTCAGGAAGGGGGTTTGGGTTCCTTTACCCTCAAGATTGCGGTTTTATACCTTGGGCATCCAAAGTAAGTCATAGCCCATCCCAAGCAAGGGAACCACTGTCCTGGCATGTGGCAATGAGACACCCTCAGGCTTGCTCTCCTTCAGGTCCCGTGGCTCCTGTGGTCCTTATGCAGCAGCCCAGCCACATTATGAGGATTGTCCTACCTCCCTCTTCTGTAACCTCATGGTTATGAGGCGATACAAGACGTGCATGTGAATTCTGCTTGCCTGGGGGATTAAATTAGCTGTTTTGGACAATTAAAGTGAAAATGGTTTTGGGAGACAATGATCTAACATTACCTGATCTAACAGATGAACACCACTGAGAGGCAGAAGATCACCTGCTTCCACTAATGACTTCATGCCAAACACAGCAGTCATTGAGCAGGCTGTGAGCCTGTAAACTCACTAATCCATGAGATAAGATGAGATGAGACACTACAGATAACTCCTGGATGAACAAATGCATTAAATTGTATGGTCTGAGAAATGGAAGGAGTAGAAAGGACCACCATGCATCTGGGAAGAGGGTGAAGACCTTCCCTTTCAGCAACTGTGGGTCATCATATTAGCCCCAAATCTAGGTCTCACATTTCCAAGGCATCCAGCAGCCACAGATGAGCCACCACTGGCTTCTGGAAAAAGTTGAGGATGAGTAGGAAGTTTTGCTTTTTGGCCTTACTCAAATTTTGACTACATCCTGTTTTAGACATCAAAACATGTCTTATTTCTGCATTTGCCTAGTCTCAGCTTTGAGACATGGATTCTTATGCTTCTGCTGCTAACTTAAAGACTTCTCTAGTTCCTGTAAGACTACTTTTTGATAAAGTAAATAATTTGATGCCTTTAAGTCTCTTACTGCAAGGCATTCTCTCTAGTTCTTTTGAGACTCTTTTTTGTGGTGTTTCCAATTCAATATAAATTTCAGCCTAAGTCTGCTCAGGACAATTGCAAATTATTTTGTTGTTCATTAAAAATTCAGCAAAACCCCAGTGCATCCCTGGAGCAACTTGTTATTCTGTGACTGACAAGGCACTAATCTGAATCAACAATGTTTTCCTATTAAGCACATGCAAAATCTTCCTGTCCTCAGACCTCAGAACATATGACTAACCCAGAAGTAAAAAACCAGTCTGGAAAAATCTTTGCTTCACAGAAAGAATCCGACAGAAGGCAGCTCAACTGCATATGCGGTTTAAATGCATAGTGATTTTCCAGGTGTTGCCTGGAAGCTGCTTTTAAATATGTATTTTTTTGGTAGAGCCATCACTTTTGACTATTGCAAATTTGTATGGTTAGGCAAAATGATACGTATGACTATAGCGGCGTGGAAATTAGCATTTTACCTTGTATTGCTTCATCTTGATAAGAACAAATTGTTTTTCACCAAGTCTTTTTTATTTACTCATAAAAATACTGCTATTAAAGAAAATGAAAAATGACACTGTGACGGCAGCCTACAGGTACCTGTTCAATCCAGTGACTCATATTTATGTATGACTGCCTGCATTCGGCTGGAAACTGAAAGAGCAGCACAAAGCCGTACCGCACACACAGAATCCCATTTCCAGAAGATGTTGACAGTGTCTTGGCATTCCAGGAGCAAACCCCATAAAGTAAAATTCTTTATGCTTGGACAGGTTGTTTTTGCTCTCCTCTTCGCTGCTCTGTGGTTGTTTTCTTCCATTAAAAGCGTTAACACAATATGGCCAAGTAATTTCTCAGTCTCTCACTATTTAAACAACACTGATCTTTTTGTCATGCTCTCAGTATTTAGTGTTCCAAGATGATACACTGGGGTTTACCAAAGTCTCCAGCTACTTTGCATTGCCATTAGTAGAGCTGGAGGTGGCCACTCAGCTGCAACAGTATGTCCCAACACCCCTGGGGTGGAGATGGCGACGGAAATTAGGTGTAATGCAACCTTGGGAATGCTTAGATTCTCCAAAAAGCTCCAGGAGATCTGAGTTGCAGGCTGACTTAGTGATTGTGGCTGCATAGCTGTCATGAAAGGAAACTTCACTGGGTCTGCTTATGCTTCCCTGTCTGCCAGCAGCGTCTCTCCTCTTGTCCTGCGTAGCTTTGGCTTACTGTTGAGTGTGACTTACACTGTGTACACGTAATCTATATAACCTCCATGCTGATAAAAGCCAGAGATAAGTGCCCTCTCTGCGGCCTGCACACAACAGGCTGCAGCATTGCCTGCTGTGGCACTTCCCCAATGCTGCTGCAACACGGTTTTGATTGCAAATGTAAATTGTTTTCCATCTATTTTTCTCAGCTCAGCTAAAATCTACACACGTCAAATCCACGTCAAACCCTGCTCGGTTGTCTCCATGCAACACCTTAGCTCTGTTTTCGCCAGGGAAGAGGGAGACATATGAGAATTGCTTTAATTTGGCTGGTTTTGATATGGTTATGAGACCTGATTAAAATTCACAGCCCTTGTGTAACTCATAGCTTTGTATCATACTCACCTCCTATGGTGGCCCAATAAATCAAGGTTTTTTAAACTGGGACAGTTTACATGCTGAAGAACCAAAACAGAAAGTTTTAGATGGAAGACATAAGAACTGGCATAAATTAAGTTAGGCTGATCCCATAGCCTGGTTCTGTGTTTGTCAGACGTCTTTCCTAGACCTAGCTACATCTCATTTGGCCACACAGCTGGCTACATGCAGTGTGACCCTTATTTACATTGTTTACAGCTAGCCCCACACATGAGAAATTCTGCCTCAATCTCAGATACCCATCTGACCAGAAAGGCTCTAAAACCAGCTCTGCAAGCCAGCCAGCCATCTGGAACAAGCAAAGTTCATTTCCAAAGTGTACCGACGGAGCAGCCTCCACACATCATCTCCAGAGCGCTGGCTCACAGCCAACCATAACTTTCCTATGGGATGTATTGCGAAATGTTTGCAGTCCTGTGCTATTCTTTTTCTCTATAGTCCTAGATATCTGCCTCCTTGGTTGGTGAGGATTTAGCCCACCTCTGTAGAACATTAGTTGCATGCAATAAAATGCTTATCTTGGTTGCTTATCTGTTATTGCTTGTCTTCCTACAAGATGAGTCCACTAGGGATCTGTATCAACTGATTTACTGTCTGAAACAAATTTACAGAATCCAGTAATTAAACTATTGAATGATCCTACCGTTCAGCACTATCAGAAGGGATAAAACTGCAGAGGTTGATTTTGTTCAGTATTTGTCTTGGTACGTTTGCGCTTTTTTTTTTCTGCAGAGACTTGAAATATTAGCACCAAATTGTCTGAAGCATTTATCTCTTGCCAATAACACTATCTGTTCAGACCTAGTAAAACATGTTCAAGCTTTTCCAACATAAGCACTATGTACTTTATGAATTCTAAATTAGGTTCTTTATGAAATCAGCATTGGTTATATAACCACTATGCAGTTTCATTAAATATGGATTATTATCAAGAACATTCTTTTTGGAGAATTTTGCAGGCTCCTTTCCAAGGATAGCAGAAAAAAATCTTTCAACCTGACACTGGAAGGAAGGAAGGAAATAATTGTTGATTTTTCATATTTAAATGCAGTGCATTTCTGGTTGGGTCATGTTTCACTTGAACCTATCTGTCTTCAGAGGACGTTAAAGAGGATGCTTTGGCATAAGTTCATCTGAATATCCCATAGATGCATTTCTGGGAAGCTTTTTAAAGGACTGGAACTCTCCAGTACATCTTATAATTTTATAGATCTTTCTGTGCTTAAATTTCTGTGTAATGTTTGTATAGTCTGGTCTTGGGCCTGTTCCTTGCAGTCCCAAAGGCTGCAGAGCTCCAAGGTCACACAGAAGCTCTGTGTATAAAACCAATAACTTTTCTCAGTAAATAATGTAGCAAGTTTTTTAATCCAAATCACTCCCCAAACCTTACAGGCTGACAATTCCCACCCCTAGTATGCAGTGGCTTGTCTTCCTGTCCTTTTCAAGCCTGTGTGTGGTGGCTTTGGATTTTTATATATTTTTTTATTTATTTAATACTTTTTGTCTAGATCCCTCAGGCTGCTTTCCTGAGAGAGTTGCTGCTGTAGCAGTGAAGTATCTCTTCCATCCAGCTCTCCATTATTCTTCTGTCCTTTTCTCACTGTGGAGCAGGGAAGTGCTCATCTGGTTCCAGTGCTGGGGACTGGATGGATTCACCCACTAGAAGACTGGGTAGACAAATGTAGACTTTTATTAGATAATGTAATGTAGGTAACGTGAAACTGGAATCCACTGAAAAACCTGGGCTATTTTCTCCTCCCCCAGCTCAGACCAATTCAGCATGTGGTATATTTTGGGGAAATTAAATTTTAAAAAGCTATTTTTTTAAAAAGAAATGAGATTTAAAATGAGATTAAAATGAGATTTATTTACTAAACTGAAGTACTAAACAAAGCTACTGCTTTGAAATACATTTGTAAAACAATAGTCCTTTATGGCCCATAGGGAGTAGCAACCTCTATAAAATGATGTTTACAGAGGATACAGGGAGCAGGGCCATTGGGCAGCTTTCTGTATAAACTGTGCATCACCGAGGTATTTTGCTTCTGCTACTGAGGGTATTCCCAACTGCTGGAGAATGCCATTTTGGTTGGGACTTTCACTTCTGCCAAGCTTCACAACCATCAAAAAGTTTTTAATATTGACTTTCCTGCCCCTAAAAGCCACTTCCTGCAGAGCAATAGGAGTGTTCGGTAGGCTGTTTGAAGGGTTCCCAGCAGACTTGGTTTTGTAGGTCAAGACACGGCTATCATAAATCCAGGTATGTCACAAGGCTGGGAGAGAACAAGGGTAACAATGCTTTACATCATTATGACAACATGATGTTACCAAAGAGCTCACTGAGCTCAGCTCAACATACAGAAAGGCAAAGGGAGAAAGGAGAGGGAAGTCATCCAAGGAAAAGAGGAGCTGCAGTCTGAATTATAACAGCCCACAGGCACAAACCAATGTTATATTTGCAGTATGAGAAGTGCTGGATTAAATAGCTGTTCACTATGGGAACCTTCTTTTCATGAGTAACTCACTTTTTATGGGTACAGGAATGCTCAAGCAGAAGCACACAGTCTGATCACAGTTCAGGTGCTATTTCACAGCAAACAGCTAAAACTATTTTTATTGTGTTGTATTAATGCTGCAAACCTCAAGGAATGGTAGCAGCAAGACATCAGTTCCAGAAATATATAAGGCCTATCCACCTAATCATGTAAAATTTTTCACATATACTGGCATGTCTGGTATATTTATGCAGTTCACACTGGTGTTTTTCAGAATGTAAACTTTTAGTTGGGACAGGAAGAGGACAAAATAAATCTCCAGTGATTATTTTTAAAGTGTCTCAAATAAACTGGTGTAATCCAGTGTAGGACAACCACTCTGCCCCTCAGAAATGTGCTATCTCTACAGATACTTGCTGATAAACAAAAAGGGTCAGATTTTTTTAAAAGGAAGGCAAGGGTAAACAAAAAAGCACTTACCTACATGCATAATTTTATTGTAACAAGTTATAAGAAGTGGAAAACCTAAGTGAAATAATATTACAACTATCAGATCATGGTGTGATACAAATAGCTCTAAACCAAGGAAAAAGTCCTACACATGCCCTGTATACATATTCTATGCTATCTGATTTGGTAGTCACTCTTAACTATATTAAACTGAAAACAAGCTATCATGTAACAGCCTGTATTCTGTGATGTGGAGGAGACCTTCTGTGGATGGAGCCTAACAATGACCATAATTTTATGCTCCTCATGTTCAATGAGAATATAGCCTGGCCTTCTCCAGAAAGTAAGTTTGCAAGAGATGTCATTTAGAAATGGATGGAGAGACAGCAAGGAAACAGAGGAGCTCATCATTGTGATAGACTTTTTACATTACTTTCACAATATAAAGTGTCATCAGGCAGCTCTAATGACAGTGAAAGGCAGTCTGGAAGCTCAAATAAGATGTGGTGCAAAAGCCTTTTCCTGTAAATGACAATTAAGACTTGTGTGTTTTCAACAGTGTTGAATTAGTGCTTTCAGGACCTCCATGGGGTATGACACTGTCATATTGTACAAGAACATAGTTTGAAGTGAAAGAACACAAGGAATCTTTGGAGATGAGGGTGTACCCCTACTAGGAAAATGTTAAAGAGCAAAAAGTGGAGGGATCAGCCAGTGCCTGGAGAACAAAGTGAGAGATTTACCATGTGTGGGAGGAAACGAGAGGCCCATTGGCTTTCTCACCAGTGCCTTTGTACTATAACACCGATTTTCCCATGTTTGATCCTTTCTCCCTGCACAGTTCTAAATCGGTGGCAAGGTTGGTAACAAACACGTCTCTTACTCAGCCATACAGAGCATTTCTGTCATATAACATTACAGTGACCCAAGTTCAGCATAAAACAGAGAAAGCAAAGCAGAGGATGATCAATTCCATTCTAAACCCTTTCATCTGTCTGAAAAACAGGATGCAGCTCAATCCCTCTCAATCTCATCCTAGCCTGGAGGTCACCTGAGTGGCAAATAAGGTATTTAGTTTTCACCCACATGACTGCTGGTTTCCTGTGGGCACAAGAGGATGCCCAAGAGCCTGAAATTTTCCAGAAGTGAAAAGTTATGGTTGACTGAGAAACTAAACCCATTCCAAAGGGGGTCTATACTCCCCCAAAATCCTGGGTGTATGTGGGTGAACATTTCCACCCATCTCTCTGATGCATCTGCACAAATCCTCAAGATTTATGAGTACAGAAGTGAAAGTTTGTGTCTCAAACAGATGTGTATTTTCAGACTCTCATTTCAAGTAGTCACAATTTGCAGCGTTATTGTTGTCCCAAAGAGGGTGTGTTTACCTGGTGTGCAAGATTTCTCAAGTACATCATTAGGAATCATAGAATGGCCCAGGCCAGAAGGGACCTCCAAAGGTCATCTAGTCTGACCTCCCCACAGTCAGCAGGGACACCCCCAACTAGACCAGTTTGCCCAGGGCTTCGTTGAGCCTCACCTTGAGTATCTCCATGGAAGGGGCCTCAACCATATCCCTGGGCAACCTGTTCCAGTGGTCCACCACCCTCTTGGTAAAGGACAGGTAGCCTTTCAGAGATTTCATGGTGAGATAATAATTTGAAACTTTATGTATTCAGTACGCAGCAGATGCAGACCTAGTACGTAAACCAAGGCCTTGCAAACTCTTATTTGCAAGGTTTATTTGCCTTGTAATCTATATTCCCTCTTTGAATGCTTACAACAAATTGTGTGAAGGGTAGGGAGATGATATTCAGGCCCACGACAATCATCATGTGTTCTTTGCTGGGTACACAACGTGAGACGGGCTGTTTGCTGATCTGGGATAAGACTTACTCGACAGAATGATTGCTCTTTCAGGCTGCAGTCTCTGATGTGCTTTCAGTTTCTGCAGTGCCAGATGACTTTGGAGGATATTGCTGCTGAGAATTGAGCATCTGATCTTGCAAAGTAAAGTACACTCACAAGATGCTGAGACCTAATGATTTTTGTCGCAATCAAAGGCATATTTTTCTTTTTTTCAGCTTTAGAGTACAGTAGTAAAAAATCAGTTGCACTGGTTCTCTTCAGGTTTTTGTTGTTTGTTTGGTGTGTTTGTTTGTTTGTTTAATACTGCAGACTTTCTGAGACAAAAGAAGGCTCAGTATAAAGGGATTTCAAGGTTTTTTTTTGTCTTGAGGAACCTCAGTGTTTCCCCCTGACAGTGTGGAGCCTTCTGTAGGGAACATATACACCCATTGACAGTAGCCTGGGTGTCATTTCACATTAATTACACCTAACCTTCAGTGACTATAAAGTTCCTAAAAATAGGCTCAACCTCCTCCCACCTTTCTGCCTCTTTGCTCCACTTACTACTGGGTTTTATTGCAATGGATCTAGGAGTCATTTCTATTGGAAAGTGAATTTACTTTCCAGCTGGGAAAGTGAACTGATCTGCCCTATGGCTCCTCAGTGATCCCCTATGGCTCTCTGCTCCTGGCACCAGAAAGGGAGCGGAGACTGTGGCGGGGACAGTCATCAGCCTGTTGTGGTCATCGCCTTGGTATTGTATTGGTTTGGTGAAACATGAGATGATCCCACAGCTGTCCTTTCCACACTCCTTAGAAGTAGTCCCTTGATCCTCAGGGACCCGTAAACCACAGAGGGAAAGCACTGTTTAACTAATCGGATTATCAGCTAGCTCCCTTGCATGTAGTACTTATCTAAACACTGCCTAATTTGGGATATTAATTACAGCCTGTGCTGAAAGAATATGCACAAGTCTTTAATTACATGGAAAGATGTCAGATCTTCAAAATTGTGGATAGAACTCTTGTTCCAAGGGTTTAAGAAGCTGGTAATTGCTTGTGATAACCATTTTGCTCTGTAAATTTGCTTTGGCCATGTACTGGCAAAGAACTGGCTGCTCTGAGTTATGTTACCTCATGCCACCCAGAACGAACCAAAAACAGGTTAGAATTTTGTAAATTCAATACTGTCTTACACAGTTCAACATTGTCCCGGTTGTTTGTTGTCTTAGATATCTGACTGACAGTAAGTGAACTTGAGCTTAAGGGTATTTTTTTTCCCTTTAAATTGTCTTTATTATAACTTCATGTTGTGCATCCTATAACGTGAATGTTCTGGGCTTAACCAACATGGGACTGTGCAGAGAAAATGCCAGCGTGCTTAGTGCATGGAAAATAAATACTGTATGTCCCATGAGCAGCTTCGTATCAAAATAGTGTTGACATATTTACAGCATTAATGTATTTATGCATCCCATGCATAACCCCATTATCTGTGAATGGATGCTAACACAATTGTGACACGTGAAAGTGCATTATATTTAGAACAAATAGTGACAGTTTTGGGGGAATCTCTGAAATGGTTCCTTTGCTTGTTCTTGACCTAATTTATCACACGGAGATCTTGCACATTTAGCAAAGCTGAAAAGAAGGGCAGGGGTGAAGACACCTTTCCATGATTCAGTTTTCTGTGCAGGATTGATCCCACTTTAAAGATCCTAAGATAAATCCTTAGAAATTGTTCAAAGAATATTATGTGGAGGGTGAGAAACAGGGAAAATTTCCTTTGGCATACAGTAATTCAAACATGATTAAATCTTGCCTCTCAGCCTTTCTGAAGAACTTTTTTTGGCAGTTTATTGTATTAATTTGAGGAGAAAATTGTAAGTACCCTTAAAGCTACTTAGAACTTCCTTGAAGCAAAAGTCTGATATGGATCCAATGGAAAGCACACAAATACACAGAGCAGAGAGACAATTGCAAGCCTGGGTAAAGATGTGCCTGGAGTCTGAAACCCTTAGCAGGATGCATGGTCTAAAATAAATCTGCTGAACCTCATGGTGAAGGGAGAGTTCCTACATAATTGCATTTTTTACATAGCTTTTCACAAAAGCTTTGCAGGAGGGACCTTTGAGGTAGGTTTCTACACAAAAGAAGGTTATTCTGAAGTTTATATGATGCATTGGTGATAGCTTCCTATGGAGTTTGTTCAGTCCTGTAAGTTTATTCATGGAATTAGTAGTGAGTGTCTGTAATAAATACAATGAAATTTAGCTCTCAGTTGCTTTCTAGTTGAAGAAAAGACTATTTTCCTTCCAAATTTGTGAATAATTTGGTTTTATTTGTATGTTGGATTAATTCATGAAGCTAACACAAAATATTGACTCATTAATCTGTTAATAATAGATTTTGTTTTAAAATCATATCACAGTCTGCAGGTGTAAGAAAAACTACAGTGCTGACAGAATATCAATGGTTTTTTTATGGCTGCCTGCAGTTGTCCAACCTTCATCAATTTAGTCCATCCATATGATCATAAACATTCAACATACTTCATCGTACTGCTCCAATATGCAACAAACTTCTCTCAGTTGAAGAGAATCCTACATCAAGTGTCATACATGTGACATTAGGACTTCTGTCTCATGTCTAATACCTGGACAATTTGAAAGTCCTAGCAAAGGAAAGAAAGAATGTTTCGCTTAAGTTACATACCTAAACATCTGACATAAACAACCTGCCTAATTACAAACAAAGCTACTATGAGAAAACCTAATTAATTAATACAAACACATTTCTTGAGACACCTGCCTAGCAGCTGTATACTTAAGCTCTTCTCTCACTCCTGCTCTAGCCAAGCCTTCTTGCCCCATTCCTAGTCTGCTCTGCTGGCAGAAACCTCTCCCTTTTCTGCCCATCGGTTACCCGGGCACAAGTGCTGTTACTCTGCCATGGTGCCTGTTCCACAGCCTGCTCTCAGCACAATGCATCGCTGTGCTGACCCTGCACCACCATAAATACGCTTCCCCCCGCATTTTAAAATTCAGCAAGAAACCAACAAATGTGCTGGGTCAATATTTGCTGTGGGTGGGATTTTCAAGGTTCTTTAGTTTTACCTTCCATTAAATTTAAAAGCAGCATTATTCTTCTAATCAATTTAAATAAACCAGGACAGCCCTTAGAAATCTGACTGTACGTGTTTGAAGGAAACACAATTAGTAAGAAGAGCTAGAAAGAATGCTATGCAGAATAATTCTTCATTACTGCCCTTTCCTTTTTTTTACCTTAATATTCATTAGTAAAGAAGCACAAATAAGGTTAAGACTGTGAGGTGGTCATGCCTGCCTTAAATCCTGACAGTGATACACTCAAAAAGTAATCTCTTGTGACATCCTAGAAGCAGTGAGCTCCAGTGATTCTGAGGTGGCCTTCCATGAGCCCAGATGTGGCAAGCTCAGTGAGGGAGGCAGAGTAAAATGGGTTTCTAGCAATGATCTTTGAAATTTTTCAGCCAGTTCAAAATCTATAAAGAACTGGAGTCCCCTCTTCTGGAGACCTTCAACACCCGCCTGGATGTAGTCCTGAGTAATGTGCTCTGGGCAATCTTGCTTTAGCAGGGGAATTGGACTAGATGTTCTCTAGAGATCCCTTCCAACTCTGACAATTCTGTGATTCCATGAACTGGTGTTTTCTCCAAGGCAAGACATAATTAGTTTCAACCTTGTCATAAATACAACACCTTTCCAAACAGCAGGAGAGCTTAAGCTGACAAGTTTACAAGTTCCATGTTTACCACTAAGCCTTTTATCAATAATGTATGGTCATTTTGAGTAGTTGCCTTCATACTATAAACCACCTGCTATTGGTATAGTTTGTACTTCCTGCCAGAAGGGAAACAAAGAAGCCCCAGCTGAACCACAGGTTTTAAAAAGAAGGAATGCAAATTAGCCTGTCTTAGAGTACCACACTTAGATGGTTTCCAGTATCTGGTGTGCCTTCTAAGCACTTAAACTTAACGTGAATGCTTCTGTACTACACTATCTGTGTAACACAGATACTCCCACAGCCCTTGGAACTTCTCTTTGAGAGTCTTCTGGGAAGTTTTCCTCCTGTAGAGGTTGCCCAAACTGGAATATTTCTACAGAATCAGGAAGCCTGGATGTGACCCCTGGGACATCTGGAGGTCTCCAGTCCAACCTCCTGCTCAAAGCATCTCCTGTGGGAGCAGCTTGCTCAGGGTCTTGTCTTATCAAAAATTGTCTCTGAAGGTGGAGGTTCTGCCACCTCTTTGTGCAACCCACATCCTCATGGTAAAAAACATTTTCTCCATAGTGAGTCAGAATTTCTCCTGTTAAACATTGTATCCATTGTTTCTTGTCCTTCTACTGCATACCTTTAAAAATAATGTTTCTCTCTTCTCTGCAGTCTCTCATTAGGTAGTTGAAGACAACAATAAATATTCTTCTTAGATGTGCCACACAAAATAGAAACAGAACCTTCATTTTTGGACATCAAGAACCTTAAGCTTACAACCTGGGGTTGGAGGAGTAATCAACGAAGGGAGGCTTAGGTCAGCCTGAAGGTATTCAAACCCTCAGCTCTACATCCTAGGACATGGCCTAAGATCAGATGGGAATGGGAATTACTCTTTGTAAATTCTGGCCAGTGTATGCATTTTGCATGGAAAAATAACTGTAAAATGCATTAGTGGTACTGGGAGCAGAGACTTGTAAGCTGCAGGGTTGTTAAGATGTGCGGTCAGGCTCCTTCCTTTTTTTCTCTCTCTGTGGCCTCGTGAATCATTTCATTACTTCATCTCATCACTTAATTGGATCGGGTCCAGCAGAGGGCCACAAAGATGATCAGAGGGATGGAGCACCTCTCCTGTGAAGACAGGCTAAGGGGGCTGGGCTTGTTCAGCCTGCAGAAGTGGAGGCTCCAGAGAGACCTTATTGCAGCCTTCCAGTACCTAATGGAGGCGTCCAGGAGAGATGGGGAGGGAATCTTTGTGAGGGAGTGTAGTGATAGGACAAGGGGTAATGGTTTAAATTGGAAGAGGGGAGATTTAGATTAAATACTAGAAAGAAATTCTTTCCTGTGAGGGTGGTGAGGCACTGGAATAGGTTACCCAGGGAAGCTGTGGATGCCCCATCCCTGGAAGTGTTTAAGGCCAGGCTGGATGGGGCTTTGAGCAACCTGCTCTAGTGGGATGTGTCCCTGCCCGTGGCAGGGGGCTTGGAACTCGATGAGCTTTAAGGTCCAAGTCCAACCATTCTATGATTCTGTGATTTTGTTTATCATGAGAGTGATGAAACAATAAACTTGAAGGATTGCTCTTGTGCTGTACAAACTAAGGCTGGCAGACAGCTCTGCTCAGCCTCATGGCTTTAGGAAAGGAGTAGTCATTAAAGATAGGACTCATCTTGCCAAAGGCAGAGAGATGTCTGCTAGACATCACAAAAATTAATTTCTTCCTAGAAATGTCTTCTTCTCACTAGTGACAGGGGACTTCAGATACTGACATCTGAAATGAAGCTCGTGCCATAAGAAAAAGAGACAGTATAAAGGGTAGATCTCACAATGAGTTTGCAGCAAAAACCATCCATCTTGCCTTAGGTGAGGGGTAGAACAGCTAGAAAGGTGAGTGAAAGAAGGAATAACATGGCAGAGACCAGTACAAAAGAGAGAGAAGCTCTAGCAGGTGTAACGAGAGGGAGTCTGTGGTGCTGGGATGAGAGAGGAAAGGCAGAAAAGGACTAGATGGTCAATGAAAGACATAAAGAGTTCCCTAGATGTCCAAAGATTTCTGCTTTGGGATCTTTGGAGGCTGTCCCTCCTGCCTTTGAGCTTTGAAGGCAAAACTTTCCAGCAGGGTGTGAGCTTGGCTAGAGAGCATTGCCCCAGCTCCCCATGCTCCTCATCGGGCCCTTCTCCCTGCATAGTTCTTGGCCATGTGTTGGTACCTTTGTTTGAGACGATACATTTTCCTGGGATGATACCTTTTCCATGACGCTTTGGCTGGCCCTGTAGCTGCCTCTGCCAGCTGCTACGTGATGCTCCTGTTTTACACTTGTGACTCCATCAAATACTATCAAATAATATCAGTTTTTTTCCTTCCACTGTGTTTTGATAATAGCCTGTCTTGTGTGTGAAAAGAACAGAGACATCTCTTTAAGTTTAGAAGTTGCTCCCTATATTTAGGTGCTGTAGTGCTGGCAGCATGTGGGATTTCTCCCCTTCCATCTTTTGTATCTCCAGCCAGGTAGACTGCAGACAGGGATATCTAGTTCACCCAGTACTGAGCTATCATTAAATGACTCCTTGTTCAATGCACATATGACTTCAGGTGATAGCATGTTTTGCTTCAAGATAAAATAGCAATTACTTTGAGCTGCCTAGAGGTGCACACTATTTCTAAACTAACATTTACATCTCATCCAAGGAGTGCATTTATAAACACATGTCAGTGCACTGTATTTTAAATGAATCCCTGTGAAAGAAACACTTGGAATACAGAGCTCAGTGCTTAACCCCTGATACTTCAGATTCACAATACTTCAATAAACCAGAAAACTGTTCTGAAGACACAAGGAAAGCAGCTGATGGTTGATCCTGAATAAGCATAGTTGGTAGTCAAGGAGTAAGGGATTAAATGGCTGTGCCACAAGTGGACTGGAGCATCACTGCCCACTCTTCCAAGGTTCACCAGGGCTGAAATGGCCCCTGGTTAGCCCTGCATTGGAAGAGTGTCATGGTTGCTTTATTGCTCCTTGGTTCTGAGTTCTTCAAATATCCTAGGGGTAAACCTAACACAGCTGTGTATCATACAGGGTTCCTATCATTCAGATTCCTAAAGTCTCAGAGACATCTGGGCTGCCCATTCTGCAACATCTAATCCCCAGGGGATCTCTTCAGGGTCTGAAAAAAGATTGTGAGTGCATAAAGTTAGCCTGGAGAATTCAAACTGAATAAGCAGAAAGCACATATTGTCTTTAAAGCACAAATTCAACTTTTCCTATGGCCAAATGTGCACTTAGTGTGGGGGGCTTTTGTAGAACAGTGGATTTGACAATGCTGGATTTTGTGTTTTTTTCTCCAAGCCGTTGAGAGTTCACTGCAAGCTTTGAAGTCTGCTTTACATAACCACAAGACACCTCAATAAATGTTAGCTAATTTCAGAATTAAAAATTAATTTAAGGACTTCAGGGGCTGATGTTTAGCACCAAAATCAGCAGGATATTTAACACTTTCTTCTTGACTTTTTTTGCCATAGTTTGTGTTTTTCACAGAGGGACAGACTGTACTTGCTCTTTGAATTGCTGTACAGGGAGGTAGGTTTCCCCTCCGTATGTGGATTATTCCTCTTCTCCTCCAGTGTGCACCTTTCAGAGTTGAAGTCCTGATCTCTTGGCATGTTCTTCGTCAATCAGTTCGCATTTTGCCATCACAGTTTTTTTTCTATTGTGCCTTTTATTGTGGAATTACAGGACTATGAACCACCCCAGAGGATTTGCTGAATCTCATGTGGGCTCACATAGTTGTCTCTGGTTTCTTACTCTGCTGCACCTATGCATTTGTAGCTCTACCAAAGCCTCTCCTGTCCCATGGTACTGTATGCCAGATGTGGTCCAGCAACCTTCTGCCTCTTGCCTAAGAGGCACTGAGCAGCAGAAAGGCTGCAAGTACTGCCACGCTTTGGGATCTGCTCCTGAGCAGGGTGCCTTGGTTAATGGACTGTAGCTTGGAGACACAATCTGCAGGCTGTGTCACCCGTCTCCCATGCTCCCATCTTCACAGCTTTAGCAGGCACCTAACACTGTGTTCTGGCTCTCTTAGGCCATAACTTATTTTTTCCTCCCACTTCCTTGAGAAACAGTTAAAGACAAATAACACTGTCAAGGCTGAGCAACAGTAAGATACAAGTTCTGGAAGATTTATATGCCACTGTGTTTTCTTTTGTAATTATAGTAATAACATTGTCTATGTTGTGCTGCCATCTCAGACACAGTTCAAAGGCCTGAAACGGCAGATCTGTCTGCATTTCAAATACTGCTGCGTGTGGAATAGCCCATCTCCTGGAACAAACTTCTAGCTGTATTGCTATTTATGCATAGTCCATAAAGGGAAGATGTTTGCAGGATGCTAATCTCTCCTCCCTCCCAGCTCGTTCTGAGCAGGGTTAGAGCACAGGGGTGCAAAGCAGTTATTGTTGGTTTCCTAATGCTAAGCATGCAAGAGGGGAATCTATTTCTCTGTAATCAAGACAAGATGAAAAGCTCCCCAACCCGCATATGTCTGACAAAAGAGTTTGTTCTTGTTCCATGCTGTACCTTTTAATGATTTGCCCAGAAGTCTACTGCTGTGCTGTGTATAATCAGGTAACTTCCCTGAACTTGAAATTAGACATGCACAATATCATCCACCCCAAAGCAAAAGCAAGATCTTTATTGCTGTTTATAGCTGGGTTTCTATGTCTAACCAAAACAGCTTCAATTGATTACTTAAATTAAGTCATCTTCAATTCAGAGTAAGAAAGCCAGCCCTCCATATGTTAACTTTCAACAAATCCTGTAGGACTTTGATGTTGTATTTCTTTGTAGCCACTTTACTTCTGGAAATGTGGGATGTAACATGAAATGTATACGAGGAAAGTGTTTTTGTGTTTTCTCCTATACCTTCACATATGTCACAGATGCAGCAGTTCCAGACTGAAGCAGTTACAAAGAGCCAAAGTGGTTATTGAGAGCCACAAATAGCTGTGGTACATTAGTGTTGGGTGTCAGATCGTGATTTGCCAGTAGATGTGAGGAATGCAAGTATTTTTGGCTCTTGGCTATTGAGAAGAGGACAAGCTTGTCAGGTATCTCTCCAAGCCCTGGAAGGACTGTTCCTCAAGTGATTGCTTTCTGCCTAGTTCGATGTGAGGCTGCTCTGCCCAGCTGGGGCTCTCAGTCCCCTCCGGCAGCTCCCAGTTCACTTTCAGGGCCAGAGTGCAACTTGCTCTGCTTGAGACATTGCAGGTGTTTCCCAAAATTTGCAGCTCCAGGGGCTGAGAATCAGACAGACTGTATTACAGAGAGTCTGCATGCCCTTTCCTCAGGATTTCCTACATCAGTGGGAGTAATAAGACCGTAAAATCAAAAACAATCCACAAAGAGCTGGATAATTAAAATAATCCAGGGCTACAGGACTGGCTGGCTCAAACCACTGCTCCGAACAAAGCCAGCACTCTGAGCAACAACCCTTTTCATACCTTTTCTTGGCTCCAGGGCAAAGGAAAAGACAGGGGAGTGCTTTTCAGTCCTTCCCTTTAATATTTTCCAGTTGCTGCTGCATTTTTGCATGGGTTTCTTGGGGCATTTGCTTCAGATAACAGATGATGAGCATCACTTCCCTGCAGTATGCAATGAATGATTGTACTTCAGCAGATGAGATGAAAGTATCATTGGTCACTGCAGAAAGATGTCCACTCATCAGAGTGACAGGCCAGTGACCATATCAGCATATCATCTCAGTGTCACTGAGCTTAGAGGTGGCCTTTCTGAGGCTGGCTGCCACTCCTGGGCAGCAGGGGTGTACTCTAGCTGCCACTACTGGTGTTATCTTTGCTTTCAAGATAAGATAAACAGAGAATTTGACTCTCTGGCAGTTAAGTCTGATACTTCTCACAAGTGCTAAGATAATTCATTATTTATTGTAGTTGCTTATTATTTGTGAAGAGCTTTGCACTCAGCAATTTAATGAATTCCGACTCCTGTCTCCATTGAGGCAGAAATATGACAAAATAGAAAGCAAGGGTTTCTGTTACTGAAGATGAAAAGATGCCGTGAAGCAAAGATAAGGGAACTGTTGTTGTCACTCACCATTTCCATTTAAAACCTGCAGAGTCTGGAGTTATAATGTCATGCCAAAGAAGCATTTCCATTAGCATGCATAATCATTTTGGGGGCAGTACTGACTATGCTAGCTGGTAATAAACACCCAGTGAGGGAATCATAGGTGCTTTGGAAAATTCTGATTGCCAGACTACCCCAGGGCAGGCACAAAAAATTTGAGGGGAAAATACAATTTCTCAAGTTGTCAGGAGGGGTCTGTTTCTCATTTAGCCTACCCTCTAATTTCCATTTCTTGATTCTTAGAGAGCCTTCTGGAAATACACATCAATGAGAAGCGCAGACTCTAGGGACGTGACACCAACCTGACTCTGCAAGATGGTTGCATGTGACATTGCTCATGCCTTTCCAATTAATCCATTAGTGATAAAGGGCTTTCCTGTGACATCAGTATCACTTAATGTTCCTCAGCAGCCATGTTGCACCTTCTGTCTTTCTTGGCTTGTTACATCTCTCTCTTTGCCATTTTCTGAAAGCATGACGATTTTGCCCAACAAAGTAATGTAACTGTATGAAGACAAAAGATGCTGTAATGACACATTTATTCAGCTCTATTCAAGTCTTGTGGAATAGAAAATAACATGGAAATGGGCAATGTACTAATCTACATTTGTACAAATGTACTAATCTACATTTGTTTTACTAATGCTGAGACCAGTTTTTGCCTAGCACCAGGCTCTGGAGAAGGTGTCAAGGCAAGAGGCTTGGAGCACCTCCCAGGTGATTTCCAGCTCAAATCCCATTTTGGAATCTGGCATAGTCTTTCAGCACATCACCACCTAGATGCAGGTTTTGCATCATCATTTTCCCGTAAGCATAATTAGACAGGCCTGGATTTACCAGAAGTGCTAAAGAAATGTTAATCCTTGCACAACTGCCCCTGCCCCTCTCTGCCTCCCTTCCCGGAGCCCTGTGCTGAGGGCAAGTGACACCTAGGCAGGAACAGCTGGGATCAGAGAGTTCATGAGGAAATCCAAAACCTCTCCTCATGGCTACAACAGTTTTAAACAGCTCTTCTATTTCCTGGACCATAGCACAAACTAGGCACCACAGACACAAAGACAAGCGAAGTGTTTCTCCTGACGCTATGCTGGGAGTGGCTCAGTGCCACCTGGTTTGTGATCTTGCTGGATTTCAAATGAAAACTGGGACTCAGCAAACAGAGTCCCTGCCACATCCAGGTTTTGAACACGCTTTGTTTCCATTGTAGTATCTAACAGATTCAGGGCAGCATTTGATGCTCCTCATTGACCTGACTGCTTCTCCTTTGTCTTCAGTAGATTTTTAGGTTCTGCCTCATTACACATTAAAAGACCTATATCCTCCTTTCACTGACCCAGGCTTGCCCTCAATTTTACAGGGGCCCTTTCCCAGAGTCTGGGGAAGAAAACCTGTAGTTGGTAGTTAATGCCTCCCCATGGGTGAGAACAGACACACTGGCATATGTGTCTGTCTGTGGCAAACCTTCTTAGTCTTTCATATTGGTTTCTTTCTCTCCAGCTTAATTCAGTGTGTGTGTGCTTGTGAGGAATTTGAGGATGCTTTTTTGCCTAAAGGTGACTATATGCATGCACATGTAAGGAAGGAGAAAAGCAAACACAGCTGTCCTCTGGACCCCAACTGCTCCCTTGCTCACTGTGCAAATGCTGCCTGCAGCACTGAGGTGAATGGGGAGGAAGCTGTGACTTCTGCTCCTTGCAAGTGTCCTTCTGTCCGCTTGCAGCTCAATAGACAGAATACACCAAGGAAAGCATGGAGAAGGTTAGGGCAGGTAGAACAAAGAACATTTCAGCATGCTTTTCTTGTTATTTCCTAGGGAGCTGCTGCTAAGCCCGGTTTCCAGAGAAGTGGCTGGGCTTGCAGAAGTGTATGCCAGTGTATGCCACTGTGTTGCTGTCATTTGGATGACTGTGTTTGTTGGCATACATAACTGGAGTTGAAACACATGCATTAAATCTTACACTAAATCATTTGCACAAGGAAATAGGTCCATGATCACCCTTCCTTTGAGCTGCTGTGGTCCCCTGTTTTGGCCAAGTACACACTCTGTGTAAGAGTGGGTGGGCAAGAAAGACATTTCTCTGTGCCTGAGAAATGCTTTGCACGGGTCTGAAAGGGAGGCATTGTCAGGAATCCTTCATCCCATGGAAAGGTCTAGAAATCCAGTCCAGCTCAGAGGTTTAGGGTTTGTACAAATGGAAAAGAGGCTAAGCTAGGGAACCCCACACCCTTTCCTTTTCTAGGTAGAACCAAGTGTCATGTTTTCTGAAATCAGCAAATATTGGCAAGAAATTAATGCTATTTATGTCCAAAGTAATAAAGTTTTATTTTGAAATGTGCTACTTGGCCTAGTTCAAAAGAAACAGGGGTATTTCTATTTTTAAAATGAATACTTCAACTTTATTCTAGTAGTTTAAGTTAGAACTATGGAGTCTGTTTAAACTGGCCTTTTTAGATTCTCAGAGGAATCCTAAACACATATAATGTTTAATATATATAACAGACCTGTGTACTTTTACCTGAGTCACCATCCTCCTGCTTGTATTGCTATTTGTTTACTTAAAATCAAAACACAAGTCTCTAGGGAAACCACTGCAGTAAGCAAGCTATGGGTGGTTTGATCTCCATGGTCATCATTTCTCTGAGGGGCCTGAGCAGTGTAAATTCTCGTCCCCACTGATAAACAACCCAGGGTGTGCTGAGAAAGCCAAAGTAAATAGCACTAAGTTTGGGGTTTAAAAAAATTCTTTTAAAACAAGGATGCTTTTTGTCCCTCTGTCAGTAACGTACTTCCCTACAAAACCTCTGTTTTCTGTGCAGTTTCCTGTGACTTTATAAAAAGCATGTGCTGACCTCTTTGTTCAGAAAACTGCCCTCCTGCAAATGGAGAAAATGATGCTTTTAGGAGGGTGAAATCCTGTGTCACTTGACAGTTGTCTGCTGGTTGGGGCACCAGTTTGACTGTAATCTGACAGCCACTGTATTTGACTCACCGACATCTACACGTGTGGCCTGATGTGAGAGCCGTGACTGCTACTTAGCCAAACAGGGTGAAAATGTCACAGGTTCCCCTGCAGCTCAAAGAATGATTCCAGCAAAAATTGTGAGCTTTGCAAAGGCTGAGCTGAGCCGAGCTGTGGTTTCTGTGAGGAGGGATAAGCAGAGAGCCGGGCAGTGTTAGCCTCACACGGAGGGGCAGAAGATAAAACCCTGATGGGATATGCTCCACAGATCACAAATGGGAGGATGTGCTGGCATTGTTGACCTTATGGAGCTACGGAGGGGGAGTTTCCAGAGGGCCAGCAGGACAGCAGTGCTGTCTTCACACTGGTGATGTTACCAAACTCTGCAGGGGTCATCCCCTCCACTAAACTTTTATGATCCGTAAGTGGTTCTGCTTCACCTTCTTCAAGAGATTTACATTTCCACAGCACTCATCAACAAAGTACCTCCACGTGGGAGTAAATGTCTTCTAAATAACACAGTCCATTTAATTTGATTTTTGGACTTGCTGAGTGCACTCATACAGCAGGATGTCAGTACAGGTAGGAAAGGTAAATGCAGCACCCGCAGTGTCAGAGTAAACAGCTTTCTGTTCTGAACAAGAGACTGCTTTTATTTCCCCACGCCCACTCCTGTCCTCAAGTGCCAGAGGATGAGTTGTGGCCCTGCTCAGGGCTATCTGGCCACTGACGTTGCTGTGCCTTGCCAGGCTCCAGGCACAGGCAACTCAGGAGGCCAGCTCCTCGTCCCCAACTGACAGCCAAGGGTGGGAGAGAAAATGTGACAGAGCCTGTGCAGTAAAACTCCAAAATCGCCATCAGCAAGCAGATGTGCAGAATAACGTGGTCCTGGCAATCCAGAAAAAATATAAAAAAATCTCTCCTGATTTTCTTGGCATCCTGGCAGTGCTGTGGATGGAGTGGATGGTTACAGTGCATTGCTGTTGTACTGAAGTTTTCCCACACCCTGAGGTTCAAAGGCTTCTCAAAGTAGGCCTAAACCACTCTTTGGTCCCAATAGGCTTCCAATCATCTGGGCTGCAGATCAGTGGATGAAGTACCGTGCAAAAAACTCCATGTTTCTTGCCCTGCTGAAAAGATAAGAGCAAAGGTTGACAAATCAGATTCAGCTGAAGCAAGGAAGAGCAAAATCCAGAGCTGAAGGCTCTCTGTTCAGTGCCCTGGCTCCAGCTGCCAGGCATTTGAACCCACAGGCAGTGAGCAAGAGATGGCATGTAGAACATGAGAAGTGGCCAAGTTTATTTAATATGTTGGCTTTTCCACTGCTCTTAGCACTGTTATCAGAACACTTAATATAGTTACATGGAGTAATGTGGAAAAACACTGGAGAGCATGAAATGAAAAAGCTACTTCCAAGCAGTTTTCAAATTAACTATTAGTCCTGTTGCATTGCTGGAAATCTAATAAGACACTCATTACATATAGGATGGATGAGTTCTAAAATATGCTCAGCTTCAACTTTTATATACATATTGCTCAAAAACCCTCAGGGCAGGAAAACATGAAGTCATTTTTCCAGGACCTCAGTGCTGATACCACTAGGTCTTTTGAGGTGGGAACTCATAGCCTTTCTCTCCATTCACACGTGGCAGCTGAGAAATGGCCACCTCTGTGCTCAGGGGTCGTTTTTCTCAGTCATTATTTTGGGATGGGGTAGCTGGAAGATGAGCCCTCCAGTATGGCATAGCCCAGCTAATGGGAAATCCCAAATAAGGCAGGTCACATGGAAAGCCCTGGGGAGTGTGATATCAGCCACCAGCTTGGGTCCATATAGCTCACCAGAGGTTTGCTGTCCTAACTGGCATTCCCAGGAGCCTGGGAAGCCAGGCTTGTCCATGTGCTTTGCCAAAGAGCAAGGCTTGCCGCGTAGAGGAGAGGGCTTGTTTAACAAGGACTCTTAAACGGACAAATTGAATATGCTTCCCACAGCCACACACCACCCTTTCCTCCTGTGGTTGTTTGAACAGTCAGGGCAGCATGACCAGAGAACGCTGGGGACCTGTGGGCTCATGCCAAAACTGCCTAGAACGTGAGGGTGAGTAATGGTTGACCCCTTGCTCCCATGTTGGCTTGAACCTGTATATAACCGGGCTGGGAAAACAGCTGCTCCCTGGGAGTGTTTCAGACCATAGCATGCCCTACAGACACAGACAGCTGATTTGCTAACTTCATCTGTAGCTTTTAGACTTTTCACACCCTGCCCTGCATTCTGGCCCTCTATTAGGCTTCAATTTATATCACCAAAAGAATGAAATCCCTCTTCTTCACCCTTTCGTCCTCCCACTTTTCTTCGCCATATATCCTTGCTGCTCACCTGGTTGCCAGCTCTGGCACTGATCTGATTATGGAACAAGCTGATTCAACCCACTAAAATGGCAGAGAATTAAATCAGGAAAGCAAGTTAATAGGGAGAGGGAGAAACACGCAGCTGGAAATAAGGTTGGAAGGGGAACTGGAGAGGATAGCAAAGACCTTTTTTCTGTGGCAGCCCAAATTTAACTTGGTTCAGCAGTCGTGTAAAATCACAGCGTCCCCCTGAGCAGCAGCAGTAGCAGCAGTAGTGTTAGTCTGTTTGGGGGGGATGCAGGGGATGTTGGTATCACAGCTTGGACTTCATGCAGATCTACCACATGTTTAAAGAACAAGGTTCCAGTTCTAATTGATTGATTGACTGACTGATACTGTGTCACAGGAAGGCTGAGCTTGGGAAAACATCCAGCTTGTGACTCCTGCCTCCCTGAATACTTTTTGTCCAGAAGAGTCAAGGCTAGAGAAGGAAATTCAAAACTGCCAGGCAAGGCAGCGTGCAAACTGGTCTTTCAACTTGCTAGGCCAGCTGAGCAAGACTTGAACTCTAGTATATGAAGACATTTGAAAGGATTTTTCTTTTTAGAAGGTGAACTATCTACCCCAAAAGATTATTCCTCCATGTAACCTAGACATTTAGAAAGTAACTTGAAATCACTGCAACAAGTGTTCAGCACACCTCCTTGAAGCATGACTGGTTACAGCAACCTGCACAGTGCAAAAGCCAGCAAGGGAGGAGGCAGGATGTCAGCCTACAAGTATTTTCTATTAAAAAAAAAAAAAAGATAAAAAGAACTGACATTCCCAAAATGCTTCTGAAGCAAAGCCAGGGGTGACTGCACCAGCCTGCTATGGTATGCTGGCATTTTAGACTGGTATTTGACACTCCCCAAGCTTCCTTCCTCCTCTGCGCAGGTCTATTTTATCAGCAGGCAAGTGCCACCAGGAGGGGGAAGATGATGTCAGCCATGTACCAGGGCTGGCATGGGACCTGGTGTAGGCTTGCAAGCAAAGCAGGCAAGAATCACAAGGTGACTTAGTAAATCAGAAGGCAGGAATTCAAATGAATGTACAAAGGTCCTATGGAAAGAGAGAATTTCATCTTCTGCTGGTTTTCTCTAATTTTTCTCCTTACCACAGTCCTCTGGCAGTGTGTCCAGCTACAAGCATTGCATTGTCTGAGTGGGCTCATTGGTGGCTCGAAGCTCTCAGGGCCATGAAGGGCAAAGGAGCTGCATAGTAGCTTTAAACAAATTAACACTTTAATGGGAGTAGGTCCTGTCTATGTCAAGATAGAGCTTTTCCCTGAGAGGAGATAGGTCTCCAGCACTGTGCAAACCATCCATCAATACTCACCATGGCTTGTAAAAGGAAAAGGAACTGGAACAGATCTCAGGCTCAGCTTGGAAACAGCCATAATGGCTATTGTTAACATGAGGTGCACCTGGTCCATGTTAAGGTGTCGATGTTCACTAAGCACTTCTCCCCCACCTTTCCCATCAGGACCCAACCCAAGTGTAGTCCTTGTTCATGAATGCATGTTGTGAATGCTCTGTCACTCTGTACGAACCAGTTCATCTCACAGGCTGTAGAAAATTAAATAGGGGCAAAAAAAAAAGTAGCATTTTCTGTTAGTTGAGAGAGCTGAATTGGCTCATCAAACTGTCAGAGGAGCAGCAGAGCTGCCATTAGGTGGAGGTGAAGACCACTGCCCAGAAGGGAGAGGAGACTTCTCCCTGTTTCAGTGGTAAGAAGCCATTAACTGATGCATGAACCTTGTGAAACCTCACTCTCTGATGCAGTGATATAATCGCTTATTTCATCATTCTCTGGCACAGTTCTGTGAAAATGATCTGAACTAGCCTCAGAGATTTTCACAGGAGACTTTTTCCAGATCATTTTGAGACTGAGATGGGGGGCAGGGCAAAACATGTCACCCTGTTGGCAGATCTGAGGAGACTGTAATCTCCAGGAAAGTGGCTGGGGGAAAAGAATCTCTTAACCATGTTCATCTCTGGCCTGAATGACATCTCTGGCTGTGGCCAGAGTATATTTAAGTACATTTAAGCTGGACTAAAAGATAACCACTGCCAAAAAGTGCCAGGTGGCCCCTCTCCCCTTCCCACTCAGGTGCCCTCCTGCTATTTCCCTTGGACCAGTGCTGCTGCTTGCCTTGACTCTGTGGTGAGCAGGCCAAGGAGTTAATACAGGGTAAAAAAAAAACAACAAGAAGAAAACAAAGACTTTTCTGCTCAGTGAGTAAGATAAATCAGTTGATGGTGGAGTCAGAAGAATGCCAGTTCCAGCATAAAGAGATGGGCAGATGACAGTCCTTTCAGTGGCAGCTACTGCTGTTGGAGAGGTTGCCTCACTGTCAAGAGGAAAAACTTTGCACATATGCTCGAGTTTGAAAATCGAGCACCTGCCTCTTCAGGTGTGGCATATCTATTTGCTGTAGCTGATGTATCCAGCACTGTGGTATTTAGGGCCCTGATTCAATAAAGTTCAATAAGGTGATGCCAAGGTGCTTTCCAGAACACCACACTGAACAGGGGTGCAAAAAGAGTACAAATTTTATAAAGTTTTAGCAAGTGAAACAGACACAAAATGAGCTCGGTTCATTGATCTGGTTTGGGTAAGGGGCATCCCTTCAAAGAGAACAAGAATTTCAGGTTTATCTTTTGTCAGAGCAGAACACAAACCTTGTTTTGTTTGCTGTGTGCTTTTATTTTGGGTTTTCCCTTTTAAGTTTGGCTCAGTATTTTGGCGCCTTTTATGGAGAAGGCCTTTCAGAATGCTGGACTGAGCAGGATCCAAAGGAAATGATTCTGTAAAACCCAATTTATGGTCAAGAGTGCCGAAGAGGTCAGCCCTGAAATGGAAAGGAGTTCTCAGCCCCAGCTCTGACAATCTGCTAATCCTTTCAGACACTTTTCTACTGATATTTGAAAATCCCATTGCTGGATGTAACTCAGTATTACATTTTATAGCATAGTTCAAGGACACCTATAGAAAGTTCATGATTTTCATTAAGGGCTCTGTTGTTTCCTGTGTTCTCCCTGCTGCCTCCTGTTCCCTATGGCTAAGGCAGTACCCAAACTTCCTCACCCCACCATGCAGCCCCCAGATAGGCTCACACAGCAGTTCAAATAGAAGCCAAATACGTGGCCTGAATAATTGGCTTTAAAAATCCAGCTGAAAATCCATTGTCACACAAAACAGACCATACAGATAAGTAGCAGGTAATCGAGAACAGTCTTTAAGTGTCTGCACTTAGCCATAAATGCTGGCCAGATTTCAGGAAGGATTAGGTGTTTCTACAGGAACCAGAGCATTTGCGACCATAGCACTAAGCAGCTGCTAATGCTTTGTGCCCGCAGCTCTGGGCCAGAGCCCGTTGCTTGTGTTCCTTCACTACTTCTCTTTCTAAGACACCGTTTGAAAAGGACCGAGGACTTTGCGGCCATCTCATCAGTATAGTGGTTCTTCTTCAGTAACAGCCCTAGTCGGGTTTGCTTGTACAACTCTGTTATCTTGTGGGTGTTCTGTGGATGATGTTGCCCAATTGCTACAATTTTGAGTTATCTGTGTACGATAAAACAGTCTAATTATGACATAATTTCTGAGGAAACAGTCCAAGGAGGATATCATAGCTATTTGTTCAAAAACAGATTTGGAAAAACAAGCTAACCAGTCTTAGCGCAAATTACATTGTTCATCTTTACCAGGAAAGGTATTTCCACGGTCCTGCTAAAAAGAGCTTACAGGATGTATTACCACTGTTGTTAGTTTGTTGTTCATTTGGAGTTTGTTGTTCATTTGGAGTTTGCTGTTGTGGTTCTTTTTTGCCCCCAGTTAATAATTTACTGGAAACTGGCCTCAATTTACAAAGAGCAGGGAGACTTTAGTACTTACGTTCTTGCTAACAGCAGAGTATTTGTTTGGTAGCAAGAGTGTACAGCACTAAATCTGGTTTACTATTTGTACATTTTATCAATTTTTCGCTAGGTGATGATATGTTATTCGAAATTTTTGAATTTGTGACAACGGGTTTTATATACCACATGAGGAAGATCACAGGTAGTTCAGTCACCTTCTGAAACAGACGTTCAGCCAACTGATATTCCTCGAGTACCTGCAGGGGTGCAATGCAGTAACATGTCAGTGGCTTACAATCTGTAGGATAAAGGAAGAGTATTGTCCCATTTCAGGAGAGCACAGGCACAGAGAGGCTCAGAAGGAAATTTAATATTACAGCTAATCTAGCGTGAGAGTGGGGGCTGCGGTCCCACTGCACTGCCCACCCATCTGCCTGCACTCCCTGACTCTGCATCCAGTGATTGCACAACTGTAGCTGGCTCAGTTTAATGGGCTGGTGAAACGGAAAATTATGGCTTTTTGTGTGGGCTGTTTTTTGAGTGGATCAGCTCGCTGAATCGGCTGCCCCGGTGGCCTCAGCAGAGGCAGGGTGCAAGGCAAACACAGATTGCGGTGGGGGATGCAAGGAAGAGATGCTGGTGACACTCGGTCTCGAGCCTGTAACTCACAGCTACCAGCTGATTAGGTGCAGTGTCAAACTGAGCTCAACAGCAAGCCCAAAGACCTGGCCAGAAGTGGAGCTTCTACTCACTACTCCAGTGCCACCAGGGCTACAAACACTTACAGATGTTCCATGGGCTTTGCTGAACTATTTGAGCAGCCAGGGCAAAGGCTGGCAGTCCACCCTTTTGGAGTTCCTTTAAAATATTTAAAAGACTTAGCCAAACTTTGTATACTGAAAATATTTTGTCTTCATATTACCAGTAAGTGCAAACTGCACAGCAGCGTGCCATAGCTTTATAAGCTTCATGATACCTACCAGATTCTTAAAACATTTACAATATTTAAAGTAAGACTTTATATTTGGTAATGGATCATATTAGATGATGATAGTTTGAGAAATATGTAATGATGATGGAACTATATTTCAAAATTAAGCCTTTAAAAAGTGTAATGAAACCTGCCAAAGGGATAAGACTTCCAAAATCACGAGTTGTGAACGTACATTAGATCTCCTCTCCTCTCCTCTCCTCTCCTCTCCCCCTCCCCATC
>VZTM01042717.1:30839-41733 GCA_013400555.1 Jacana jacana | reverse complement strand
CTCTCCCTCTCCTCTCCCCTTCCCAATAATTTTCCTATTTATATGACAGAATGACAGATCAGGAAATTACTAATGACTCTCAGCTACGCTCTAGCAAAAAGATGTGGATAAAGAACATCTCAGATTTTTTTCTTTTCTTTGGTGGGTGTGGGTGTATGTATGTTGTGAGGAAGATGAGGATGCTTGGGTGTTAGCAGGAAGGCTATGGTCACTTGTAATGAGTTGCAAGGTTGGAGGAAAAGAGGTTATAGCTTCCAAAATGCTAGACCTCCCTCTCACTCTTTGCTGCTTTGGTAATTCCAAACTTAAATATGTATTTAAACCCGCTCACAGACAAATTTTCCCTAGTAAATTATACAGAACTATGCCTTAAAGGGATCTGTAAATAAGGCAACATTGAGTTAAACCACTGAAATGCTGCTTGTAAAGCTCTTTTCAACTCTTAAGTACCAAGGTTCGGGTTTTGTTACTTTACCCCCACCCCCATCCCTTTGCAATTGGGATCAAAAAAAGCCCTGCAGGGCAGCAGGGTTTAGCACATGCTGCCAGTCTGCTCCCACAGCCTAAATTACCAGTAAAAAGCGTAGAAATCTGAATGCAGATCTGTATACGGTGGCTGCAGTTTGGATGAGGGGATGCATTAAAACCCATTAAAACTCGTGTGATCCCTGCGGCACAACTCTCTTTTATCTCCCTCCTCTCCACACTGCCAGAGGCTAAAGAGCTCATCTCCATAGGGCTCATCTCCATAGGACCAGGGAAGCAGAGTCTTCCACGGGCTTTTACTTGTTTCTGAACCTCTGCTATTGCTATTTCTCCCAGTGTGTTGTGGCTTTATAAACTTCACTGGGAACTTTTAAGATGCTTCAAGCAACTTTGGAGAAACCTGATAAATATGTTAGAGAAAAATACAAAACATTTTGAGACATCCTTAACGTTGTTAAAGCTTTACTTCACCTATGCATTAGAAATGTGCTGTTTATCTGGATTTTTTTTCCTGTTACTTGGAAATACACTGCCTTCAAAGAGTTGTGGAAGTGCCTAATATTAACTGCTGTAATGAAACAACCCTTCGGTTTGGGTGTGAAGTCTCCGGTGCATAAACATCCACTCTCTTTATTTCTGCCTTAGACAAATAAAACCACATAAACCAGCCCGCTGCAGGCTGGATAAATCTTTCTCATAATGAATTGTTTTATGCAGATGGCTTCGAGGAGGGGGGAGGAGGGAGGGGGTTGCAAAAACGTAAACGTGGTTCCTATGTCAACAAAGGACGGGATTCAGGCATTTTTCTCAAGGACCTACGTCTGCAGAAGGCTGAGGGAAAATTTATGGAGCGTGTTGTTGCTGACACTCTTCCAGCCGTTCCACCCCCTGAGCGCAGGGCAGGAACAGGGACGGGTCCGGGGTGCAGTGGCTCCTTCCCAGACCCCCAGGCGCTCGGAGGAGCCGTGGAGGGCTGGGGCTTCTCACCGAGGGTAACCTGGACTGCTTAGAGGGGGCTTGGGGCGTTTTGGGGGGGAAACTATAGCACCCCTCTGCTTTGCCTTGTGCTGAGCGGAGATCCTGGTNGGGGGAGACTTACCCACGCAAGCGGCTGCTGCACTTTCTGAAGAGTCCACAGAGAGGTAAGACAGATATTTTCTTTAACGAGTTTCCTTTTCTGCTCTTTTCCACTTCCCTAAGTTACAAGCCCTCACCAGCATCCTGGTCCTGTTACACCCACGAGCCTCCCAGCGTGTCTGAGTGACCGCTGCTGCGGTGTCCCCAAGGGTGGCCGTGTTTCTGCGACTTGTGAGGCACCCCGACCGGCGAGGTGCCTCTATGGGGAGGGCAGACACCCCTGAACTCCGAAGCCCGGCTGCAGTGACAGGGGTGTTCAGCTCGGGACTCCCCTGTGACTACAGTCCTTGGAAAACTGTGAAACGTAACCCATGGTCGAGTGAAGCTATCCTCACTTTGGGGTTATTTTGGGGTCATGAGTGCTTGTGGGTTTTATTATTGCACGGGCCAGGTCTTGTATCTACAGGGGGTCATTCCTGTTCATGTCTGATCTGGTAAATGAGTTAAGATGGGTGAGAGACTGTAGAAACTGCTGAGGGGAATTAAGTGCGGTCTGGGACGTGAGAAGATGTGCTGAGAGCTGCCCCTCTGTAGCCAGAGTTGTTCTTTATGGATGCTCCCCTGCCCTTCTGTGCAGCTGCCCTTGCCTCACCCCTCCTTCTCCAGCACAGGTCTCTCGCAATCCCTCCACTCCATCCTCACGTATCTCAGCCAGTCTTGTTTGGGCTAGTCTGCTCACGGGATTTTGGAATTCATCACACAAGCACATTTTTTTATGGTGAAAGTGAAGTCAGTGTGTAGCATTTTCTGCTTCCTTTACACCCACAAACTCCGAGTCTTCCAAAAGCTGCTGCCTCCTCGACTCCTGCTACTGGCATCAGCAAACCCACTTTAACAGAGGCACGTGGGGCCTCGCATATCAGACCACAGAAAACCCATCTCAGTGCTTCTGTAGGAAAAGAACAGCTGTGTGGAAAGATCAATAAACATGACCAGTTGCTCCAAGAGTCATAAAGTGGAAAGACTCCAAAAATACAGTGTGTGGCAGGGGACCCTGGCTCCAGACACTGCAGGAGAAGTTTTGGGAAAGGCAGCAATTAATGGGAAGCCTCAGACTTGTTTTCTTTCCGTGGTTCCACACATAAAAATATTTGGTTGAGGAGAGGAAATCACAGGGGTAGGAAGAAATACTTACCTATGCAAAAGGAAAGTTTGTTTATGCTAAATGCATTAGAGAAATTGTTCATGAATGGTTTATCTATGTGAAAATAAAACACTCGCAGTGCTCGAGGCCAGAGAGATCTCAGGTGAGCTGCGTAATTACTGGATTGCCCTCAGAGTTTAAACTGTCTGGGGCTGTTTTGGTTTGATTCACTCTATACACAGAAAGAAACCAAACAAATAAACGAAGAAAAAACCCTGTGAAAAAGTGTACAAAAACTGTTTCAGTAAAATGCTCTTCTTTCTACCTGCCTTTTCCACATGACTGTAGCTCTTTGCTCCTCTGTTCAATCTGTGTATTTCTCTAAGTTTTTCCTTAGTGCCGAGGAGAAAGGAATCCACAGGGAAGGCACAGTTAACGAATCATAGAATCACTGAATTGTTACAGTTGGAAAGGACCTCTGAGATCACCAGGTCCAACCATATACAAAAACACAACCCACCCCCTACAATCTCAGCCACTACTGCACGCCCTGAAGTGAAACATCTACACATTTCCTACATACCTCCAGGGATGGTGACAGTTCCCCCTCACTGCCTTGCTCTGGTCTCTCTTGGACGCTGGAAGCCGCTCTGCCCTCATTGTGGCTCTCACCTCCCACCCTCTTGCTCTCTCTCTCACACCTCTTCTGGTGTGGTGCTCCTTCCCTGTTGCCCTCATGTCTCCCCCAGCCTGGTCCATTCTTGCTCCCCTACCTGTATGTCGCTGCTTCTTTCGTGCTTACTCGTACTCACCAGCCTGTGCCACCCCATCCTCTGCCACCACTCTGTTTCCTTGGAGTGTTCCCTGTGAGCAGCGTCATGACAATTTTCATTAGAATGTTGCCGGTTCCACATCAATGTCATGCAGAAGGAGGAGTTGTCTGGGCTTCTTTCCGTGTTGCAGGGCAGGGTATGCAGGACTCAGGCAGAGCTGTGAGTGCATCTCCTCCACACAAGCAGCTGTAGCAGTGGCCAGTGGTTCCCCTGCCTATGCAGGGCCTAATGTGAGGAGGATTGTTTCTTCCCTTTCCCTTTAACATTACTCCTTGGAAATTTTTGACAGCTGTATCCTCACAAACTCAGTTCTTGAAGTGTGATTGATTAAATGCTAAAGCAAATTCCTAAAATTAGAATATCTTCTATTGTGTAGGGGTTTGTATACATGTGAAAACTTATCAGGAAGACTATGGCAGTAATTGATCCCTCTTTAGCTCAAGCGGGGATCTGCAAGGAGATGGGAGGAGCTGGGTGAGAGTCTATAGCCTCTCTCAAGGCAGCACACAGCCCATGCCATGTGCCAGGGCCTTCAGCCCCTCCTGCTGCATCCTCCCCGAACTGAGTGTCTGTGGTCAGGCCTGTAATTCGTCACATGGAAACCTGCAGTCCAGCAAAGATGTCCATGCAGTGTGTTGTGTCACAACAACTGTATTAGCAGTAGAATGATCCTGGTTAACTGCCCCATACAGGCAAAGGCCAGTGAACTGCTTTGAGTCTCACTTCTATAGCCTTTTGCTTGTATAGGAGCTTGTCCAAAGCCCACTGAACTGCCATTCATCTTGATGGGCCTCCACTCTGCCTCAGTGTGGCTAATCTCACAGACAAGAGCTCCAGAGGTTCCTTAATTTTTGCCTCAAATGAGTTTTGAATTCTCCTGAGCTAAACCTTACTGTTAGGCAGTATCTTCACTGTTGGATCCACTTTGGGGCTGAGCCAATCATGGATACCTGCCTTCATGATTACGTTCTTCTCTTTCTGCAGTAAGTGTCCCCTGTCGTACCATGGGTGTTGTAGGGCACCGAGTCGGTGTATAGGTTTGACTAAACCAAAGTTTTTCTATACCTGTGTGCTGCAAACTGGCCACCTTCCTATAAGGTGGTTGAAAAGGTAATGTTATCTGAGCCCCGTGTGGTTTGACCCTCAGATGTCTCTTTCCAGCAACACTTCACACTGTGGTTTCTTAAGAGACTGGCTTGGAGAGCAGCATTTCTGTTCCTTCTTTGCACCAGATTTACCCATCCATAGCCTAGAAGCAGAGGAATTATGTGATGTTGATTAAGAATTGCTGCCATTGATGTCATTCATGGATGAAGACTCTGGTTCTGTGTTTAATCAAACATGGCTAAGTACACCGTAGGAACGATCACTTTCAGTTGCAAATTGTTTTAAATTTTCTAAAGGGATTAGCAAGACCATGTGGCTATTCAAGGGGGATTTGCAGCCACTGCTCAAGGCCTCCTACTCTGGGCATGGATGTGGCAGTCTGAATCTGGGGCAAGGCAGAAGTGAGTCGAGTGAACAAATTAGTCTCTCAGTCCTCGAACTCCAAGAACCCTGCTGCATTTGGGAATGATTTTGAAACTACTCAGGATCAGTTCTCTAAAACAGTATGGGCAGACCTCAAACTAGTCTCAAGAGGCAAAATTCTCTCCCTGAAGGTGTTATTGACAAAAGCCTGTAACAAGACCTGCATGGACTAAATCTACCTTTCATTTGCTACTTTTTTGAAATGAGACTATCACGATCTTCGCTTCTCAGAAAGCCAGAGATAGAGCCTTTGCCTTCCTTCCAGGAGAATGAGGTTACACCCTTCTCTTCTGATATGTAGACAAGACTCTTCTGCTTTCAAATTTAAGGGAGGCAGATCAACCTGAGGCTAGGGTATCTGGAGATGAATTGAGATAACTCATACATCACCAATGAGAGTAGTTCATGTGTAGCCATGACCAGAATTTGACAAGGGTCTCCTGCGAGTCAGCTTTTAAAAAGACGAAGAGATGAAGGTACTGATTTTCAGATGGAGGCACGACTTTATTTCAATTTATTGGCTGATACGTAATTGCAAAGCATCATGCTGTTGTCTCATGGAAACAGGAACATCTCTGTGCAGCACGTATAACCGAAGGTGGCATCTTTTGACACTGACGTGTAGAGCGGTGTTAGAACCCAGACCAAAGATGGAGACATCCAGACCTAACTGGTAAGAAGATAGTCATAACTCCACGGTTGCACTGTGTGGTGCAGACACTTGTCACACTCTTGTTTATTTTCCTGACTGGACATGTAGAAATCCTGGGAAGGTGTAGGACAGCTATATGATTCTGCCCATGGACTGGGACTTTGTCTTGTGCACACAATGGTGCTCCCTAAACTTGGGGCTTGCTGTGTGTGTCCATAAAGCATCACATCCTCTGTGCAAGCTGTGCATACGCATGGCAGCAGCATGTCTGAGGGTCTCATTGGCTTAATGCAGCTGCTGGTGCGCTCAGTCACCTGTCATCTAGAAATTCTTGGCAAGTGGTCTAGCTCCTGCTTTTCCAATCAAACTACAATTCTGTGTGGAAAAACATACCATTTGAGTAGGTAAGGCCAAAAAGGAAATTTAAAACTAAGGTAGCTTTTCCTTGCCCATCTCTTTCATGCCCTTAGGTGAAGCAAATGGGTGGAATAATTTCTGAAGACACAGAGCATCAGCGAAATACATTTCTCAGGGCGTCTGGAAATGAAGGTTTCCTGGTAGACTTTGTAAATCCTTTCCAAAACCTTTTGACTTTCTGTGGATTAGTACAATCAGCCAGCAAATCTCAAATGAATAAAGAGCAATCAAACATGCCACAGTCATGAGTGACCAATTGGTACTTGTCGCCTTTCTTCCAATTTGCAGTATCATTCCTGAAAGTAGCACTGAGAGTTACCTGTTCTCAGAGGGGCCACAAATCCTATTGGAGAATCTCATATTTAATTACATGGTTTTGTTTCTCCTGTCATAATGCTACCATGTCCTCTGAGGTTTGAGAAGAACATCACCAATTTGCAAGATCTGAGCACAGTCCCTGTTTCTTGTGCACTTTTTGTCATCTAAATATAATTCTCCTTTAGATTCCAGCACACAAGGGACAGTATGATTTGTCAGTCCTTGATATCACTCTGTCTGCCTATTCCATTTCCATAGCCCTATAAGGACTATAAACAGGACTCATTTCCAAAAGTTTATGAAGCAGCTCTGATAAACTAAGCCTGTTACTCAGATAACAAATTTGTACCTCTTAATAAGTTGGATGACTATTTTTCAGGTGGAATTCTTAAAGGGAAAGGAATAAAGGGGAACTATGTATGCTTATTAGAACACTTTAATGTGGCTATATCAGAACATTTATGTTTTGTGAGACTTTTAACATTATCCTTGTAAGAAAATAAGGGTGCACTATTTTTGTCTGTTACCCGCTCAATTAAACTTGGAATTTCTATTTTTTGGGGGAAGAAAATAATTAGTGATGCAATTGCGGATCAGCAGACAGGTGATCTAGAAGTTTTATATTTTATCAAATAATGCCACTGTAGTCTATTCCAAGCAAAAATAAAAGTCAAAGACATAAGAATTTATGGGAAGATGAAGTCTTGAGGAGATGGACACTGTAAAGCTTCTCCTGTCTGCTGTGATATAGAAGACTGTCACACCTATATATGTCCCAGCTGAGGGGAAAACGTCAAAGTCTGTGAGAGGGACTTGAATAAGGACACAGAGGTTTTTAATTAGAGGATTTTAATGAGCTTCCCAGCTAGATGAGAATTACAGCTGTGGGTGAGCGCCTGTGGCAGTACAGGGCAGCAGCAGTTATCTTCGTATGCTCTGTGGAGCGTGGACAGCTTTTGAATGGCAGTTGTGGAATGAATCAGCTTAGTAGGGGCAGGATCAAGACCCTTTTCTGCAACTTGCAAAAGCAACCCCATCTTCAAGGCAATTAGTGTGTACTTTGCACTGTTGGGGCAGCGGACAGATACTCTGCTCATAGAGAGGCCTCCAGTTTTACAAGGCAACATAGTCAAAGCTTAGGCAAGACCAAGTAAATCCCCACTGTATAAAATTAGTAGCCCAAATTGCACAGCCTGAAACTCCAAAATGTTATTTTCAGTTTTCTTAGTCTGATTTAGGTTTAAACAAAATACTTAGCACAAATAGTAAAGTGAAGCAAAAAGAAAAATCACTTGAGTTCAGATCTGCCAATTCAGCTATTTTATTTCTAGATGTGACAGGTTTCTCACTGTGTGTAGAGCTTTAGGAGCTGATACCACTTATTAAAACAACATGGTTTTGGCTTTTCCTGCAGAAAATTGAAAGGGAGTTCTCCCGTAGAATATTGTTGAATTGGGAAATACTGAGACAAGTTTGGAGTCAAGGAGCAAACCTGGATCATGTCATGCATGTTTAGAGCTTACACTGTAATAATCTAAGAATGCTGTGATGGATGATTATATCTGCACAGTTGCAAACACAGATATGATTTTAATGATGAATACCAGGTAGGGCTCTAGGTAGGTGATAAGAAAGGCTTATCATGGTCTATTGGCTGTAAGTCTTCCTTATATGAACTTCCTAAAGGCAGAGTTTTAATAGCTCCTACGTGTGAGAGGAGAGGTGCCAGTATAGATCTCAGGGTATTAAAAGTGCCCAGTTCAGTGGCTCTGGGCTGGGCAAAGTGGAGGCTGGAACAGCAGAAGCTTTTTGGCTCTTGGGGTGCATTTGAAGCCTTTCCCCATTAACTTTGGGGTAAAAGAAAGGCTGGATTGATTCTTTGGGCCATCAGCGGAGACCATACTGATCACGAGACAAAAAAAAAGTCAACAATGTTGGCTCCGGCTCAAGATTAAAACAAACAAAAAGAAACAGGGAGAAATCTGTAGCTTTGGGGATCTCACCTCAGATAAACATGCTAGACTGAGGAACTGCACTGCAGAGGACAATTAAAAGTCTGTCTCTGGAGGAGAGGTATCTGGTAGTGATGAATGCCTGGGTGTTATCTAGGGAAAAAAGTCCACAGAGAAAAAAATGGTGAAAGATGCTGAGTTTTCCCCAGCGGGGAATGGTCAGTGTCAGGAAGAAGCAGGCAGGTATATTGTCCGTAACTCAGAATGAGTGATCTCTGCAATGCTTTTTTCTATATAAAAAACCTGTTGCTCTACAGTACCTTTGTTTTCTGTTACTGACTCCTGGTCTGTAGCTCCTTACAGAACAGAGCTCCTGAAGTACAAGACAGGGAGAAAGAGTCACTGTCACTCAGGGGATGGCAGCCCAGCGCCCCTGCAGAGGCCAAGGGCTATATAAATTACATGTACAGTGAGTGATCTCCTCAGGCTTCAAAGGTATTTGCCCTTCATGCTACATTCATAAACACCATCCCATCACTTTTCCTTCTTTCTGGATCCCTCGTTGATCGCTGAAATTGCATAACCTTCCTTTTCTCACTCCACAGCTGCTGCTCCCGTCATCTACTTCTTTATGATTCCTCTTCACCTGGGGCAAAGCTCCCCAGCCCTCTCTCAGCCAATCTTGCCTAAGATGTGACTATAAAGTCTTACCAAGTTCAGAGTCAGACTAAAGAGTCGACTCATTGCCCAGGCAACCCTCCTCCTCTCTTTTAAATATAAGCATCACGTTTTCTGTTCTTCAGTCACATGTGTTCAGCCTGTATTTGAAACACTCATTAATCATCCTTGCTGATGCACATGAAATCTCTCGTTTTGTTTAATACTGCGTTCTGGTAGAGAGACAGTCCTTTGTATTATTTGGTCTTATGAGAATTGGGTTTTGCTGTTCTCAGAGTATTAACACCATACGAAGGTATGTGGTCCTGGAGGTGTTGTTCCACTCACACTAATTGGATTACTTTAAAGAGAAGGAAAATGGTTTACAGGACCGAATCTCCAATTCATATCAGTCAAACACAACGGTGGTTCAATAGGAACACAAAACATGGCTTACTCTTTCTCCCCAAAGTGTCATTACATGAAGCTATGCTAACAGATAATAATATGCTTTATTGCAATACAAAGAGTTACTTGTCACACAATTTTAAGCCAGCTCCAAGCAATATTGGAATGCAAATTTCAACAGCTGGTCTGCTGAACAAAGTCTCCTAAATCTATATGTATTTATCCTGCTGGCACATACTGCCAAATTAAGGAAAACACCTACATCATTAGATAGAATTAGATGTCTGAGATGTTACATCACTTAAAATTTGTCTGTCTGTCTCTCTCCCTTTGTGTTCCTGGAAAACTGGAAGGGAGGAAGAATGTTATACCTCTTGCTAATGAAAACCACCGAAAAGTTTCTGACATTCAGCTTTGTGTAAGGTTTCCATTCAGGACACTTATTCTTTGAATCAGCAAATTTTCTCAGAATTGCTTTCACCACAGGTTCCACAGCAACCTTTGATTTTGAATTGGAATAAATTATGGGTACATCTTATGGGACTATTTTGAATCTAAGTAGGGTGACCATAAATGGAGACAACTGTACTGAAGAACTTGGATTGATTAGTCTTTGGGTCTAATAGTCCTTTGTTTGAAGGCAATGGGAAGTATTTACATTGAACTACTGCAAGTGGAAATCCAGAGTATGTTTTGTTTTCTATGCAGAACACGCAGCACCGTTATGAAGAAGACAACAAGAGAGAACTTTCTAGCACAGCTGGGTAGGTGAAAGCCAAGTTTGGCAAGATAAATGAAAAGTCATAGAAGACAATGAAATCCTAGGCAGGTAAAGGACATGACTACCAAGAGCTGAATGGATAGGCTACAATTGGAAACTGTCCAAAAATCATATGTGGTATGACAGAGAAGAGCTGAGCTTCTGTCCTCTCCTGGAACTCATTGCCAGATGTTCAAGTTCTCAAGTCTGCTTTATCAGGGCACTCTGACATAATGCATTTTGTGCTTTCTGATTTACAGAGAAATAATTATGAGAACATTAGTTAAATTAGACCCAGAATACTAGAGTTACTAATAAAAAACAGATTAAAAATTATTTTTTCCTTCTCTTAGAGACACATTCATGTCAAAGTATCATTAAACAGAGAAGCACTTTTTGCACAGCATTAACGAAATTACCAGAGAACTGGAGATTACATCCCTCTCGTAAGCATGTGGATTTCATAGTCATGGAATCATTCAGGTTGGAAGAGACCCTTGGGATCATCAAGTCCAACCATCTGCCCTACTCTACAAGTTCTCCCCTACACCATATCCCTCAACACCACATCCAATCTATTCTTAAACACAGTCAGGGATGGTGACTCCACCACCTCCCTGGGCAGCCCATTCCACTGACTGACCACTCTTCCTGTGAAAA
>VZTM01042717.1:0-30650 GCA_013400555.1 Jacana jacana | reverse complement strand
AGGACCTGGCACTTGGCCTTGGTGAAGCCCATGTCATTAACATTGGCTCATTGATCCAGTCTATCCAAGTCACTCTGTAGAGCATCCCTGCCCTCAAGCAGATCAACACTCCCACCTAACTGTGTCTTCTGCAAACTTACTGATGGTGCTCTCTGTATCCTTGTTGAGATCATTAATAAAGACATTAAACAGAAATGGTCCCAATACTGAGCCCTGAGGAACACCACTTGTGACTGGCCGCCAGCTGGATTTAACTCCATCAAGCACCACTCTTTGGGACTGTCCTTCCAGGCAGTGCTTGATCCAGCAGATCCTACGCTCATCCAGGCATGAGCAGCCAGCTTTTCTATGATAATTCTGTGGGGGAAGTAGAAAGTGAATTGAAGGTGAGAAGACACAAATTCACTCACACGCTTGACATATTTGTTATACTCTAGCTAAAAGTTACCTTAATTTGCCTGTTAGGCATCAGCTCCATCCTGCACTTCATTCTTTATCTTAGTCAGCTATCCTCAATCATTTTCCTGATTAAATTAAGAAGTAGAAATTTTCATAAATTAATAATGCCAGTGGTTTCTATTTCACTTGTGTTCTATGGCTTTAGCTTAAACTTCGCAGCACTGCTTACATACTCCAAAGTTCTTCTCTTTCATGTGTCCTCCATTTCCTAAGATAAGAAAATAAAAGAGGCTTTTATGTACATGGGGAAGTAGAAAATAAGAGTCTGTTGTAATGTTCAAAGTTCAGATGTGCAATAGCTCACCCAGCTACCTACAGATACTCTGCAGCAGCTGTTGAGCTTATTTTGTTGGGTATTTCCTTCTTTCTAATGAAAGACCCTTCTCTGCAAAAGATCCTGGGTTCATTCTTACCGTGCTTAGCATTTCTATGATGAGGAGTGTATGTACTTCCTTATTCTCTTGTATTTTCTACTAGCTCCTAATTATAGTAATTTCTTGTTCTACTTGCACATGGGAGAACGGAAGCTAAGAGCTTCGAATGAAGCCAGGATCAGTCCCTGCATTAATACTGTCGCAGAGACTGAATTACAGACAGAATGTTTTTTCTAAGAAGTAGGTAACACTGCCTCAGGTCAAACTATGTAAGTAAAATGGTTCAACCAGCTAATAGATTAAATAACTCGGGTAATAATAGCAGCAGCAGTAGTAATAATAATAATTTAGGTTATACCAACTAGAAAAATAAAATCAATGCAAAAGTTTTAAAGTCAAGTCTTACACAGAAACCTTGTTTAAAAAAAAGATCCTGTCTGAAAGAGGAGTTTGGCTATTTATGGTACTATGAAATTAATGTTTGAAAGTTGGCTTTTATAGAGTACTGGGATTCTGCAAAGTCCTGTAATAGGACTTTAAATTCACTCCGAACTGAAACCATTTTCTTTTTTGTCATTGTCAATTGTTGTCCTTGCTTATGACAAGGGTCAGCATTTTTAAGTAAAATGATTTGGAACTGTTTGAAGTAAGCTATTACCTTGTTCCAGTGTGTTAATCAGGACCTTGTAATTAAAAGTAACCTCCCAACAATGAACCAAGGGCTCTGTGGCTCTTTGGTATGCTGGTGGTTTGTTGCTGTGTTGTTAAATCATTTTTATGTTACTGATGGAATAGCTTAGCTATCCAGGAAGAAAATAGCCAAGTTGGCCAAATACTTCACTGTTACACATTTGTGCAACACACTAGAGAAAAGGTTAACATGGAACAGGATATTTCCTGGTGCACTGGCCACTGAGAGAGGAATAATGAATTTTGAGGAGCGGGTGTCATTCATCAGTAGGGCTTTCCAGGCTCTAAAAAATGTTGAGTGAGTTAAATAAGCTACTTAACACCTGAATGACAGCATAAAATATGAGTAGCATGTGAAGAACCTAGGGAAAAAAAAAAAGATCAAGAACAGCATACTTATAAGGGATTAATTATTTATTTATGATTTATATATTACAGTCATTGAGATTGTTAAGACCAGGAATCTCCTCTTAACTGTACAAGAGGCAAGTATGACCATCTTTTAGACATTTGGGCCATATCCCAGAAACGTAGCTTGCATATATGCCTATACACCCTCTTGCCAATTGCTCTCCCCCTTCCCATTCTCTCCCGGAAACCCATCCATCCTTTTTCAACACCCATGTCCGAGGGGCTGGAGGCACCCAGCTCTCAGCACCCTCCAGCAGGATGGGTTTGCAAACAGACCCAGCATCACCTGGGCAGGAGATTAAAATCAAACCAAAGGAAATGCATTTCAGCTAGGCTACCAGCTAATTACAGGAATTCAGAGAAATGCAGAAGCCAAAGAATTAGTGAAAATAGAAAGGAAGCAGAAAAAAAATTGGAAAATTGGCCCAACAGAACTAGAAAATAGTGTTCTATGGTGCAGCCAGTGATTAGGGAAGACTCTAAACTTTGGATTGCCATTACCTAAAATAAGATTTTACTCTGGGAGAGTGAAATAGGGGGAAAATGTTCCTGTATTCATGTTGTTTCTAGTCCCTGTTTAAATCCCTTGGAGACAAGAGAGTTGGTTAGATGGCTTTTTGGTCCAATCTGGTGGATTCTTAGGACCACCTAAGAACTTTCTCTTGAGAATGAGATTCAGAAATCTGACTCAAAATCTTGTCCAGGATCTTTCACTGTTTATTTCCAGTGTATCTGATTTTATTTTAAATATTCACATCTCAGCTGCTATCTTTTAAAATAGATACATTTATTGTATTTTACTAGCTGCACTTTAACATGGGTGTCAGAAACTCTCTTACTCACCACTGATAGTACTGATGAGATAATGTCCTCGATGATGTTTTTACATAGTGTTCCTTATGAAAGGAAGGTCTTATTATTGAAGGACACACTTACCGGGCTTTTGCTTTTATGGATGTAATCTGCTGCGTGTTTTCTGCATGACAGCATGAGAAAGAGGAAGAGGGAGAGAGAAATGTGTAGCAACTCTTTCATCTTGTTGCAAAGAAATCAGACTTTCAGGGCGAAGGAGAGTGGTGGGTTTTGTGTGTTAACAAAAGCACATAGTATCAAAGCAGCATCACTCCCAGGTCCTACAGAGAATATTCCTGTGCTGAGGGCTCAATTAGTACATTGGTTTACCTTAGCAGCAGTTAGGTACTCAGCTCTTGGTCTGAGGAATTTATCTTCTCAAAGACTTTAAAATATTGTTAAAAATAAACCAGGATCACTTAAAACATCTTTTCAGGTGGTGGTTGTTATCTGCTCTCCTCTGTACCTAGTGTCCAGGCCTAATTGCCTTGTATGACCTGGTGATGAATTGGTCTTATGAATGGTGCTGTGCCAGGATTACTTTGCAATTGCTAACCTAAATATTTGCAGGGAGGATTTCCCTTCTAACAGGGCTCGCTTTGTATTGTGTGGAATTGTTAGGATTGAGATGCCTTAATATAATTAATACAGCAACATGCAGACGTGACTACTTTTGTTTTGTTTTGTTTTTCAGTTTCTTTCTTTGTTATTCTTCTGTGTTCCAACTGTGGTAAAAGATCTGGCATGAACAGATGATAAGTGAACTGTTATTCCATTTTTCTGCATTTTCAATTTAATTTCGAGTTAACAAAAAGTAGTGGATGAACATCCCCAAAAGCCAACTCTTTTATTTACAGAACATATACAGCACTGGAAACACAAGCAAGTATTTCTTGAGTTGTTCTGGTAGCAGCCTAAACTCACATCACTAGTATTACTCCTAGCAGTGTTTTTGATGTTCAAGCCTTCTTAAGCCTGGATGAGACTGCTGGCAGTGGTTGTAAAAAATTATAGTAGTTTTCAGAGAGGGAATGGTCCTCTGAAAATGCAATAGATTTCCAACTATCAGGGCAGAAATTCTGCCATTAATTTTACCAGATGCTAAACTGTCACATGATTGAAGTCCTGGTTGTCATGGGGAACTTAATGCATTTCCACATCTGCCAGAGGGACAACACAGCAGGGCACAAGCAATCCAGAAGGTTTCTGGAGACATTGAGGATAACTACATAACAGCGGTGACTGAGAAGCCAATGAGGAAAGGCACTCTGATGGACCTTCTTATGCTTACAGACAAGAAGGATCTGGTTGAGGATGTGAAGGCTGGGAGCAGCTTTGGCTGCAGCGACTAATAGTGATGGAGAATAAGATCCTGAGAGGAAGAAACAGGATCACAGCCCTAGGCCTCTAGAGAGCAGATTTTGTCCTCTTCAGGAATCTACTTGGAAGATTCCCATGGGAAAACATCCTGGAAAGAAGAGAGCTGGTTGACTTTCGAGTATCACCTCCTTCTCCAAGCTCAAGAATGGTCCAGTTCCACAGGCAGGAGATCAAGCAAAGATGGCAGGAGGTCTGCATGGATGAAATCCTGACAGAACTCAAACATCAAATGTATCTTGGGTTAACATGGCAGGGTTTTGGCAGTGGGAAGTTGCACAGTGGCCTTTATGAGGAGAGGCTGGGTTTGCCCCATGCCTGACACTGTTGATTCCAGCCAGCTCCATAATGGACCCACTGCAGGACACAGCTGAGCCCATCAGGAAAGCTGGTGGTGCCCCTGGGAAAGCCTAGTTAAGAAAGGGGCAAAAAACTATGCAGACAGTGAGGAGAGAGGAAAACAGTGTGACAAATGGCCCCATAAACACCAAGGTTAGAGAAGGAGGGGAAGGAAGTGTTCTGGGTGCCAAAGTGTTGCCCTGCAGCCCATATAATACCATGGTGGAGCAGGTGTCCACACTGCAGGCTGTGGAGAGGACTACCTTGGAGTAAGTGGATATTTCCTGAAGGAACTCTGGCCCTTTGAGAGCCCATATAGGAAAAGGTTCTTCTAACAGGAGCTGTGGCTCCTGAAGGAACCCNTTGTTGCCCTCCTCTGTACTCGCTCCAGCACCTCGATATCTCTCTTGTGCTGAGGTGCCCAGAACTGGACACAATACTCAAGGTGTGGCCTAACCAGTGCTGAGTACAGGGGGACAATCACCTCCCTACTTCTGCTGGTCACACTATTCTTTATGCAAGCCAGGATGCCATTGGCCTTCTTGGCCACCTGGGCACACTGCTGGCTCATGTTTAGCCTCCTGTCGACCAGCACCCCCAGGTCCTTTTCTGCCAGGCAGCTCTCCAGCCACACTGCCCCAAGCCTGTAGCGATGCATGGGGTTGTTGTGGCCCAAGTGCAGGACCCGGCACTTGGCCTCGTTGAAGGCCATGCCATTAACATTGGCCCATCTATCCAGTCTATCCAAGTCCCTCTGTAGAGCTTCCCTGTCCTCAAGCAGATCAACACTTGAATACCAATACTAAGGCTCGCTTTGTATTGTGTGGAATTGTTAGGATTGAGATGCCTTAATGTAATTAATACAGCAACATGCAGACGTGACTACTTTTGTTTTGTTTTGTTTTTCAGTTTCTTTCTTTGTTATTCTTCTGTGTTCCAACTGTGGTAAAAGATCTGGCATGAACAGATGATAAGTGAACTGTTATTCCATTTTTCTGCATTTTCAATTTAATTTCGAGTTAACAAAAAGTAGTGGATGAACATCCCCAAAAGCCAACTCTTTTATTTACAGAACATATACAGCACTGGAAACACAAGCAAGTGGAGCAGGTTTATCCTGAAGAACTGAAGCCCATGGAGAGGGCCTTTGCTGGAACAGTTCTTTAAGGACTGCAGCCTATGGAAAGGACACATGCTTGAGCAGAGGGAAAATGTGAGAAGGAAGGAGCAGCAGAGACAAACTGCAATGGACTGTCCAGAACTGACCATAACCCTCATTCACCTGTGTCACTTGGGCAGGACAGGGTAGAAGAGTGGGGAATGAAGGAATGAGGCTGAGCCTGGAAAAAAGAGACAGATGGGGAGAAGGTGTTGTTTTACTTTGCCTTTTTTTCTCACTATCCAAATCTATATAATTGGAATAAATTGAATTAATTTTACCCAAGTGGAGTCTGTTTTGCCCATGACAGTAATTGATAAGTGATCTCCCTGATTTACCTTGTCCTATGAGATTTCCATCTTACTTTCTCCCACAGGCTGCCCAGAGAGGTTGTGGAGTCTCCAGCCTTGGAGATGCCAAAAGAATCCACTTAAAACTTGACAGGACATGGCTCTGAGCAACCTGTTCTAGCTGATCATGCTTTGAGCGAGAGTTGGACTAGATGATCTCCAGAGGTGCCTTCCAACCTCACCCCTTCCAGCCTTAAATCTAGACCCCACCCAGTTGGATGCTTTTTCAGTTTCTGTGATTAGATCTCAGTAAACCAGATATTTGTAAGCCACTTTGTCACAATTCCAGACAGTAATAATTTTTTGGGGACAAGGAACATATTAATTTTATTTGAGATGTATTCACTCTATTTCTGCTTTGACTTGAGTAGGCAACATATGCCCCTGATTCACACTGGTTTTTGAAAAATATGCTTTCATAGTGTATAGCACAAACCTGGATATAGCAGAGCAGAAGTAGTACAGTGGAATATTGCACTTTACAAATGAGGTAATTAAGCCTGGACAGTTGTGATTTCCTGGTAATTTTGAACCAGGTGATTCTGACAAGTTGATTACTGGCCTTGTGGAGGTTCTTCTAGCTGTTTTGGTTGCTTCTGCTCTAATCATCTCTGGAGGATTGCATCAAATAAATTCTTTACACAAGCTTATTCTATAGTTTGTTCTATTTTCTGAAGATTATTCTTCATAATAATCTTCACCAAAAGCCGAACGCTGCTTTTGTATTTTGCCTACTTCACATTTTGGATGTCAGCATCTCAAATCATCAGTTCAAAATCTGAAATACCCAAAAGTAAAAGGAAATTTCTGAAATAACTTTGAAAAAACCATAAAAGGCATAGCATGTGCTTCATACACAGGAAAGGTTTAACTTACTCAAGTTTGTAATGTACTTAGAGACTCTGAGATTGCAGGTGCAATTGAGGTACAAATATAATGATCTATTGTTCTCTAAGCAGGAACCTCATCAAAGTATTTCAGTTACTGAGTTGCCAAAACTGAACCGGACTTTGCTACTAGTCTTGCGAGACGGTTAAGCTTCATACAGCTTTCTAACATAGGTCTATCTTCCAGAACAGCATATGATATCCTACGCATAAACAAGGTTTCTTGGGCAGGACTACCAGAAACTGCAAGAAAAGACATTTATCACATTTTTTCTCTGTTGTTAATTATTTTTATTTTTTCATATGTGATGTGAATCCTGATCCTTCTCTTTGCACTTGTGAAGTGCCTGGAGATTGAGTTCTGCCATATTGTATTATCTGCAGTTCAGTTTCTCCTAAAATTTCAAACCACAAAGCAAGAAGTGGTATTTTCTTCACTTCCTCCCCACCCCAGGACCATGATCAAAATCAACATATATGGGACACCATCATAGATGCACACGCCGGTGAGTGATTTGAGACTAAGAAAATTACTTGGACGTAGCCCTTAATCTTTACTTGAAGCCTGATAGAAGCAGAGGAACGTGCCCTTAACTTTAGTGGACCTTGTGTGTGATTCAGAAGGCTTAAAATGATAAAAGCCCAGCCTTGCATGGGAAGAGCACGGCAATGAGGAGCTTGGTTTCTTCTTTTCACTGAAGGCTTTGAGCATAAGTCAAACATTGGGGAGTTGTAGTTCTCTCTTTATACTCTCATAGAGCTAATTTTCTTGGTACTGAGATTCCAGCAGAGCTTTCAGCTAAAATGAATGTAACTAATAGTTGGGAATTCTAATTGGGAATTCAGTAATATCTGATTTGCAAGTTATTGTAGAAGACATATATGAAGCCTCATACTTCATCCTAAATTATTAATTAGGTTTTGAAAATTATCTTGGATGTCTTAATCTATTATTAAGAAAATCTGTCAGCATTTCTACTTTTAAGAAATTAACATAATATTGTTATTGCAATTTCTCCTTGTGATTATTCAAAGACTAGCTCCAAGAAACCTAAGACAGAAATTAATTTATCTTTGACTTAACATTTTCTTCCATTTAGGGCTGCAGTTATTCTCCATGTCCTTTCTAATTCAGAAAAAAGTGCAGTTGGAAGTTTCTACTTCATCTGGGGAGGAAAAGAAAAGATGGAATCACATTCTAGCAGATCTTCCATTATATATTATTTTGACTTCTGTATAGGAAGGTATATATAGGATGGAGCTGTACTAGTCTTTCCAGATGGAGAGCAAAAAGCTGGGGGCATTCTACTTTTTTGTATGGGATGCCAGGCTCTCAGGATAATTGTGGGTCTCTAGGAGAGTGTAGTTTCTCCTTCTGGACATCAGGCAGCAGAAACAGGGCGGCATAGGTCCCACCTTTCCATCAGGTATATGTCTGTAGCATTGTGCCACTGGGAAAACTCAGCTCCACACCTGCAGAGCCTTCTGCTCATCCAGGTGCTTTCCTGTGGCACTTCACAACTCTCAAAGATGTAATTATACCTTTAATTTCTGCCCCTTTCATTTGTTACAGTAAATGACCAGGTAGGATCAGGTATGACTTTGGTGTTTGGTTCTACTGCTGACACCTGCAAATACTAGAGCTGGGCGGTAAAGTTTTGAGGCTGGTTGTTATTTTCATTTTTTGTGGATGTGTAGGCACATTTAGCGTGGCCTTTCTGGGTCATGCATTTTGTCAGGTGCAGCTTGCCCAGGGTAGACTCCAGCTGATAGTAACCACCTCACAGTTTACACAATATTTGACTAGACGTCTTTGGCTGCAACTTTAGGTTATTTCTTCCTTGACTGCTTGATTTTACTTTCACCAGAATGCTCCCCAAACCTTAGTTTTCATAGGGTAAATATGTAGGAATGCTGCATAGAAGATTATTCAGCACAAAATTTTAATGAAACGCTCTTATAAATGTGCTTGCTTCTTTCTTGTTACAGTTATTTTAAGTGTATGTTTAACTTGCTGATTTCACACACCACTGTGCAGCAGTTTGTTATATATTAACTTTAGATTCAATCCCGCAAGGTACTGACTGCTTCTGGATCCTGCCAAGCCCCTTTCACTTCCAGGGGCGTTGAAGGGCTTACAAGGTGCTCAGCACCTCACAGGACTGATCCCTGAATCCAGGCAAAAACAGGCTCTTTCAAAAACCAAACAGGTTTACTGGAACAAGGTTCATACTGCAACTGGTTAATGCTCTGTGCAATGGATTTTTGCACATTTAGATAAAATCTCATCCAGAACAACAGATCTCGTAGTTAATGGCTGCTGGAAGACATAAACATTTAGGTATGTATGGTGGTAATTAATTACATTTTACAACTATGGTTTTATTAGATGTTGCAATAAGTGCAAAACCATGGCTGAGACTAATATTTAATCGTTTGCATGTTGGCTGCAGTGTGCTTTGCCCCTCTCTTAAAGTCTATGTGGTTTTTAGAGTTGCCGATAATCTGTGCGGTTCATCCACCAAGGCCATTTGGGCATCACCTACCCCTGCGATTATGTGCTGGGCAACGGGGTGCTTCGTCCACTGCAATTGCAAGGGGGTCCAGGAGAAATACTTAATGGCCAAGTGTCTCAGTGAGACCAGGCCGTGGTATAGCCTGCACAAACTACAGTAGTAATTATTACTCTCTCTGAAACTTGTTTTGTGAGAAAAGTGTGGCATTGATCGGTGTGGTAAATTCAGGTGTATTTGGCACAGAAAAAGTGCTGAAATCTACTGTTTCTAAATAGTTCTTCTCAGTTTTTTATATGCAGATGAAGACCATAATCTCCCACTGTTTGCAAGGAAAAAGACAGGACCTTTCAGTAATGGGGTTTAATTCCATCTGCAAACAAGGACAATTACTTCCCAAAAGGCTTGCCTTCCCTGCCTTCCCTCTTCAACACCCTGCCATGCTGGGCAGGCAAGGAGATGCTTTTTGAGTTTGGTCCTGGTAACACCTCCAAATGCTGGTAATTAGGAACTAAAAACTAAACCTGAATTGTGCTTTCAGATTTATACTTTAGGTTGGGCAGAGAGCAAGGTACAGTTCTGTTCTATGGCCTGTTGGAGAAATCTCACCTGAATCCAAATACACTTGTGTGTTAATAACTGTACCTTTCCAAAACAAGCTATCACACTGTTGGCCTTTGCCCTCGCTCCCACAAGTCAACTGTCAGTTGCACACACATTTACCTGTGGATTATCGCTTCAGATGGGTGGGATTTTAAGCATGCCGTAGCAGAGAATCACGGACATAAAACGTTTGCAAGATCACGGCTCTGGTGATGTACCCTTCACTGAAATCAGGGTATGAAATCAGTATGTCAATAGATGGAGGATTAAGCAACTTGCTGACTGCTTGTTTGCTTGGAGTAATGGCTGTCTAGCTGGCTGCTGTGCTTTTCTGGGGAATAAGCAAAAAAAAAATCCAAACAGAACTAAGCTTTTAGGACTCTTTAGTAAATTAGTGAGGTTTCTGTGGAAGTTTAACCACAATTAGCTAAGCTAGCAACACTAAGAAGTTAAGAGTTGTTTACCCATTAAAAGTAAGTGGGGAAATAGGTAGAAGTTTATGGGAACAAAAGTGGACTGTTGATGCCAGTGAAGTATTTTCCAAAACTTTCAGCGTAGGATGAAGGCAGCACATGATCCCGTGTAGGAATACTGCAGCAGAAAGTAGTCACAAGTACTCTATATCCTCCCTGGGAAACCAGCTGCTGGTTTCAGGGAAATGAGGCTGGGGATGGCTGTATGCTAATTCCCTTTCATTACAGTGTGTTAGCAAAGCTGTTTAATACTTGCTGTAAAGCCTGGATTTCACTCTCCTCTCATTTAATACCAGGTTAAATCTGGAATAATAAGCTCTCAAAAGCTTAGAGGTTCCAGTAAAATGAGATTTGGCTAAAAATTACGTGCTGGTTTCTGCTAGTAACAGTGTTGTAGCTTTGGTGTCTTAAGCAATGAGAGAAGCAAGACTGGAGAGAAAAGGGAATATGCTTCATTAGGACGTTGAATGATTTAGTAGAATTTGCTACGTCTTATTGCAAACCTTAGAAAGGTTTTATTGCTCCAGAGAGCCTGAACTGCCTTTGTCCCCCTTTTCTCACACTTGAGAACAATGAAGAAAGTAATAGTAAATTTTGAACCATTTCCAATAGTTCATATGATGTATTTGGTGTAAGTGTTGGAAAATCAGGACAAAGAATACTGTGCATTGAACAGGATGGCTGTTATTTCAGTGTTTCTCAGGCAGCAGTATCTGTGTCTCTGAGAGCTGGACACAGAATAGGAGCTGTTTATTGGCTGAACACTAGCAGGATTTCTAGTAAATTAAGGATCTTCTCTTGGTATGGTGAAGTATAAAGCTGATACTACAGTCACCTGAAATCAGCTTGTTATAAAGGTGCACCTCTGACTCTATGGTTATAAAAAGGATTCTGGAATGCATTTGTCTGTAAGGGTTCAGGACTTTCAGAGTTAAATCTTTCATGTAAATCTTGTCCCCGTTAGGAAAATTACCAGATGCTGACAGGGGGTGTCACCAGTGGCTCAGCTGAACATATGCTGTATATGGCTTGGCTTCAAGGGCTGGACAGGGAGGCTGTGTCCCCTGCTGCCACAGGGACTGGTGAGAACAGGTTTTAAACCAACCGGTTTCAGCACAATACTAAAGGTTTGCCTCTCCACATTGTTCATCCTACCAGTGAGACTGAATAACTAATCAGACATAGATTACCCTGACAAAATTTTCACTGCATCAAAAAAGAGTTTGATGGGATCTTCACTGAGCTATTTCACAAACGGTATTTTTTGAAGTACAGAGCAATCCCTATGTCCTTGCACTGGGACTATACTGCGTTATTTCTGTGGGGAGGCTGGAATTGAAAACGAAGCAGAAATTAAATGTAGAGCAGATTAAAATCTCTATCTACCTTAATGATTGATTTTAATCTCTGAATTTCACACAACAGCAGAAATTCAATTGTTTTCTGGAGAAAATATTTTCCTGCTTTCTCAGAGAACATGCTTAAATATGTTTCCCGCCTGGGATGCTGCCATAGAATTTGCATTTCTTTGTGGCTCGTTTGTGAACCTGCTACAGACACCCACCCAGCTCTCCGACCTGCACCCCCACCTCACACCCACCCAGCTCCCCCACCTGCACCCCCACCTCACACCCACACATCCTAGCACCCTACGGCTTTGAAACACAACTCACAGGGTATAAGCTGTGGGCCCTTCTGTGTTTCCCCAGCCCTTTCCAATTAACAGCACTCCTGGGCAGATCCTGAGACAAATCTCGAGCCTGGAGCCATTTCAGGACTCCCATTGCTCGTGATAGGAGGAGTTTCCACTCGCCTTCCTGTACTTTCCTCCCTGCCCATGGATGCTTACTTCCACCTCCTGCCCTGCAACAGCTCGGGTGCGGCCGGGGGAGCTGGTTCAACTCACAGCCTGGCAGGAAAAAGCAGAAGGGAGGTCTAGCATCTCTCCCTTTAGGTGTTAGCATGCTCTTAGACTGGTTGGAGCCATCACTTCTCTACTTATATAGAGATCAGGTAGATTGAAGGAGGTGATGTCAACAGGACAAGGTGGTCTATGGGGAGCAACAGCATCTCTGGGTCGGTGTGTGAGAACAGGAGAGAGCAAAGCAGATGTTTCCATCCTGGCACAGAAAGGGAAAGTTTGCTGAATTATGTCTTGAAAAGTGAGAAGGGGAAGAGATCTGACTCAGATATTTAGTATTGCCTAAGCAAAACACACCCCTAGGGCAGAATTGATGCAACCTACTTCCCTTTCATACTGTAGCTAGAAATACAGCTCACACTTCCAGCTCAGTATTTTAATTATGTACCCCAGCATGTTGAGGGAATGGCTGCTAAGGTTTCTCTCATTAAATTTTCTTAACCTGAAGTTTAACAAGGCCTTTTTAAAAAAGGGCAGTGTGGCTGACAGAAACCAAAGTGTCCATTGTGCTGCTTGTGATGTTCAGGCAGAGCCAGCTCACCAACGTAAATTAACTTTTGTAGTAAGAAAATATGTAATCTTTCAGATTCAGATCTACCCTGTGCTCTTACAAGGCATAAATTACTAGCCAGATCTGCAAACTCCAGTTTAGAAGATTAATGGACCATCATCAAAATAGGCAATTGAGTCTTGAAACAGGCAATTTAGTCTCAACTCCTTTCAAAAAGCTGGACTTTAGGGTTTGTCTTCTGCATGGGTAGATAATGGATTGTTTTCTTTGTGTGTACACTTTTTATAGCTCTCATCACCGTAAGCATCAAAGTGCCAGAGAAGCATTGATGGATTTGTCCTTGCAGGCCCATAGGTTATAAGGTACTACTCCTATCATCACTTATTTTACACATATGGCACTTAAGCTGAGAAAAGTAAGCTGAACTGCCAAGGTCAGAGAGAAACAAAATCCAGGATCCCTCTTCCCCAGCTTCAGCCATAAAGACATCCTTCCTGCCTTAGATGGGAGGTTCATTTTTTTCAGATGATTTACCATTACTTTCAGGGCTGGTAAAGTCCAGAGTTGTTTAACCTCTGCTCACAGGAATACGGATGTAAGAGCCATAAAGGTCTCTTGAGGCACCGGTTCCAGTACCACCCTATTTCAGACAATTATGCCATTTGGTACCTTAGATATACATAACTAACTTGCTAATTAGCAATGTCAGGCTAATTAAGGTAGGTTTTCTTCCACGCTATTCTAATAGGAAGACAGTTGCCTAATTCCAAGGTTCTGGTCTTTAAAAATCTTCTGATTTCCCACCGAGATCTTTATAAACCACGCATAGAGGTATATTGATAAAACAGAGGAGTATTAATCAGAAAGTGCAAGAAATCTTTTCCTTTCTTTGTGGTCAGCTTTGCCACTTCAAAATGGTTGAAAAAACTCTAAAAAACCCCCAAAACCCAGAAATCTAACAGAAATGGAGACAGAGAATGTTTCCACTGGTTTCCAGCCACTGGGAACCTCTGCTAGCCCAAATGAGCATACATTCACTAGATTTTAGGGTCTCCAGTAGCACAAATAAGCTGTGCCAATCTTACCTAATGCCCTCTACTTACACCTGTAGTGTATCTGAATAATTTGTGCAGCTGTAACATCTTACAGTGGCAGTCAATATGTATTATTTGTATTGATTCTTAGAAACAATTATAATATTACAAATAGCAGGTTACAAGAGATTTCTTTGACTATCCTGCTGATAAAAGATGTCATTTAGAATGTATGGCTGTTTGTAACGGGACCAGCAGGCTAGCCCAACATTTCTAAATCTGTATGTGTCTGATTCCATCTCCAGACACTCAGTTCAAGTGAGTGGCATCTTTAAAATCAGGTAACTTATTTTCCTGCCAAAATAAACAGACAGTTTGCTTAAATTTGATCAGCATGTTTTAAAAAAAATACTTTTTGATTTTAGCATTAATGAAGAAGAAGGCAGGTAGTTATTACAGCACCAGAGAACAAGAGGGCTGAGTAACAGATAAAGGCTTATCCTTGCTTTGAGTTTTTCAGGCAGGCTACATTCAGAGCATGTATATTATTGAAAAGGCCCAGCACGTAAATGTTGTTATAGCACTTCACTGGTATCCACTTTGTTCAAATTAGGTTTTGTTTCTAGCTTTTCCATTATGTAGGATTTTGGATAAAGCAAAATAAAACAAAAAGTAGAACTTATTGACAAACCAGGGTAGAATTAGCCAGAAGGGTTTTTTTCTTCTGAAAAATAAAGCAAAACATGGTAGAGATAGTAATTCAATCTTCTGGCACAAGAAATGTGCCCTTGAATGTAAATTTAGTTCAGACTGTAACAAAGGCAGCAAGTTTGTCATTGTGAAAAGAGACTAAACAAAGAAAAGTATTGATACCAATTGGATAAAAAGCCTGTGTGGTTTGTGAAGCACAGGGATCAAGACGACCTAGAAGTCTCCACTGATTCACAACAATAGCAAACCCTGATGCTTCCCCCAAGCCACTGCCTGTTTCTCCTTTTTTTATATATTCGCTGTTCTGACTGCATGAAAGTCCTAGCATGAAAGTATCAAAAGCTGTAATTGTTCAGGGCTTTTTGCTCTGGCTAGCACAGAGTTAACTAAGATGCGAAGCTGCACTGCTGTTGAGGGATATGGTGTAGGGGAGAACTTTGTAGAGTAGGGCTGATGTTTGGACTTGATGATTCCAAGGGTCACTTCCAACCAACCTAAATGATTCTATGATTCTATGAATCTACAACCAGTGGGGTATTTCTGTTGCATCACGCTGGGCCCATTATTCTATCGAGACCTGATATTTTATTATAATAAGCATCAGAAGCAATGTCATCTTATATAACATCGCATAATTTCTACTGATGTGGCTTCATTCTTGATGAAGTCCAGTACCTGCTTCACTATTAAAGCATTTGAATCTTTTCTAATATCTGATGGACACCATCCAACACCTCTGTGGTGTTGACATATCCCCACTCCCTTCAGCACAGCTGAATGATTTTTTAAGTGAGAGCTGGGTGCTGCTTGTGTTTCTTCCTCGAGCCCAGGGAGAAACACCATTGCCCAAAAATCACATGAACCCATGCATGGCACTTTGCTATGGCTCACATGCAAAAATGAATTAAGTGTGCCAGCTCCTCAGCCCCTGGCCTGACTGGGGCAAATACCCACTGCAGGTGGTCCTCAGCCATCAAACTCTTCATGGCCTTCATTTCCCTATGTATTTATTCTTCCACTGACTTATTTTGGCCCCTGGTTGCATAAGAAAGCACCTTCATATCCTCAGGTAATTTTGGAAGACCGCAGTTTTGAATAGAGAGGACAGGATGGTAGGGTAATTAAGTGGGTGGGGAAGAAGGTTGATAAAGAGCTCTTGATAGTCACTTTGACATGCTATTATTTTGACCAAGGAAAATAATTACAGAATGGCTGTAGGGCCATAAGATGCTCAGCTGTGGTGTAGGAAGGGATGGCAGCTAGAGCGGAGAAGGAAGAGAAAGCAAATGGGCAAATGGCTGCAGAGTGGGACAATCCTAGCTCTTTTTCTGTGATCACAGCCTTTCCTCCATAGTCCATGTCATTTTAATGTACATCCATCTAGCAGAAAATCTAATACCATTTTTTTCAAGACAAAAAGAAAAATATATGTGGTATAGAAAAAAAAAAGAAAAAAAGAATTAAATCATTGGCTAATCTCTTTTCTTTCCTAATTCTGTCTACTTTACATCTCCGCAGTCCTTTTCCTTCCTACATCTCACACTTTGTAAGACACAACATAAAGGTGGAATTCAGCCTTCCTAATTGGTGATGGGAAGTCCTCTTTATGTTTAAACACAATGATCTGTTTATTGGAAACTGCTCTTCTGTAGTACCAGCCATCTCTTCATGTCATGCTGTCTGAATAACGCCTCTTGAGGATGGAGAGAAAGAATAGCATCGCAGCCAGACCCCGTGGGGTTACAAATAGCATTCTAGCAGCCTGAAAGGCTGAAGCCATCATTAAGTTGCATGCAGCTGCAGTGGTGTAGGTGGGTAAGTAAGAGCAACTCGGAGATGGGATAATGGTAACCTGGTACACAAGGGTCATTTTTCATTGATGGCGTCACTCCATCGGGCTATTGTGCTCTCCCTAAATTATGTCTCTGTATTTAACAGAGCCAAGCAAGCTCAACCTCAGCAAAGCACACTTAAGAGAAGATTAGAGGGAAAAAACAGTTTGTTGTGTGGTGTGATTTAGACCAAATTGTGATAAACTTCCCTCACTTTGGTCAGTAATTGACCAAAATCAGTAGTGAAGTGAATGCAAGAGGAACTGGCCTTTCAGAAGTAGCACACTGGCTTCCTACATAAGGGCAATGGTGACTTTCACTGGGCAAATTAAGATGTTAATACAGCAATTTAACCCAAGCTGTCCTTTGATTGTTTTCCTTAGCAACATGATTCATTTTCTGGAATGGATTTTTTCAGTGCCAAGACAACAAAGGGCATGAATTTGGAAATTCCCTTTCAATTTATATTACTAATTTGGTTGCAGATATACACAAATGGAAAAAACCCACATTAATTTTATGCAGTGTATATATATAAAACAGATGAAAATAATTAGCAGTCTACATTACTTTGAGCTTGCATACACAAACATAAATCTCTTCCCTTGTTTCTACGCTGAACAAACTGAGATCTGGATCCTGCTCCCAATGAAGCTGGTGGGGGAGTTGCCTTCAGCTTCAATAGATATATGACTCAGCTTAATTCCCCCTGTGGGACCTGTCAATGTGTAAAGATTCCTCGGAGGTTAATTGCTTGCAGGAGAGCCTTTGCTTGGGATGTAAAAGGAAGGTGCAAATTGTAGAAGCGACATTAGCTAGGTACTGCAGCCTGGAGAAGACACTGTCATTTAAAGCAAAGGGATCTCTTATTTCAGTAATCCTGCATCTTAATAATTAAATTGGGTCACTCATTAATTTAGAGTATGTCTTAGAGAGTCACTTCCTTTGCCGTCTTGCTCAATAGCTGTTGAAGCAGGACAAATACTTTTATGTTTTCCTGAAATTATTCCTTTTTTTTTTTACTCTCTTGAGAGTACCTTTTTAAAAAAATCACTACTGTAAAATAGACTTTTGGAAAGTATAAAAGAACCATGAAAGAAACAATAGGGTTGTAGGAGTGGAAAAGAGGATTTCTAAAGTAAGTAGAAAGAATCACTCTCATTTAGAATTTTCAGATTTAAGCGAGTGTCTTTCTTATTACATAAATGTGCCTTTTGCTATTCTGAGAAAGCTAAAAGATGTATCACTACCCATTAAAACTTGGGTGGTGGTGTTCTTCATCATTAAAACTCTATATTCTTTCTTCCATGTCACATTTTTTTGTAATCCTTTCCCACCTGTATTACACTTGGAATAATCCTTCTCACTCCTTGTCACATGCACATTAAACCTCTTTTAAATTGCACACTTAGAGTTTCTAAAACAAGCTTTTCATTTTTGTTGCAGTAAGTGGGATGACCATTGTCAAATCAGTATTAAAAATCTCATGCAGTCTGGAATTAATTCTTGGAGTTCTTCTCTTCATAACTTACTGTACTTGGCGAACCATGACATGTAATGCTGCCACTGCTTCTCGGTTCGCTGGAGGCTTTGTTACTCATCTGCAGTCAAACTACTAACCTGTAAATAACACATATAGCTCAGTTTTTCAGAAATACCCATAAAGTGCTCTGAAGTTGTTCTTATTTACACCTCTTTTTGAGCATTCTCAACAGCAAATGGTATTAGCACTCTCAAGAAACAAAACTGGAGAAACAGTCAGGAATGTCACTTCAGAAGCAAATTTGGGTGACATTTTGGGCTTCCTCAAATACTGTAAGAAACTGGAAAGTGTTCAAGTTTATAGTCAGAGAGTGGTTTTCCCTCTTTCTCATGACAGTCCTGGTGATAAGTTTTGCTTTGCATCATTTTACTAAACCTTGGTGTGACAGCACCTGAATACTAGATACGTTTCCTGGCNTTAAGAAAAGATTTGGGTAATTATTGGTCTCCAGTGCAGGAAGTTAATCCTGTTCTCAGACACACTCTTTAGTGTGCTGCATCCGTGCTCTCCTGAATGGTACACGGATGTGGAAGGCCAGACTGTGACTCAAGGAAGCTGAAAGTTTGAAGAGGGTTTTAGCATAATGCCAGTAAAACATCTATGACAAACAAGTCTGAAAGATTAAAACTGTGGTTTGTGCTTTTAGAAACTTGACAAGTGTCTAATTGACTAAATACTCTTATCTCTCTAATTGCAGTTTTCTAGGTATTTCCTTTATAAAATGCAACAACATCTAGGAAATATGACAATGATATTCTTACCTAATTATGCAAAGTGAGATTTTTAGTGTGGCTTTCTAAGGAAACTAAGTTCTTGTGAGCACCTTGTTAGTCTGTCAATATCTTCTTGGGTCGTTTCTGTCTCCTCAAGCAGTTTTTAACCCGCTGGTGAGCTTCAAATATATGTAAAAGAAAGGTTCAAATCTCAAAGTTATCTTAACTTCTCAAGTTTCAGAAACACTGCTGGCTGGATAAAGGAGAGATCCAAGTTAGTGGTTCAGTTCAACTCAGTATTTTTTTTCTGCTTTGTCTTTTTGTCCAGCTGGTAGATAAAAGGACACAGGAGGAACTGGAGGTTCCCTTCTCTAAGGAATCTTGTGTATTAAAAAGGGTATTCAAACATAATGTGATGGTTATAGCTGGGAAATTTATGAAAAGGAATGTGCAGGAACATAGGAATGGAAATCAATTGACATTCAGGTTGGAGTAGTCCTGTTAGTTTTTAAGTGACCAGCACAGACCCCCTAGAGTTGCCAGGGAATCTGTGAGATGAGTTTACAAGACCTGTTGTGGTTTTAAAGTGAACTTCTGATCCACTTCGTGTCTCATATAAATGAAATAATATTTCCCTTATGAATGCTGCTGAAGTAATTCTCTTGGCCATTTCAGCACCTTCACTGAGTCCCCCTTCAGACACTTCCTTTTCTCAAGCAGATTAATTCTTGTCTGCACTGACTTGAGAACTTCCCCCAGGCAATCCCAAGCTAACAGAGATCACCAGCCATGGTCCATATGGACCCTCTCCATACAATGTTAGTGTTTCCAGTTCTAATCTCCATTTCTTCTTTGCTTCTCATGCCCAACACTGTAGAGCAACCTTCCATGGGGTGTACCATAAAGCTGAGGCCAGCAAGACCTGGGCTGGTGGCAGGCTGTGTCTACGGCTGCTGACTGCCTGAGAATCCTGTGGTCACTCCCAGATTCATTTGCTACCTCATTTGACCTACATCCCTTAAGCCCATTTGTTTGCCTCATCCCTTAACTATGCCTTGCCTTTGAGAGTATGTCTACATGGCTCTCCAGAGGAGTAATTACAGCATGTACAGTCACACCAGTCTCAGTGAGAGGCAGTGGGGCTGATGGCCTTCATTAGTTCTTTAGGGTGCCTGTTCTGCCACACACTCTGCAATGTCCCATTTTCATTTTGCCTCTGACCTGTGGAACATTAAAACACCTTTAGTCATGTCCACAGCTCCAGTCCAAGTGTAGAAATATCTTCAGACAATAAACTGTTTGAACAAGGGCTCCTAGTTTTATGGGTCTTTTTCAGGAGTCATGACGTGGCTGTAAGACAAAATTTTCCTTGCAGCATGTGAACACTGTTCAGATTGTGCATAGAATGTTATTCTTGCTGTTAACTTTGAGAAACAGTAGCAAACCAGAAAGTTGACCAGATTTGAGACTGAAAGACAGCCTGGGAACCATGTGTTAATATCTGAAAGAGCTTGCTGACAGCCAGAACTTCTTTTCCAGCATTTATGTCTTTAAGTTTAATAAAGCAAAGCACATGTAGGAAAATAAGCTGATTTGTTCTCCAGTAAGAAATTTGTGTTTGGCACCACAAGCACAATAGACCCCTAGTCCAATTTAAATACTAAAATGGAAATATTTCTATTTGCGGATTGGTTTGCTACAAAATGTACAACTAGCTACTAAATACAGTTTTCTGGGGTGAGAAAAGAGTGACAGGTGATCTGAGGGTTTCTTTCAATTACTTTGGGTTTGCTAGGCGAGTTGTTTATGTCATGTAAGGAAGCAGACTATTTTGGCTGATGAGGCATTGGTATGGGTTGCCCAAAAAACTGGTGGATGCCCCATCCCTGGAAGTGCCCAAGGCCAGGCTGGATGGGGCTTTGAGCAACCTGCTCGTGTGAGAGGTGTCCCTGCCCGTGGCAGGGGGGATGAAACTAGATGGTCTCTAAGCTCCCTTTCAACATAAACTATTCTATGATTCTGTGTTTTAACTCCCAGATTATAGATGGGAAAATAAAGTCATGTTTGAGAAGGGGTGAGAACTGGTCCATGTGTTGGCCAGCTGGCCATGCCACGCAGCAGAACCTGCGCAAGTTCAGTGCCCGTGGCAAAAAAATCAGGGTGAGCAGAGCACAGGTACCCAGAAAGGCAGAGAGCAGTGGGGCGAGGCTGGGACAGCACGGATGGCATTTGGAAGGTACTAATCACGATCACCCTGGTGTGGCCAGGTGCTTTCTACCGGGGCATCGCCNTCCCTCCGCCCCGGCGCGGCGGCCGCTGCCATAGCGATGCGGGAACGGGCTGCGGCGGGGACGGGCGGTGGCGGTGGGGTTCCCCGGCTCCCCCCAGGTAAGGGCGCTATCCCGCCTGTCGCCTCCCGGCAGCGGCAGCATCGCGGGGAAGTTGTTGCAGACTCCGCGCTTTGAGCTCTGATTTTTTTAGTTATTTATGTATTTATTTACTTATTTTTAATTTTAATTTCATTGTATTTGTTCCCCTGCCTCCCTCCCGCCGCCTTTCCGCCTGCTCAGGTGCAGCGTCTCCCAAAGCCGCTTGCTCTGGGAACTCCTCTGCCCAGAGCAGCGGCTTCTTGTCACTGTTGTTATATGTAATTGNTGTCCCTGCCCGTGGCAGGGGGGATGAAACTAGATGGTCTCTAAGCTCCCTTTCAACATAAACTATTCTATGATTCTGTGTTTTAACTCCCAGATTATAGCTGGGAAAATAAAGTCATGTTTGAGAAGGGGTGAGAACTGGTCCATGTGTTGGCCAGCTGGCCATGCCACGCAGCAGAACCTGCGCAAGTTCAGTGCCCGTGGCAAAAAAATCAGGGTGAGCAGAGCACAGGTACCCAGAAAGGCAGAGAGCAGTGGGGCGAGGCTGGGACAGCACGGATGGCATTTGGAAGGTACTAATCACGATCACCCTGGTGTGGCCAGCTGCTTTCTACCGGGGCATCGCCGTGCCACACGGCAGATGAAAGGAAGGATCCTTCCAGCGAGCGGCAGCGCTGGAGACCCGGCGGGAGGCAAGGGGACCCCGGCTGGGGGAGCGTGGGGACACCGAGTCCAGGGGCGGCCGGAGGAGCCATGGGGGTTCCCGCTCCGCTCCGCCCCGCCCCNNNCGCGTGGAAGTTTGCGAGCGGGGACAAGAGCACAAGGGCCAGGCCGAGGTTTCGGTGCCCGGAGGGCTTTTGTCCGGCGGCGGGGCAGGCTCGGCTGGGCCCGGTTGGGCTCTGTCTTGCCGCCCGGCAGGCTCCCGCCGCGACCCTTTGAGCCAGGGGGATTATAAGGAGCGGACAGGGAGTTTTCAGGCGTCTCGCTGAAACACAAGAAAATCCTTTTATCCCCAGAGGGGCAGAGGCTCGCAAAACTCCTGTGAAAGCCCACTTGGGAGGGAGCAGCCTTAAATCCGGCGTATTCAAGCTCCGCGGCTCCCGCGGTTCACGGGGCGGGTCGGCGTTTGCACCCGCGGGACCCGCTGCCGCTCCCCGGGACCGCTGGCTGCACCCACCGCCATGGAAAGCCCTCACCGGCTTTTTGCATCGCCTGCTCTGCCGCCGGGGACCACCCCCCAGTCCCCGCTGGCCCTCGGAGCCCCTGCGGCCACTTGGAGACAAAGAAGGGGCCCGGGCAGCTTGTCTCCCTGGACCACAGCTGTACGTTTTCTCTCCTGGTTTCGGGGCAGCGGCAGGTTTGTGAAGATCCCGCTGGCCCTTGCAGGGTGAACTGTGCCATGACCCGCATTTTTAAAATGGACTGGGCATTCCAGTGGTTTCTGGGTGTTGGGCAGCACGGGGGTGCAAGCACCTGCCTGGCCAGCAAAGACTCCTGGCTGGGGTAGGGGAGGCACGGCTGGGGTTCCCACATTGCTTTCCCAAGCACCAGAGTGTGGTTTGGGCTGCTGGATCTCCCCTGTTGGGCTTGAGGTTTCCCTTATACAGCACGTCCCAGTCCCAGAAGCTCCAGTCACTCCAAACTGAAGTTTTCATCATGCTGTCATGACAGCCCAGGCCAGCTTCTGGCTGTAGAGACTTCTGAATCTTGTTTTCTTTGGCTAGGGAAAAATCACATCAAGGCTGTGCAGTTGATGTCACTTTTAGGTTTACCTGCTAGGGGACAGAGAAGGCAGTTGGATGCCATGATGTACCCTTCCAACAGCAGCGAGTGTAGAAAAAAAAAAGAAGTATGTTTTCCACTTCTCGGACTACTCTTTGAGGCACTTGATGGGTGCACTTGGTTTTTTAGATGAAGGCTTCTCGTGTGTCTTGGAGCTCAGTGCTGAGCACTGTGAGAAGGACTGTTGGGGGTTTCTGTCTCTAAGCATGTACGTGGATTATATTCAGTGTAGTAAGATGGGTGTGGTAGTCATGGGGAATGTATTAGCTTATTAAGCATTGGGGAAACAGGTACCTATTGAAATTATTCTGGTCTCTTCATTTGCTAATGAGTGCTATTATACTTTGAGGGAGCTAGGAATGTCTTCTCCTCACCACTGCAACACACCTTTGTGCGGCAAGAACTCCTTCCTTTCATGCCTGTCTTTATTTACTACAGTTGGGCCCAAACTCCTTTAAGTTGGAGTCTCTGTAAGGAAACTTCTCTAATGGTTGCGTTTGTTTTCCTGTTGCAGGCAGTGCAGCCTGAGGAGCCGAGCTCACCCGGTCCACGCAAAAGCCAGACAAATCGAGGTGCAGCAGATGGAGGAGAGGCAGCAAGGTTAGCTGGTGGAGACAGCAGCGTCGCTCTGAGCTACCCCAGCCTCCATCTCCATGCCTACAGCATCGAGACCATGACAACATTTCCCAATGGCTGTGGAAATGGCACCACCGTTACTTGTATAGTTATGGATAACAAAGAGCCCCAAAACCAGACTACCTGTGTCAGTCATAACGGGGGATACAGCACCAGCAACAGTCATGAGGAGGAAATCCAAGAGGATAAGCTCAGCCCTTCCAAAATCATGCGCTTTTTCACCACCCCTCGGAAACGGGCTAATTCCAGCTCCGACAGGCCTCGTTCTCTGGTTTTGATGGGCAACTCGTCCACGTGGAATGCTTTGTCTTCCATCAGAAAAATGGGATCTTTCAAGAAATTGAAATCTTCAGTTCTCCAAGGAATTCAAACAAGGGAATGCGCAGACCTCTTAAATGAGAATGGCGTAGGCAGCCAGGGTTCAAACGGGGCAGTAGTGAGAGTTCAGACTAACAGGTATTCCTATTCGGGGCCTTTACATGATTTCCAGAATGCGGTGGATGGTTTAGCTTCTGACTGCTCCGATGCAGAGGACAGTGATGAGTCTTTCCTGAGGAATACCCATCGCTCACGCAGCATCAGGCGGGCTTATGGTGCTGGCCGCATAAACTTACTAGACACGGATAAAGTTCTGAGTCATCACAACTGTACTAGGCCAACATCACCAGTCATTGCAGAGCCAAAGATCTGTGAAATTTTGGTGAAAGACTCTGAAAACAACAGGATCATTTATCGGAGAAGCAAAAGTTCGGATAATTTGAACTTTCTGAAGAAAAGCTCATTCAAGCGGAAGTCCACCTCAAACCTCACCGACCTCAAGGTTGCAAATGAGAAACAGATGCCAACAAGGACTGTAAGTGTTACTTCTGCTGCCTCGGACAAAACCAATGGGAACCCTGAGAGAAGATCCAAGCGATGGAAGAGCCCTATCAGGGCAAAGGATTTTGACCGTGTCTTGAAACTTGTCAGTAACGTTACAGATGTTGCGTGGAAGAAGGATGGCCCGAAGAGCACAGCTCCTTCTCCCAGCGAACAGCCCCAGGCAGCAAGGTCAAACAGCAGACTGCATGATGACTACTCCCGCAGGGTTTCCAGCAGCACGGATCATGACAGAAAGAGATGCACCTCCCCAGTGTCTAGTCCAGACTCTTCCTTGCCGGGAACACCTTGTCTGCAAACCCCCGCTGTTGCTCAGGATAAAGAGGCTGAAATGAATGTAGCTGCTGCTGAAGACAAAAGCGTCAGGACGTCATCAGGTATCCCAGACTCCGATAGCTTATCACCCACGCTGAATGACATTAGTCCATTTCCCAATGAAGTGTTTTATTCGGACTTGGATGAACCAAAAGCTATCCAGCAGTTTGCACACGAAGCTGAAATCCCTCACGTTCCTGTCAGGCCGACTACTCCAAAGCCTCAAAGTCCCACTGCAGACAACGTCAAGTGCAATATGAGTTTCCAGTGCCCAAACCACCACAGCACATTGTCACTGAGCTCATCGGAGAGCGAGGAGAGGGGTGAGGTACCAGGGCCGAAGCTGGGCAGGAATCCTGTTTGCTTCCAGGACTCGGTGCAAACTGTCTACTATGATGATGGAAATGAGGACAGTGGCATAAGCAGCCACTCTCAGCTGAGCCTCAATTTAGCCTCTGGTGCTGAAGAGAAAAAGGAAGAGGTAAGAAAGAAAGCAAAATCCTTAAGAACCTGTGTATATGTATCTGTCAGGTTTTGTCGTTATTAATGCAAAACAATGCAAACAATGCAAAACAACCTGAAGGCTAATGGCTATTGCAGCTTGTTATTGCTAAAATATGCTGACAGCAATTATTTGCTTTAATATATTCCCTTTGGATGCTAGCATCAAATTATTTTCTCTTTGTGCATTAACGTCAAAGAAAGTTTTGGCAGCAAAGCTTTTCATGTACGTTTTCAAGGGCAGCTTATTGCACCCTGCAGATACAGCGCTTTGTCATGTGGTCTTGGCAGATTTTACCAGCCCGAGCAAGGTCTGGCTGTTTCCTTCCAAGCTGAAAGGTCTCTGAAGAGTCCATATGTTTTAAAGTAGGGTGGATTTGTTTGTAAAACACTGCCTGTGGAAGCCTTGCAGAACATGGCAGTAGTTGGGGAGCAGCATGGCATGAAAGGTGCAGCGCAGAGGTTTAAGCATCCGAGGTTTTCACCGTGCGACAGTGGCCATGCTGAGGGCACTATTTGGGCATTTACTTGCCAGCAGATTTCAAACAGCAATACTTTATGCGCCGGCTCGAGTGCGTTGCTGCTCGTGTTTTGGTGAGGACACCAGTGTTTCTGTGCACCTAATGCAGGATTTCATACTCCCAGTAGATGGTAGATATATTGCAGCACCTCTGAGATGAGTTCACATAATAACCCTCTGCCCTTACCTGAAGCCCCGTGTGAGCTGGCAGAGGAGCAGTTGCAATGGTTTGGCAGTGTTGGTGAAGAGCTGTCATACGTGTCCTGCACCCTCTGGGGACGCTGTGGCTCACCTCAGCCCCAGCCATGTGCAGTAATGTGGTTTTGAGGTACTCGGGGTGAAGCAGAAGAGAAAGTTTTGCTACTTGTTGGGGAAAAATACACCGGGGCAAAAATCCCCCAGGACCTGTATAAATATGGAAACTGTTTACAAAATAAAGCTGGTGTATCTTTTAAGCCACATCAGTTTGACTAGAAGTGTCTTACACCTTAGATATGAGATGGACAAAGGCGGTTGCTGCATCTGTACAAACTTCAGCCTTTCACGCTGTAAAGTCTTATAAAGTCTGTGAAGCCATCTTACTTTTAAAAGCCTGGTATGTTTTTTGCAAACTGACTGTAAATGGTTACACAGTGTATCAATATTGTCCTTCTGGTGGAAAAAAGTGAGTTTGTTTACTGTACTGCTTGCAGCTATGGTAAGATTGGAAAAATAAACCCCGTGTGTATAAATGTTAGAGTTATTCCTCTTAGTTGCCTCAGCCATTTGTCTTTTCCGAAGCAGTCACTTCAGAGCATATGCTGAGAGTTCCTTCACGCTGCCAGAAGAGGCGAGAGCCTTAGTTTGGGCGAATGTCTGCTGTATTTCTCAGGAATAAAATGGGAAGTAGAATTAATGCTACTCATCTACCATCTAGTGGTGATCTGTGATCATGACCCAAGAGAAATTCAGCTCATCCCTCCCCTTGGCTTCCGACAAACCAGTACAGTTTTTAAATGAATGTCTACATTGGGTGGATAAAAGTTACTGCAGTTTTAACACCACATTCTGTTATTATCTAACATGCAATTTAAACTTTCTATTATAGTATATTTTAGATCAACTGTGAGTGCCTTTTAGTACTCACTTCAGCTGTACGGAGTGCGTGCTGGTGGCAGCTCTGGGGTTGTGGGGCGGCCAGGTGGCCAGTGTAGGATGGAACCCTGCAGGAGATAGGGGAAATGGTGGCCAGGGGATGAGCTCCTCGCCTGTGAGGGCAGCAGCAAGGGACTGTAGTCCCCTCCTTGTGCTGTGAGCACTGCCTGGAGCCCTCTGTGTGTGCCAAAACAATGGCAGCCAGCCACATGGTGCAGCTGCATCCTCCCTTCTGATGCAAAAAAGCAAAGTTTTTGGAGGTGGTAGCTGTGGATCAGAAGCAGGAGCTGTGCAGGACAGGGTTTCCTTCTGTCTTACTATGCAAGGGCTGTACACTGTCCTTTCTTTGTTCCATGCCTGCTTCTCATCCCATAAAACCATAACGCTGTGGCACTCAGTGACTACAAAACGGGGCAAGTGGTATGGTTTCTCCCTGCCATTTCTTTGGAGAGTTTCATTGCTCATTTCCTCCTACTTTCCAGCACACTTCCCTCAGCATGGAGGTAGCTTGATACCAAAGATACTTATGCCAGGTTATTTTTTAATCTGAGTTTATTCAGCTCACAGGCACTTTTATGAATGCTGCATACTCGCACAATGATGTCACTGGGGTTTGAACTTTTGACAATTCGTTTTTAACTCTACCTTACACCTCCGTGTTACAGAACTGTACCCACCCAGCAAGGTGTTCCTGTGACAGTCAAGCACTTGGCTCTTTCTCAACAATCATTTGAGATGTAATACTGAGCCATGAAAATTCCAAATTTTTAAGACTTTGTGTGAACTTCAAATACACTGTGGTGACAGGCAAATCTGCACTCTTTCCGTGTTTCATGCATCTTTTCTGTATGGATTCAATATAAAGGCCATTATGTACTCCAGTAGAGCCACTAAACTCTGTGGCTTAGAGACATATGTCAGTACAAAGTGTACAAAGTGCTAAATGGCCAGGCTTGACTGTGTTCTTTCAGGACTGGCTGCTGTATCTGGAAACTAATCTAGTTTATTTCCTTACCCACTCATCTGGTAGATTAGTTGGCAAATGGAGTTTGTGGAACTTGGGCCATCTCAGTATTTTCCCAAAAGTGGAAACGTTTCTACCCAATGTTTCCCTGATGCCATAAAGCTGATTTTGCAGTATTCCCACAGGAGGATCTATGCATTTACCTGAATTCATATTTTAGGTTGTTTTTTTTTTCCTATGCAATTCGGTCTTGAGATCCTGTCACTTTGCTGTTTCACCAAAATGCATGATTTGGACTTGAGCAGGGGAGATGTTTGGCCTTCTCAGTTGTTGGTCCCGCCAGAGGTTGCTTCCCAGGGAAGAGCTAATTAGGTGCAGCCTGGATCCATGCCTCAGCACTTCTTAGGCTACAGAGGAATGAGTCACCAAAGCTTGTCTGTGACAGCCCATGCTTTCCCAGCCTCTGCTTTATGCCTCTGTCACTTATATTCAATATGTTGCTTTTAAATAGCATCAGGAGATAATTAAGTTCAAGTTCCTATTTGGACTGTTTTGCAAAGTCTTCTCTGAAGATGAGCTCTGTGTCACTGTAAATAATGAAAACTTAACCTCTTTGCTTTGGACTGGCATGTGGCAGCCCCTAAGGCTGCCTAAACAAAACACTGTTCTGAATTTGTTACAAAAAGGACAAATCAAGTTACTTGACATTTCACTGAGTCTTTCACAAGCTCCTGGAGCACCTGCTATTTAAGTTGCCTTGCTGGCACCTGGCTTCACAGTGCACCAGACTTTTTATTACTTTTATAACTTATCTGCATGACTATATCATCATTATAAGTGAATGATAAATTACAGTGAAGAGGTAATTAGGGGTTAGTCACATTTTGTTTGCAGACTGTCTTTTAAGTGCTCTGAACCTGTCTGTTGACTCATTTGTGTCCGTGCCATGCAAAAGTCAGTGTTCCCAACCAATCCACACCGTGCAGACCCCCAACGCACAGCTGTTGGCAGAGTTGAGGTGGTCTGTCCTATACAGGTCTGTGGGCTCTGAATATTGAGCACAGAGGGCTTACCTTGGGGGACACCTTATGGATAAGAGGAAGGAGAGCTGTATTGGTGGGAATATGGAGAGGATTCAGCTCTGTCCTCACTGTTCATCCTCCCTTTTTCTTGAATTCTTCAGAAAGTGTCCTCACAGTGAAGGACCAAAGGGTGGCAGCTGGATGTGGTCATGTTCAATACCCACAAGGAAAATGTAGCATCCAGGAACTGAGGATGGGCACCCTTGGTGCTTACCACAAGCCCTGACTGCTGGACGTGAGCACACCTGAGCTAGCTGGCTTCAGCTCTTGGAACTGTACTTTTTGGATTTATTCACCTGTGGTTCATCCACATGCAATCTGAAGTTTGGCTTAATCTGTATTACTAATAATGTGCTAAATGGTGAAGTTAGATAATTAGGTAAGATAAATAAGGGAGGGGTGGTGATGGGGGGAGAATTTTTAAACTGAGTTTCCCCCTATGGGGCTTGTAATTTGGAGTGAGGGCTCACCACTCCAGTGGCACTCTGGTCTTGCTAGCTACAAGGCCTGGGGACAGAGCAGCAGAGCACTGCCATAGGCTCTCAGCAGCATCTCTGACAGCAAACTGAGGTTTCAGTTGGACCAAGTGACACTGGATTTACACTAAGCTGCTGTGCTGCTCTGCACAAATCAGGATATATTCTTACAGCATCTCCTCAATTGCTCAAAGAGTGACTTCCAAGAGTGCTTGCCCAGAGCTAAACCAGAAACCACTGCATGTTACTGCAGAACCCATCACTGAAATGACGCAGAAGGAAGCCCTCCAAGGACACAAATATCTTCCCGTCACAGCAAAACCCTTCCAACTCTTTGTGGCAGAGCTGTCTGCCACTCAGTACAGCCTAGTAATTGTTGCTGTATCCTCTACTAGGAAGAAGAAAAAGAAGGTAGTGGGGACAATAATCTGAATTCTGGATCAGGTTAAACTTTAGACTGAGGTACTCTGTGCTGAATAAAACTGGCCATTCCTGGAAATCATTGAGTAGTACAGGAGTTGTTGTCATCCCTACAAAAGGGATGTGGATGCTGAAAGGGGGATGTGAGAAGCACTCGCTCACAGATAGAACGTGAAGAGGACAAAGTCTTTGAAGCAAAGATATATTTATTGAAACATAGCGATCGTGTTAGCTAAGTTGGGTGACTCTCAAGAAAGAGCACACGTGTTACAAAGAGTTCAGGCCTTTTAAGCCTTCTCCTCAGGTGCCTGGTCCCCTTTTCCCATTGGTCTGGTACCTCAGGGCGCACACCCTTGGCCTGCCACAGCCACCTGATTCCCCCAGCAACCACCTCCACATATATAACACACTTCATATCCCCCTTTTTTGCACAAAAATGTCTGAAACTTGTAATGTGGTTGGAACTCACAACATGGCTGAAACCCCCAACATGGCTGAAGCAAAATCCCTGAGTAATTTCTCACTGGGAGCTCAGATGGCCTCCACTGTATTTAGCCCGGAGCAAGCTGCTCCCTTTCCTCACTGCATTGCTGCTCCCCTGCCTTTCCAGGGTGCCTGATGTTTGGCTCTGCTGTAGCTCCCCTCTGGCACCTCAGTGATACCCAGGTGCTGTTCACTCTGGGATTAGGAGTAATAGTACCCCAGAGAGCAGAATGGCACTTCTGGCCAAGTAATTTGGTTTTTACATAGAGCACAGTGTTGAGTGCTCTATGTCTGGGCAGCCCAGACAGCCCACCACATCCTGGGCTGCATC
>VZTM01042716.1:881-13114 GCA_013400555.1 Jacana jacana | reverse complement strand
GTACAAGCTGTTTTTAGAGAGGCTATCCCACAACTGAGGCAGAAATGAAGCATACAAGTTACATCCAAAAACCACTGAGTTTATTTACTACAGGTAGAGCTGCCTGCACAGGCATACGCATGGAAATAAAAACAAATCTGATTTGTACTGGTTTAATTACTAAAGTCTAAGCAGTCATAAAGAGGTGATTTAGTTTGTCTTGGAATAACTGTTCATACACCTGTGCCTCCACTAAAGAGTGCATGGTTACTGCACCAGGAAAAGCAGGTATCTAAATTTTGCTATTCTTATAATAAATTAAGAGTTTAACAAATCCCTCAACTCCTGCAACTCACCCTTAACTCAAGAGTAAAAACCCTCCTTCACCCAAATAAAAAACCTGGTATTTCACTGTGTGAAGATTGATATCAGAGATGAAAACACATCATTTCAGTTTCAAGTCAGTGATCTTTAGCGTTACTTCAAATACACAAGCAAAAGACTATGCTGACTAATGCAGAAGTCATTTTCAAAAGATCACACAGCTGAATACTTCTGCCTAATACAAGTGTCAGTAGCCAAGCATCTTCTTCCAGACTTTAACTTGTTTTTCAGAGCAAGTATCAAATTCTGGGCATATTATCCACGTGGAAAGATACTTACCTGGCCTGCTTTACTAAACCTATGGCCAGCCAGTATCATATGAAATGCAAACTTTCTAACCATGGGACTTCTCATGTTGATAAAACAATGTGCTGCCTGCTCCAACAGAAGTGCACTGCGAAGATCTGAATCCTATTTGAAAGGAAGGAGGAGAATTAGTCTTAAAGTTTAATACAAACACAATGATAACAGTAGCTTTGTTTTAATGCTAACAGGGACAATAAGCTATAACAGTGCTGTGAAGCTGAAGATTATTTTATATAAAACATATAGTGTTTATGTATGCATATAAAAGGCTAGAAGTATTTCACTATTTTCTATGTATAGTGTTCAGTACCAAGCATGCAAGTATTTTTCAGTGGAGAGATTTATATATCAATATGAGTGACAGAAGAAGCATTTTCTGCCTTTCCAGTTACTCAGGCTACTGTTTCTAACACTATTACCTCTGAAGCACCCTGCTACCTTTCTCCTCCCCTCCCCCTGCAGAAGGCTAGAAATAATAAAATTAAGTTTTACTAGGATGAAGAAAAAATAGAGGGAACAGTGGAACTTAGTTAATTTACCACAAGAAGCAGGATGTTTTTTTAATAGTGTACAATTTCTTATTATTACCCCCTTCTCCTCTCATGCCAAGGCTCAGCTGAATGTAACCCATCAGAACAGAAGCTAGTGGATTTTATGACAGTTGAACTCCATACTATCAGTGATGTCCAAGTATGCGTCCGGACTACAAACACACTCTGAGATACCTAAATAGCATCCTGTGAAGGATTTCCTTGCAACTGCCAAATGGCACAAGCATAATACATATGATTTTAAGCTGTAAAATGATTGTGCAGAGCCAACACTACTTAAATTTCTTGCTTAAATAACTTAATGCTGTTCACTTAAGTGCCAGTAGCAAGCTTAAATTGAAAGGGCAAGAACAAAGCTACAGACTTGAGAGAAATTTACAGAACTATGCAAATTTATACAATGCTTAATCTGTCCCAGGAAATGTCTCAGAAGTATCACATTTGGTGCAGCTGGCCACAAAGACAGAACTGCCAGTTAGATTTTCCTCTCATACTACACAGAAGATGCTATACTTATTGGTATTACATTTGTTTCACTCTTTTTCAAGCAAAGGCTTGAATTTAGCTCCATGCTTAATTTCCACCAGTTATTATTATAGAAGTCTTCAGACTAGCTTTCTCTTACACAGTAAGATTCTAATGATTCATAACAGCTAAGCTACAGTAATGACTTAGTTAAACTATATAGAACTTCTGATTACATGTGGGATAGTATCTATTACGGCTCTGGCAACCCTTGCTAATACTTTTAACCCATGAGTTCTTTAACTGAAAATACATCACATGAGCTAAGCAGAAGTCAAAAAATTAGTCATAAATCCAAAAGGCAACCTAAGCATATTTGGATATTAAAGTCAAGCAAGTCACTTGACTAGAAAGAAAAAGAGTAACAGTACTAGTTTATTCACTGGAAGTATGAACAGTTTTTTTCATGCATTCTTCCAGTTCATTTGCTACTTTTGGTTACCAAATATCATCAGACACGAATTAGAATGTAACCTAGAAGTGTTTGGGTAAGCAAACAAAGGGGGAAGGGCAGGAGTGGAAAAAGCTACTAAGTGTTTTACCTCACTGGTTAAACGAATCAGAAGAGCAGCGGCCTCTGAGTATTTGCTTTGACTTTTTAAGATTTCAGCACTGAGGAGCACACAGCGTTCAGCCAGAACCATGTTCCTAAAGCAAAGACATAAATGTATTAATAGTTGTCAAAAAAAAAAAAAAAGCAAAACTTTTCAGCTCAAATCTGACCAATTTTTTTCACATCACATCAGGCTGATGTTCTGTTGTCTGTCCTTCTTAAAGTAAAATATGGAAGTTCATCCCCTGCAAAACAACCACATACAGATTGGTGTACACACATGAAGTGTCTTATCCTACTATAACAGCAGCTCTTCAAAAGTCAAAGCTAAGGAGCATTTGAGGACAGTACTGTATTTATAATACCATCAACTGAAGTGATCCAACTAAATGAACTGCTAAATGGAAGTCCAACAGCCAGAAACAAGTTGTGCTGGGTTGACCAAGCTGCTCTCACATCCCCTCCCCAGCAAGACAGGATGAGAAAATGTGATTAAAAAGCTCATGTGCTGTGATAAGGACAGAGAGATAATGTACCAGTTACAGTCACAGGCAAAACAGACTTGGTTTGGGGAAGATTAAAATAATTTATTGCCAATAATAGAATAGGGTAGTGGTAAATTAAAAACAAAACTAAAACACCTTCCCCCTACTCCCTCTTCCCAGGCTCAACTTCACTCGCAAGACTCTTCTACCTCCCCACCCCCCACAGGTGGGCCAGGGAGGGGTACAGAAAAGTTCAGTCAGTTCATAACATTTCATCTCTGTTCCTTCCTCCTCATATTTTTCCACTGCTCCAGTGTGAAGTCCCTTCTACAAATAGAGTTCAAGAATTGCTCCAGGATGGGTCCCTTCCATAGGGTACAGTCTTTCAGGCTAATCAATCAATCAATCATTCAATCCAGACTTTGCCAGTATGAATTCCCCACAGGACCCAGCTCCTACCAAGAACCTGTTCTGGTATGGGCTCTCCACAGGCTGCAGCTTCCTTCAGGGTACATTCACCTGCTCTGGCATTGGGTCCTCCACAAGCTGCCATGTGGATCCCTGTTCCACTCAGGTCCCTGTGGCTGCACAGGGACAGTCTGCTTCACCATGGTCTTGTTCATAGGCTGCAGGGAAGTATCTCCTCCCCCTACTTCCTCATTGACCTCAGTTTCCGCAGGCCCATTTCTCTCATTTCTCACAGCTGCTGCACAGTCATTTTTAGCCTTTAAGTACATTATCACAGAGGCACTACCAGCCTCTTTAGGCTCAGCTTTAGGCAGCAGCAAGAACATTTTGGAACTGGGTGAAAACTGGGTCTGTCCAATACGAGGGCTGCTATTGATGTCTTCTCACAGTAGCCATCTCTGCAACCACCCCACCAACAAAATCTTGCCAGGTAAATCGATACACAAGTTTAATAAACACTTAAGAATGGCGGAGATCCCCTCCTAGACCTATCAAACTAAAAACTTAGTGTTTAAAATTTTACCATCACTCTGTGATCTTTTAGTCATCTGGCCTTATTGTGCAAGGGAAGACAGTTAATCACCAGGTCTTTCAACTTTTATTGGATTGGTATTAAAGCAAACAACATACTTGCAGATATCTCGATAGGTCTGAATTGCTGTTTCCATATAGTGAGCAGGATATGGTCTAGGAGCTCCAGGCTGAAGAAAAGCTGATACTGCTGCCATTTCCTACAAGTGAAATTGAGTATTGTCACTGCAGTTCTCCCCAACAAACTGTAAACCTCAAAATGTTGAGGAACATGTTTCAACTACCCATTCCAGCACTACATATAATCATTTATTAGCACATAAGAGTGTATCTAACACTATAATTTATAAAAGGTTTAATACAATAGCCTATTTATGGCTCTGCGTGTAATTAACCAGACAGCAACAAGAGAGTTCCACCCACTCTCAGAAATGCTTTCAGTTGATGGCATTCCCAACACTATGCAGAAGCATTGATTCAGTACTGCCTTACAAGTCCAAGAGATAATTTCCTATTGCAGAAACAAACCATCTTTCTGATCAAGTAGCACTACCATCTATTTTAAGGTGACTGTTTTATGAATTTTGCTTAAATGAAATTACATTCTCAGCTTCCAAGGAAACACTAGTAAGCCCACACTCTGAAATTTTACTTCTTTCCTTATGGGGTAAAGATAGAATAGCAAAGTTGTCCTGCGGGTAACTTACTCTTACCTACAAGTAAAGGCTAAGACTTGTAGGTTGCAGAAAATTCATAATTAAGAACTCTACAAACCATTAAGAAATTAAGATAACTTTTCAGATTATCCAAATACAGAGCAACTCTGTATTGCAAAAAAATACATGGTCACATAAAGGTTTTATACCAAGATGGGACAGTGTCTACAAGAATGCTTCCATAGCTCTAGAAAGTTTCAAATTTAATCAAGGTAACCAGACTAAAGCCTGCAAAACATCATTTCTAGCAACTGTTAAAACAAGCTTCTTATTTCCCCCAGAGCTCCCATTTATCTCAAAGTTATTTTAGTCACATATATCTTCACTCAAGAGAAATTAATGAATGTTTACTGTAAAGTTCAGCAGTGACATACTCAAACTGCATCACTTGAGTCTTAAAAAGGTACAATACCATATTTATAGTGACATAGTCTTGACTTCCTGGCAAGTAAGTACTTTGCCAAAGTCTAAAAGAGACACTATAAAATAACTTCAAACCTGTTTGAGTTATCAGACTACAAATTTAAAATATCCATGTTGCTGGAGTTTACATTCTAGGTATTTTCCTTCCCACATTTCATATTTTAAGAATTAAGTCTTCATTTATTTATTTTACTCCATTTATAAGAACAGCCACCAATAGATTTAAGGACACTTCAGTGTTTCTGAAACATATGCAACAAATTTGGCAAGAGCTTTATAAATTTGGAGGTGGAGGGAAGAGATTGCATTTTGTTACCTTCAGATGAATATTAGAGATTATTAGGAAAAGTTCACAAAATGTTTGTTATGTGAAGTACCAACCAGTGCTCCAGCTGCATAAAGCATTGCCTGATCATTTAAGAAGTCTTTCTTTGCTGTATGGTAACAGCTATAGGCAAGTTCATAGTGTTGCACCAAAAAGCACAAGTCTGCCATTTTCCGGATTTGAAGCTCTGGTGCTTCTGGTGGATACCTATAAATACAAATATTTAAGTTCAAAGTCATAATTTGAATAAACAGAGCAAGACATGCTCTAGGAAGTCTTCCCCTCTCATCTTAATTTCTAGTCCCAGAGTAGAAATAAAGACTGCATCGCTTCAGCCTTACCTAAAAAATACAGCTCAGAAAAGTGAAGCTGCTTCCTTTGTGCCACACGTGACTTGGTTTCAGACCCTACTTCCCCATTAATGAGATTCACTGTTCCGCTAACACTCAAAGCAAGCATTCCTCTTAGCCAAGAAGTACTGAAAAAAGTACGCAGCTATCACTGAAACTGCTCAGTGAGATTAAATGTTATAGCTAAACAGAGCTGTAGAAAAGGGGGGAAAGAAAAAAAGATGACTAACTCTTCAGCCAGTTGTAGTTATTTCTCCCCATTTCTTTTGACACAAAAATCCACTAAAAATCTATGCCTTACACCAAAACATTGGGCAAGTTCCTGTGCTCCACAAGCATCAATGTGTCTTTTGTTTAGTCGAATACATATGAATCACTTCAGTGAAGATAAAATAGACTTTCACAGAGTTGTTAGCCAAACTTTGTAGAAAGCAAACCATGCTTACACATTCACTACAGAAAGGTGAAATTAACATTTTGATTATGAACCCAAAAAGACACACAGCATTCAAATTTAAAGTTGCAGGTTAGTGTCAGGGAAATGAATTTTGGCAAAGTAATAATTAAGAACTATTTAGACTTTTTTCGTTAAGATGTAACAGTTGAAGAGAATGCTTTGAATTATTATACATCCTCATTCATAGAGGGAAGCTAAAAAGCATAGAGTAAATGGTCTGGTAAAATTTTAAACCTGTTTTTAGCATAAAATACAGGTGCATAAAGTAAGAAATGCCCCTTAATTTAGTTTGCAAGCTTAGAAAAGCAATATACTTAACAGTCAACTGCAGTAAATTGCATAGTTATGAAAACAAAAATGCTTATACATGTTGTTTGACTTAAAAAAAACTTGTACAAATCAAAAAAGAAAAAAGTATCCTAGAGCCAACCATAGTTTCTTTCTATTACCATTACTCCTAAAAAGATGTTATAACTTAGAAAACTTCACTGTAAATACAGCAGGAAGACAGCTCTAAACAGTTTCTTTTATCCCCCTTTTAAGATCTGCTGCTCCTTTATTGCACAATTTTAGGCAGAGTACCTATTATTTCTCCAGTTAAAGCCTTACAATATCGTTATTTTGTTCACTTTGCAGAACACCAAATAAATACAGTCTCTCCCTTCCCCTCACCTCCCCCCCCCAAAAAAAAGGTTTATTTTAAGTTTATATCTAAAGATAAGGACTGAATTTACTTACAGCAAACCAGAAGTATTCTTCAGTTCATTTATACTTTTCTCTGGAACCTTGCTGCCGCTAAACCATTTTTTAGTAGCAGAAAACAGGGATCGACTCAAACCTTTCCTGGATATTAACTGCAAAAAAGACACTAAATTGGAGTAATACATTACAAATGATACACTAATGTAAGTTAAACTACTATAAAAACTCAAGCTTCATTACAGCTTTCCAAATTCTGTTGTTTCTTTTGATAAACAGAAATTAACAATCAAATAAGCAAGAGCACGCTCCTTCAGAATGAATTGCTGACACCGAGATCGAATAAATATATGAACAGCAAGTTCTGCATCAGGCAGCTGAGCTTCACTATTACTGCTGTGAACTGCAGACATTTCAGTCCTAAGAACTGAAACACTGATATAGCCGTTTGAAATCTAACATATCTAATTTCTGGTACCACTCTAACCTAAGATCTAGATTGCGTACTTCAAGTGAGAACACTGGCCCCAACATCGCCCACCTAAAACACATTGCAAACATCAATTTCAAGTGTCAAGGGCAGTCATACCTGCAAGCAAGGTTACACCTTTAGGTAACTTCCACATGGAATTACTATTCCCAAGATCTAAGGCAAAATACATCTCTTTTTGAAGATTTTTTTTTAAAAAGTAACATTATGCTTTTCTTACTGGGACTAGGACTGTATTACTACACCCCTAACAATAAGGATATTTTCTACACTTTATGGACTTTTTTTTAAAATGTTTCTTCATAAAACTTCCCAAACGTAAACCTGGTCAGCATATACGAAATAGTCTGTGTCAACCCAACTGTGTAAAACACAGAAGTGAAGCAGTGATAAAAGAAAGGACCTTACTGTGATAGAAATAACTTTAATGAAGGTCCTTAACTTAACATGGGCACAATATTAACTAACACTGTTCAAAAAAACCATCCTGGTTACAGAGAAGAACATGCAGTTGCAAAAACTGCCGAGATCAAAACAGAATCACGTGATTTGTTGTTCATGCATTTCTCCCACCCCTCACCAAGAAGTAGGAATGGAAGTATACAGCTTTTTTGCAGTTATTGATGAATACACATTTGTTATGTTTTCTAATGTCAAAACACAAAAAGTTCTTTTTTGTTCCTCATGCCAGAATCATTCAGAAGCATGACATATTAAGATTTTAGGAGTGAGGACAGATATCCCTGATAACACTTCCAGACAGGCTTTCACCAAGAAGCCACCTTGCACTGAAGTTCTGTTGATACAAGTTAATTTAATTTGTTTGGGGTTTTTTTTTTAAAAGAAACTGAGCAAAAATTATTTCAGCTAGTTCTTAAATTTACTCAGTTTTCAATAACATCATTGAATTCTTAGATGAAGAAAGTAATAATTTCAAACCAGACTTTTGGATAACTAGATTTATAACCCAACTGCTTTTGCTTATTACAGCACAAAGTATTGAAAGTAAACTCACCTGATCATTAAGTTGCCGAATTGTCTTCTCTATATGTGGCAAAAGTCCCCTAAATGTGAATTCCTGTATGAACTGTCTAATTCGATCGTGATCTGTGAGTGTTAAACAAGCACCATGAGGTGTTCCAGAATTTGCTTTCTTTGAGTCTTGCAATGATGCAGCAGCTTTCATGTAATCTGTACTATCCAGACTGCCACTGGGATGATCCAGTTGAAGGGGGTGAGTCTTAAAGTTATTTGACAGGCCATCTATTGAAAGATTGAAACAAAACCCTCAGTAGGTATGAAGTTACTTACACATTTTGGTTTTAAAACATCACTGTTATTAAACTACCTTAAAGCTTTCTTTACTCAGAACTTTGCTAAGCAAAGCTACTCTGTGCTACAGATGAATGCTGAGCAGACAGCAGCAGACCACTACCTGAGCATTACATGACTCCTGAAATTCTTCAGAAAGGTCAGGGAATCTCAGGAACTCCAACATGGCTAAAGTAGTACATTTTGGTTCTCAGCTACAGTGCCAAGAATCCCCAAGCATCATCAACATTGAAGGAAAAACTATGAAAACATTAAAACCAAAGTCAAATGGTCATGAAAAGTTGGAAATGCAATAATCCAGCTCCACTGGATCCATTCACTCTTTTCTGCTTTTGTTATAATGCTAAAAAACCCACTCATTTTCCATGCCTTTCCAAACAATTATGATGTAGAATAACCTCCTCCAAAATCCTCTTATTCCTGAAAAGGGCTGCTGACGACTACTGCATCTAGCTATCTGAACTAGACTGAGACAACGTTTCACTCTAAAACTTAAATAGCTCTCATTAATTCCTTCCCATATGAGAAAAAACAGTTGACTTCACCTAGCCCCAGCTAGCACTGAGCAAAGATGTGGCCCTAGAGAAGCACTTCAGGCAACTGCAGACTCTCCTACATGTGCAGTCTCCCCAGGTCTTCCACGTCATGTCTGAAGGAGCCAGGGTGAGTCAGGCCAGACAACATGCAGGTACATCCCCTTCTTCCCTATGTAATGGTGCTTCTCACCTGAATCCTACACAACTGCCTTAATGTCCAAAAGAAAGGCCAGGCATTAATTTACTATTTTCCTTTGTGAACACCAGGTTACATCAACTTTGATCATTCAGAAAATTAGTACTTTGAATTGCCTCACTCCAATGATTACTGTCCAATACATGGGACAGCTGTATAAATGATTTCACATCAATGTTTTGATTGAAGTTATAAAAATACCTTTCATTTCACTGTCTAAGCCATCTGATATCAAGTGATCAGTACTCTTGTTTGAAGTGAAGGTGTAAGGATAATCTTCATAGCAATCCTGTGAGGGGGAAAAAAATCAGAAATTTAAATCAGAATTTTAAAAATACTAGAGCACACACACAAGACTGTCAACAGTACTTGAAAAGTTTAATAACAGTTAATTATTAAAAAAGCAAGTTTGTCTGGTTTTTGGGAGTCTTTAAAAACCTGTCCTATTGTGAAGAGGAAAGTTACATTCACCAACAAATGAAGCATATTTGCTTCTGGCTTGCTCAAATAGCTTCACTGTCAAGTAAAGCAAGCCACTTCAACTCTTACACAGCAATGCCTACAGCAGGGACCACGTGCTCCCTAAAGCAATTCCTGAACAATATCATACACACAAAAAAATCTGCTGGAGAGTTGACTTGGGACAGAGAAAAAGATCTAATTAGTTTATGGAGAAACATTACTTACTGGTCCTCTTAGTTTACAGAATGAGATGTTTTGACTTTCCAGTGCCAGCTAGAATTGGTAAAGAACTATGATTCCATAAACCAACCTTTTAATCAGATGCAGTTTAAACTGTAGGTCAGTCTAAAAGCAAACTTAAGGAGGAGCTTTTTTGGCCCTGGAGCCAAAAATACAGACATTTATGGCAAACTGAACTCAGGACTCTGAGCTAACACACACTATTACTTGCCATCTCAGCAAATGACAAACCCAACTGGACTGCAAGAAATTACAAGAAAAGCACACATACCCCATGAAAACAACATACCCAAGCTGTTCAGTGAAGAACTGGGGAAAAAACCCAAATTTTAAGAGTGAAGAAAATTAATCAAAATGAAGGTAGAAAGTTACTATGAATAGGGCACTTCTGAGGTTACCTGTTCTTGTCAGTGCATTACATACCAGGCTACTGTTTCAGTGCTCCTGTCAGTCTATTTCTGACAGTCTAGAATTTCCGTGCTCCTTAATGTCCATTTAAGCAGCACAGAGGATAGTTCTTTGAGAGGGCACTCATCTTATGCTCTCCCAAAAAGTCATAGCTATGATAGAAGCATCTTGACTGTTTATTAGTCCACATTACAGAAGACACATACATAATATAAAGTAGAAATTTAACACAACTAAAAAGGGCTCTCATATGCACCTTAGAAATTGTTTTTTGGAATACTGTAATACCTGGTTCTGGATAGCGTTTTTCTGAAGATACTGACTCCAAGGATCAGGTATCTGTTCATCTGCTCCTCTATTAGACACCCGAGAATTTATTTTCAGCAAATAGCAACCCTGAGTTCCATACCTCTGCTTCATCTCTTCATAAATGGAGTCAGCTCTGAAAAAATAAAAAACAACATTTATCCTGTCTGATATCAAGCTCATTCTATTCTAGGTGTGTACTGCAACAAGCTATTTTAGCCTGTTAGCCATAGGGATTAAAAGGAAAATTCTCCTATTTTTAAAGCAGTCCTTATGCAAGAGTCAAACTGATGTTCTTTGAGAATTAGTTCAGCAATTCTCTCTTGCAGAGAAAGCATCTGCCTCAATAAGCTAGGACTGATTCTTTTTATTTCAGGTGAACACAAACAGCAGCTCTAAAAATAATGCTTAAGGAAATCTGCCTTGACAATATTTAGCATATTAGTTACCAGATCCTGTTATACGTCTAATCTCACCAGACTTGATAAAGGCAAACATTTCAGCCAGAGAGTATCTGTAAGTTCACTGAAGGTAGAAGGCCCACCTTTGCTCCTCTCCTGAGCTTACATCATGGAGTAACACGTAGTATTTGAGCGTGTTTGGTATAAACCATTTGGGATATAAGTATTCATTACTATGCTGAATTCGATGTTGTTCTTGAGACAACTTCAGAAATTGCTCCACAGGCTCCGGTTCACTAGAAGAAACTACAAGCATACCTGAATTCCAGTTAAGGACATTTATCAAAAGAACCAAGCAACAGCCACCAATAGGAAGTGTATGAAACAAAATAGAGCAGTACGTTTATATGTTTAAGCCTAGAAAACACACTAGCACAGAAGTATGTGCAATCAGCATTTGGCCTTAAGCTCAATAAAAAACACCATTTAAATAGTCAACTAACACCTGTAACATAGGAAACAATTTTGCTCCAACTCTGATACTGAATCCAATTTTGAGATGATACACATTAGCTAAGTTCACTTAAGGTTTTACAGACCAACTGTTTACATATGAAACATAAAACCAAAATTTACTCCAGTGTACTTTAGTTTTCAATTTCTAAGGAGAGTTGAGACTTCATGGTATCACCCAAGCACCAATAACAGCCAGTATTCATAAACACAGCAACATCTTCCAATTAAAATGGACAAGTGGCCAGATTCTTACCTTAATGCAACTACAAAATTATTAATAAGGAACATTCTTCTCTGTTACATCTATCACCAAATCAAAGATATGAATTCAGAGAAGAAAGCAAGTTGTACTTCAAATGTTATTAAAGCTTAGAACCCCAGAATGAATATTTTGTCAAGTTAACTGGGCACAAGTTTGGCTACCAACATACCTGTTTCACCACACTGAAATTATACAGTACAGCAAAAAGTTTGCAAGAGAGTAGGTGTTATGAAACCTGCAGCATTATAATTATTGTAAAGCTAAACACCAACTCCGTTATGAAACAGTGCATATTTTTACTTTCCCTGTAGAGAGGGAAATGAGGCCTAAGT
>VZTM01042714.1:0-52667 GCA_013400555.1 Jacana jacana | reverse complement strand
TTTTTGTTTTCTTTTTTTCTTTTTCCAGCTGAGAATTCATTAATCCTGGCTTGCACTTAGTATGTGGGCACTGTAATGGAAATTGCTGAGACTAAGTCTATGTTAAAAAGCACTGAACAGTAACAAAACGTGTGTCCATGCTGCAGTCATCACCACAATTTGTGTAATGCCTATCCACCTGCTCTAATTTTCAGCTGGATAGTTTGAGTTCTCAAAACATCAAAGTCCACTGAAGGCGACTGACACAAGGATTATATTTGACAGGTTTTCTTAGTTGCTCACTCAAATGTGTCTAGACCTCACTATAATTACAGCAGCTGTATTGCAGATGCTGGTAGCAAAGGTTCATACGTACCCTTCTTGATGTCCAGGAAGATTTTAAGGCTTCTTTTTGCGTACCCAGGATGTCTAAAAAAGCAGGTGCTCACTGCGTGTAGTGCATAGCATGGATGCAGAGAAATCCCAAGTGATAATGTAGTAAATCTGATGAAGGAATAAGACACAACTCTGCAGAGGAAGGTTGAAGTGAGAATTTACTCACATCGAATGAAACAGAAGGTTTTGCAGTTAAAACAGGGAATGAAAACGTGTCCATTTGTAATCCCAAACCTTGCTGTTTTTTTTCAAAATCATCGAGACTGAGATGATTTTATGACAATTTTCGTCGCTGAATTTAAAACACACTTTTATTTGTAGTTTGGGTTAAAGGCGTTTTATTTCATCTTTGGCTTGTATACTTTTTTATGGTACAAGTGAAATGCACTACAGGAGCTTCAGTTATACAGGGACAAGGAGACTATTCAGGACTAATGATTTGGCTATAAACATGAAAAGAAAAAGTTCTTCCAGGAAGGTGTGAATGGAGCTGAACTGACTAGAATCAAGTCTGTAATACATTAAATTCTGCATTTTATTAAATACTCAAAACATTCATAATGTTTGCAGTTATTCATTGGTCTAAAACTAAGTTAAGTATTTTACATTTTTTCATCTTCATATTCTGACTGCATTTTCTGCTGTTGTTATGCTTCAAAGTCTATGGAGGAATTGAATTCCATGAACAAATACAATTATAAAGTAAACACTGGGCTAAAATTTATTCATCTTTGACATTTCTATTTCAGATCTTGCTCAATAAATGTATTGACTCATTTTTTTGGTACTCCCAGTAAATAAAGTTTCATTACACATTGCAACTCATTCAAAGAGGTAAGGAAAAATGAACTACATAACTAGAAAAGTGGATTTGCTGGATAACAGTCAGCTATGGCTTTAATATAATGGCTCTACCCTTCCGGAGAAAAAATAAACAAACATATAAGCTTATAAATGGATGAAATGTAAACTTGACAGCTTGTGCTATCTATTATAGATTTTGCTGGCACATGAAGCAAAAGTTAAGGCGAAACTGAGCTATCAGTTGCTTGCCTATGCATTCTCACAATGTCCAGAGAAACTAATGCTTGAAATTTTTAAGAAAAAGCAAGATTTTCTTATCCCCTCCCTCAAAAACAAAAACCCAACCAACCAAACAAGCGAAACTGATTCAAACAAAAAACATCTAAGCTTCCACCTCTTTGAGGTATATGTAATTTTTATGTCTAAGACCTTTTTTCACTCACACGGCTCAAATATTCTTTTGTGGTCAAGGATTAATTATAAAGAATTAATTAGCTGTTCTCTCCACCACCCAAGGGTCCCAAAATGTGCAGAAGAGGACAGAGGTTTTTTGTGGTACTTAATATAACTCTATGATTTTTGCTGATATTTCACTTTGACGAAACAAAATCATTCATATTATTGACTGTGAAACTACAGAACTACTGTGAAATCAGTAGAGCAGGTTTAATACAAAACCTTGTTATTTATAATCTTCTACATACTGCATGAAAAACAAGGGTTGAAGTTTCACAACGGTTTTAATGCACCACATGTGGATTACCTAGAAGTTCTCTCTGAAAATCATTCTTGACTCTATAGTCTGCTAAAAGAAAAAATGTAAATATCTTCTATTTGCAGTTTGTGGAGTAGAATACCTAAATGGTGGTATTTCAAGAATGCGTAGAACTCTCAAGAATGTATAGAAATACTGTAGTCATAAAAAAAAAAATATGTTGCAGTAATAGCAAACAGTGATGTGTGGGTACGTGGACATGCTTATAAATATATATGTCTATACATAATATGCACAGCCACACATAGAAAGATAGGTGTACACAGCATATATCTTATAGATTTTGTCTATAATATATAGAGGTAGCTTTGCTGGTCATGAGCAAAACCCCACTTCTTTAGCCATAAAAGAGCAAAAGGGCATAGAAAGATTGATTCAAATGGATTTTCCAGAGTGATTCATTGAGTAAAAGCTGCCAGGTACTGCTGTGGTAGCTGAATAAACAAACTCTTTGTAGAAACTGTAAAACTATTTTAAAACTATGTACTTAGAAAGTTACCTCATCTTGCCACAAATTTACATTTGTTCCCTTACCATCCTTTGCAAGCTATTCCCATATTAATGATCATTGTTATATTTTGTGTTGTTTAAGGTTAAAGTTGCTAAATTGTGCCTGAGGGACTTCATTCCAGTAAGTGCCACAACCGTGCTCTGAGAGCTCATGGGGAAGCAGCATCAATAGGTGACCTTCAAATCTTTTATGAGTTAACGGCTTTCTAAGATAACAGTTCTTATCTGGTGGTACCTGTGGTTCTGTGTTGCACACTGCAACACATTACTCTGTATCTATATTTTGTTGGATTCTGACAATTCGAGTGATTTAAATTAAATCCAACAGTAAACTGCCCTCCTTTTTATTTATTATCCCATCAATCTTTGTGTCATATGCAAATTTAATCAGCTAAGATTTTATTTCATCATCTAGATTGTTTATAAGAATGTACTAAATACCGTTGGACCAGGAATCTCTCTCAGGGGAGCTTGCTTGGAACAGCCCTGCTCATTGATATCTGCCAATAAGTCCATTTTTAATTCATCTAATGTGTGCCCTCTTGATTAAAAATCTCGGTTATAGGAAATTAAAAATGCCATATGACTCAACTGCAAAAAACCTTAGAGAAGATGCTGTATCAACACAGTTGCCAGTTTCATTTGACGAAAGCTACTTTTCCATGAGACCTGGTATACCAGAATACCAATCATGGTTTATGTTCCTCAGTTATAAAACCCTGAAAAGGGGCATTGTTTTGTAAGATTAAGGTGAAATGCCTTTTGTTTCCTCAGTTACTTCTTTCAGTCTTGAAAATATTTTTCACTGCCTCTTCTTTGTCTCTGAATACTCCCATGAGCTGGGAGAACTTGATTACAATCACTGGTAATTAAATGGTTTCCTTTTAAAGTCCAAAATATTGTTCCTACAATACACATGCATCTACACGTGTGTGCTGTATGAGTAACAACCCACAAAATCACAGAATCATAGAAAAGCAGAATGCTATGGGGTTAGAAGGGACCTCTGGAGATCACCTACTCCAATCCACCTGCCAAAATAGGTCCTGTTTGAACAGGTTGCACAGGAACATGTCCAGGAGGGTTTTGAATGTCTCCAAGGACAGAGACTCCACCACCTCTCTGGGAAGCCTGCACCAGGGCTCCACCACCCTCCAAGAAAAGAAGTTCCTCCTCAAGTTTATAAGGAACTTCCTATGTTCAAGTTTGTGCCCAATATCTTTTGTCCTGTCACTGGGCACCACTGAAAAATGACTGGCCACCCACCTGACACCCACCCCTTAAGTATTTATAGGTGGTGATCAGATCCCCCCTCAACTTTCTCTTCTCCAGACTAAAAAGACTCAAGTACATCAGCCTTCCCTCATCAGAGAGATGATCTAGGCCTCTAATCATCTTTGTGGTCCTCTGCTGTACCCTCTCCAGCGGTTCCCTGTCCTTCTTGAACAGGGCAGCCCAGAACTGGACACAGAACTCCAGATGGGGCCTCATCAGTGCAGAGTAGAGGATCTGGATAACCTCCCTCAATGTGCTGGTCACACTCTTCCTGATGCACCCCAGGATGTCATTGGCCTTCTTGGCCACAATGGCACATTACTGGCTCGTGTTCATCCTGTTGTCCACCAGGATGACCAAATCTTTTTTCTCAGAAAAAAGGGACATGTAGTTTTCATTTTCTTTAGACCCTGCCAAAATCAGTTTGATCTCTCCTGTTTGTTTGAAGAAGAAAGACCTATGAGTTAAAACCTGATTTCCTTATATGGGATATACCTGTTCATTACAAGGGAACAATGGGTGCAAATACAGAAATTATTTTAGCTCTCTGTGATTATTGTTCTGCCATATTGTGACAACATTTACGACAGTCTACAGGGTTTTATTTTCTAAGTTGTGTTTTCTGCAGAGATCTGCAATATTTGTGCACTTCTTGTTCTATATCAAGGAAAGGAAGTGAACTTGAACATGTAATGCATTTTGCCCCTTTTTGATCCTAGGAGAAAAATGGCCTCTGACACACCGATTCATTATGTTTAGCATTTAATTTACTGGTAGGTTTTGCAGTATTATAAGCAGTGAAGTCTCTGGTCCAAAGTGTCCTTACCTTTTGATCTTTACTGAAGTTCTACTTCCCTTTCAAATGAAGATGCAGTTATAGCTGTTCACCTTCAGCAATACTTTAAATGCTGCTTTGGATCATAAAATAAAGACACGTTCTTATTTAAAGTTCATAAAAGACAGAAAAATCTTTGTAACTTTTAATAAAATGCATATTTTAATTAGGTTAAAGTGAGACCTATTAAAAATATTTACTGTTTGAACTGTCGACTCTCCAAATAAAATTCAGAAAAGTGAGAAATTATTAATTTCTATGAGACTATTTTTATGCTTAAAACCTGTAGAGTGTTTTGTAAATGCTCATAGGACAAACTGTGCATATATAAATCTCATCAAGATGTAAAACTGCACATCTAATTAAATCTTAAAGTAAGATATATTAATAGAAAAAAGCTTAGAATAATACCAAAGCTGAGTAATATTTAAAGGGAAGGACAGATACATGATAACAAATAAAAACAAACTAAAAAGCCATCTTTCCCAGAATTAATGAAAAGCCTAATTTAATTAAGATGGTCACTTCTGATTGTCAGGCAAAGCTGATCTCCTAGCAGCAGCAATGATGTGGTAATTTTATATTTGTTTCTTTTAATTTTAATAAGCTGGTACGACTTCGAAAAACAAACATCGTAGAAAAGCCTGAGCAAATTCTCTTGAAACTTGTTCCCGCCACATTAATGGGGAAAAGCAAGGTGTGGAGCTACAGAAAGAAAATAGAAATATGTCTCTTTTTTATTTCCTTTCCTCTCATTCGTACACTAATACACGTTTAAATTAACCTCTCCAAGGGTAATTAAGATAAATAGTGGTATAAAGAAGGAAAGTTGTTCTCTCACTGATCCCTCTCTGTACGTAGCAAACATAGTCTATGTCCTGTGAAGCAAAGGGCGAGTTTCAACGTTTTAGTCTTAGGGAACTATTTAAATTCAGTTTTTCCATAAGAAGGATCTCGCTTTGGATTGATCAACTTTTGGTCTAGCTGCTCTGGTAGGTTTTATATACCTCAGCATGTGTTGCAAGAGGTTGAGGTGTGCGGATCATCCTGACTCCCATACACATGGTATTTTCCAGAACATATCAAGCCTAGGTTAATATGTCTGGTTTATGCCCACCGATGCTTGTACATCGCAGGTGGATCCAGAAAGGTAGGGTAGACTTCTGTAGATGGGCTTTTTCATAGAGTAAAAGTTCTGATTTCCAATGAGTCAGCTTAGGAGACCTGACACTTCTGCCACGCTCTACATGGGCATCACTGTGTTCATCCCTCAAAGTGCCTTATCAACCAACAACTTGCTCAGCTAACTTTTTTTCAAAGACATATTAGTTCATTTTAAATGAAGTTCAGCTACTGGTCAGCTACTGGAGTAAGAAAATTGTTCAAAGAGGTTTTTGAATAATCTTGTGGCAGTACAGAAATGAATCAAAGATTCTTGACATAGGAAATATAGAGAAAGCATACAAAGTAGAAAGTAAGCATGCTGAGCAGTGCAAATGCAGCCTTATCACTAGTCACAGGTGAGAAATTCTAAGATAATTCTAGGATAATTATCAGAAACTCCAGACCTCATGGGCTATGGAGACTTTAACTGCCTGATGGAACCATTAAGCTTTGGAAAGAACTTATAGTGATACAAGATCAAGCCGTTAGTCCTATCTAGGCTGTTAACTGTCTAGTAACCTTTCGGTTTTGACTTAGCAATAGTTGGCATTGATATTAATGAAGATGTGTAAAATTATTATTGCAGCTAGTTATTGCAAAGTATGAACGTAAGATAAAACTTGGCTTTAGGAGAAGTATCGCTCCAGAAAGAGGTGGTACCATGACATTTTCCTTCAGCATGCTTTTCATTTTCCTGTCACGCACACTTGAAGCTGCTAATGAAAGTGTTAATAGTTAAAAGTGCTGTTGCTGACCTTTGCTGTGAGAGCAAGTCCATGAAAACCACTGCAGGAAACACTATTAATTTCCAAGACACCAAGAACCTGAGAAGATCTGGCCTTTACAAGCTTGGATGAACTTATACAATATTCCTTCACAATCATTCAGCCACCAGTAGGATATGTCATCTCCATCCAGGACTGCTGTAGCCCCAGAACCATACGCAGAAGCAGTAGGGGCAGAGCACATTGGAAGCAACATTTACAGCGAGCCTTTGACAGACAGACATCAAACACTTAGAATCATAGAATCATTTAGGTTGGAAGAGACCCCTGGGATCATCAAGTCCAACCATCAGCCCTACTCTGCAAAGTTCTCCCCTACACTAGATCCCTCAACACCACATCTAATCTGCTCTTAAAGAGAACTTCTGAAGGTTCCTGTTGCTGCTGTGAGACTCCAAAGTATTTCACACAGTTCAGACTTTTTTCACATTCGGCTCCCTCCAAAACTGTTCTTATCTCTAGTTTCACAATGTAGAATAATAGACGCTGTGACCAAGCCACCCAAGCAGAATTATTAATGAATATTATGATAAAATGACTGCCTTATATTAGTGTTAGATATCATTAGACATTTTAGGAAAGATTAATTTCACAATAGGTGAATACCATCATCAATTTGGAAAAAACTCTTTAGGAGCACTGGGTGCCATGTCATCAGCTGGGGGAGGCTGCTTGCTTTGGTTTTCATTTTAGTGCATGCCATTTGGTGCAGCGCAGAGGTTTTGCAGTCTTAGAGCACAACAGGCAGCAGCCAGAATTGTAAACACAGAGTTTTATTCATGCTGGAAATTTATGCAAGAATCTACTCAGATCTGCCAAGAACTGAACAGAAATAAAATGTGTGTTTTAAACTGGGAATATAGAGATTCTCTGTTTGGTTAATAACTTTGTATGGGCAACAACAGAAACATGAGGGCATTGATATTCTGATATGCCTCCTAGAACTTCCACCATTTTTCTCAGAGAAGATAGCAACTGAAAAAAAACCAAAACAACTTTTTTGTTCATTATGGCAAGAACACGCCTATACCACTTCTCCTTTAATACCCACACAGACAGGTATGTATACTTCATGGATTTAAAATAATTTACCATATTTGTCCCCAGTGTTATGAAGTAAGTAGTTTTTTGCAAGCACATATGTGGTTTGGGAATATTAGGATTCTTTTCATTATATAATGAAAGGAGGAGTTTTAGAGTGGTTTCATCTTTTGTTTAGTTTACAATTATTTAGTAGCATTTTCTTTGCCGAAAAATAAGGTTTTGAATTTGCAATTTGCCAGTTGTCCATCATTATTAGAGTCTCTGAGAGAATCCATGTCAAATACTCTGGCACTCATTAAAAGACACTCAAATACTTGTGGGATTCAGGGTAACTGGACCTCTGTTCTTCATGCAGAGCTTTACAGTTTCTTTTTCCTTCTTAGTTTTTGGGTCATCTAATCTGTTTTTTCTGTCAGTAATTTTTAGGGGAAATGGCAGCAAAAATTTTTGTTTAGTCTATAGAGAAAAGTATTATATTAAAATATTGTAAATGCATGCAAATACGTTAAATTGAAAACTTTTTTTGAAACTATTTTTTTTTATGTTAAAATAATGCTGAAGTGACATAGCTATAATAACCAGGTAATTTGCAGGAAAGAGCACTGATAGAGTCTGTCTCAGAGTATATAAAGGTACTGGAGCGTTTGTGACTTATAAACCAGAGAGACGCAGAGCCTGACACATGAAAGCAGCACAGTGTTAAGTAATGACAATTGGTTCAATTGTTCGCATAAAAGATTCACTTTTCAGACTTGCATTATCTTTGAACTCTCTGAACACCAGCATCAGCGATACATATTTTTGCATTGTAAAAACAGGGGCAAACTGGCACTGACATATTTTTGCTGTTTCTTAGGGCACAAGGTCAGACTTGCAGTGGTGGTGACATTTGCGGTAGTGACATCAAGGCATCGTTGTTTCCAGACTTTGCACTGACAACATTCTGCCTCGCTGAATCACAGAATCACAGGATCCCAGAATATCAGGGATTGGGAGGGACCTTGAAAGTCCAATCCCCCTGCTGGAGCAGGAACACCTAGAGCAGGTCACACAGGAATGCGTCCAGGTGGGTTTGGAATGTCTCCAGAGAAGGAGACTCCACAACCTCCCTGGGCAGCCCATTCCAGTGTTCCCTCACCCTCACTGTGAAGAAGTTTTTCCTTATATATATGTGGAAACTCCTATGTTCCAGCTTGCACCCATTGCCCCGTGTCTTATCATTGGAGAGCATCATCTCTAACCCTCTTACTTTTTTCTCAGTAAAGCAGCAAGAACAACTTACATTTGCTCCTCACATCTCCTCCTCCCGTGACCTTCATTCCTACCGTCTTTAGAGATGTAGCTCTGCAGGGCTGCTCTAAGCACAGACTCTACATCAACTCCAGTTTCCAGAAGAAACCCTAACAAAATTCCAGGAGAGTTCCTTTAACAGAGTTTTGCAGAAAGTAATTCCTCTGCCTCCAAAGTAGAGTGGCCATGATACTTAAATTGAAAAGCTGAGTACTGGGTGGTAAAGAAAGAAAAAGTGTGGTCAAAGGCCTTTTACACTGTATTCCACTCTGCAAGAGAGTACCAGCAGTTGTACCTTTAGGCTTTCCAGCTGACTTCAGCACGTGATATTATCCATTGCCCAGCTGAGGCTTTTAAGCTGGCTTTCAATGGCATTGATCCTCAGGTCCTCTAAAAACTCTATCTTTGGAAGTCTGCCTCTCAATTTAGGTGTTGAAGTTCAAGTTTTATCTTCAAGATCTCTACTTAGTCTCCATCTAGCTCTGGGGGGCATTTTTTACTTTAGCTACATTTCAGTAGCTCATTCTGGGTCTTTTCCAAAAGTTCGCGTTTGCAGGTTGTCATGGTTTAACCCCGACAGGCAGCTCTCAGCCATTCATTCAACTCTTCTCCACTACAATGTGGGAGAGAATCAGAAGGGTAAAAGTGAGAAAACCTGTGGTTTGAGAAAAAGACAGTTCAATAGGTAAAGAAAACTCCGCACACACAAGCAAAGCAGAATTCATTCACTCCTTCCCGTCGACAGGCAGGTGTTCCTCCACCTCCAGGAAACCACGTGTAATGGTTACTTGGAAGGACAAATGCCATCACTCTGAATAGCTCCCTTTTCCTTTTTCTTCTTACAGATTTTAGTGCTGAGCACAATGTCATATGGTATGGAACATCCCTTTGGTCTTTTGGGGTCATTGTCCCAACCTTGTTCCCTCCCAGCTTCCTCTGCACCCCTAGCCTGCTCACTAGTGGGATGCTGTGAGGAGCAGAAAAGGGTGTGATGCTGTGTCAGCACTGCTCAGGTATAACTAAAATATCCCTATGTTATCAACACTGTTTTAATCGAAAATTCAAACCATCGCCCCATACAAGATGCTATGAAGACATTTCATAGAATCATAGAATGGTTCAAGTTGGAAGTGATCCTCGAGTTCCGTTCCAATCCCCCCCGCCATGAGTAGGGACACCTCCCACTAGACCAGGTTGCTCAAAGCCCCATGGCTCTATCTTAGCCAAAGCCAGTAGACAATTACGCTAATGTGTGCCACCTTAGGGACCCACAATAGCTGATGCCATAAAAGTTTGTGAGCTGGCAGCTCCGAACTCCTGCTGGCAAATCAAATCTCAAGATTTATCTGAGATCGTTAAACTTCCTGCTTACAAGCTTCTCCACTCTTTTCAGCTTAAATCCTCTCATGCGGCGAAGTGCTTGTCTGGAGAGTATACTCATCATCTGAACAAGTGATGTATCTCCTCCACTATTTCTGCTGTCTGCCTTCTGCTCTGGGCTTGGCCTCAGGCTCCTTCATTCTAATGTATCTGGTGAGAGACTTTTTCTTCAGTCCTCTGAAACTTGTGACTCACTAGTCATCTTCATTCATCTTGATTCAAAATGTATTCCTCCTTCTACAAGAGATTGTGGGGAGTTAGATTTTTTGAGAAGGCAGCCTGCTTTACCTCAAAACATTTTTAGGGTACGGAATTGATTATTTTTGGAGCTGAAAGAGTTTCTGCTTTGAGTTTCTGTGGCATTGATATCATTGCAATTTGAAAGCACAGCAAAAGAACTTCCTGCATTCAAAATGGAAACTGCATCCTGATGCAAGCACTCTTGAAGCATTCCCAGCCACCAACCAGAAGTCATCAGCTGTTTTGAGACAGATTGCCCAAATTGTCACACAGGTGCAAGCAATAAAAAACGCTTTGTAAGCATGAGGCAAGGTGTCTGCAGCATATTATTTTTAACAACCCGTGAAGTAATTGCTTTGCATTTCACCACTAATCAAATATCCATACGTGGAATTACCAGAGACTGAAATGCACACATTTATGAAAAATAGATCAATCATTAAAATAAAGTATCCTTTTGTTTCTCAAAAGCTGTTCCTCTGCAATAATGAAACTAAGTGAAGTCCCAGCATTAACAGGGCAATCATTAGTTCTGTTCCAGCTGCTCTGAGACATTCCAGCTGCAAAAGGAAAAGCAAAGCTTAATATTGTTCACTTTCTAACCCTTGCCTATAGACTCTTTTGGGAGAAGTGGAGAATGACCTTAGGCTCTCGTGCTTCTCAGCTGCCAGAATAGCTCCTTGGGCAGCCGGTCTGCTGTAAATTGCAGTATGGATTAGATTGCCCCTGGCTGATTCTAAAGTCAGGGGAATAAAAAATATGGCTTTGTTTCCATTTTCTCAGCTGTGCCAGCTGAGGAGCCAGCCTTAAAAGTTCACTGCTTGCTAAAGGCGTGCAAGGGTGCCACAGACGGAGCTGATAGTCCTGTCTGCCCAAAGGACTGAAGGCTATCAGCTCGCCTGTGAACCAGCACATTCACTTCTGTCCGTCCATGTTTTTGCTCACCGCTTTGTACAATGGATGTCTAATGTTTTCTGCTGCCTTCCGGTACCCTTGTACTGCAAATAAGTAATGCTGTGCTATATATATGTGTGAGCAAGAGAGAAAATACTTCAGTATGCATCCCACCAACTGGCTTATTTTACAGATGTTGAATACCATGAGAATTAGAAAACATCAACATGAGGAGAATGCCTGTGCAACTCAAGTCTGAAAAGCTAATGATATGCTTAAGAATCTAGAAAATTCTAATGCTTAAAAATATTCTAAAATTTAATGGTTTTATAAGAAGAAAGCTTTAACATGGTTAGATGATATTGTTTTAAATTACTTTTTAACAAATGCAAACTATTTCCTCTTTCAGTGACTTAACTTCAATAAAAAAGAAGACTTCTATAAGCTCTGGAATATTCCCTTCGATGGATTTCATTTCAAACTTGAGCTAGCCTACCAATTCAGCTATCCCCACCCCTTCTGTAGGCATTCAAAGCCAGTGGTAGAATCCTTTGTGTGATTCAACACCTTGTGTGAGCTCTGCTACGTGGTGAACCTTGGGTGTCTCAGGCCAACAGTGAAATCTATCAATAAACATGTACCCTAGTTCTGTCTCAGTAGCCTTTCACTTTTGATTTCTTACATACGTATACTCATACAGGAAGCAGTATTAAAAAGCTTCCTACTTAGAGCTTACACTGTGTAGACTCTTTGAAAGTATATAAAAGCAACATACTGTGAAGTCTACAAAATGATACCAATACCCCCATGATACATCTATTATAGAGGAAGTAAAATATTATAAGAGGTAAATATCAATGTGTGTCTTCCTAGACCCTTAGGAATTTAGTCCCACAAAGAAGCAGCTCAAACCTTTTTCAAGTTTTATGAAGGCCTCTTTAAATATTTAGAGTTGGGAAAGCCACTTCTTTTCTATCGCAGGCCGATGAAAGAGGAACTTTACTTTAGTCTTTTTAAAACATGAAAGGGGCAAGATCGCTAACATCAGAAGCCTCCTCCCTTTTCTCTACGTATGGTTCTTTCAAATCTTCAAACAAGAAAATACTCTCCTCTGTAGTTTCCTGATTTTCCATGAGATGTTGAGCCCCATAGAGTGCTTTAATCCCACTGGGCTCTATGTGCATGTCTGTGTGTGCTGGTGTGCTTATGTTCGTGTTTATTTTAGAGAAAAAGATAATCTTATCACTTTCAAACCCTATCAAGATTGTAAGGAAGGTTAAGATACTTACATGCTATTACTTTAGGCAGTCTGCCTGCTTATATAGTCAAGAATTAAGGACAATAAAATGTTATCAAACATAATATTAAAATAAAACAGAGAAAAGCCAAGTATACCATTTGTATATCCATCCGTACCCAGACTACTGTTATTTTGCAAAAACTCACCTGAATGTTTTTAAATACATTGGGAAAAAAAATAATGTTTGATTTTTATTAATTAATGTAAATGGCTACCACTAAAGGAGTTGGCAGAACTAACAAAATGGAGCACCCAACCCTCATCTTTTCCACAATTCCAAATCTGTCATATCCCTCCTTCACAGTAGTCTACAGAATCTGAAGCATGTGAAAATGCAGTGTGAGTGAGCATAAATACAGTGATAGAAGGAGGAAAAATAATCCCAGATCTGTGCCCCCTCCCAGGTTGTATACCCTCAAAATTCAAGCTGAAGGGAATCACGGTGAGCATCTCTTTGGAATGTAACAGTAGCAGTATAGAAAAAGACGAGGCTGGACTCTCAAACACTCAGACCCCAGTAGTTCAAGCCATAAAATCTTAGATTAGATTTTAAATCAGACTTGAGTGGTAATTAGGTCCTCGGGCCTTACAATGGTCCTGCAAACTTTCTCCTTCTATGTCCAGAGAAGTCTTGCTTACATAATTAATATGAGTTACTTTCATACACTTTTTAAGCGTGTTGAAAAATGCCTTACATACCCTCTTGAAGGAAATAGTCCTGTGGTGACACGGGGTTAGCTGATTTACTTCAGTTACATGCACTTACTGAACTTTTCGAAGTGCTCAACACTAAAAGCTACTTATACATAATTTATATCATACTTGCTGGCTGAACTCTGTTCTCATACTTCATGCCTGCCGTTCTCATGAGCATAATAGCAATAATCCATCATGTACATGTATAGTGTTCTGACACTGTTTGCAGGTTGATAAAGATAAAGATACAATGAGTAGATAAATAGACGGTGGTTGCACCAAAGCCCTGGGGTTATTAGAATTTAGGAGGGGAAACTTTATTATCTCATATTTACATTAACTCTTGGGTACCGTGTTTTATGCTGCAGTGCAATTGTGCAACAGTAAATGTTAACAGTCCAAGTCTCCTAACAGGACATGGTTAATTAATACAAATTCTAATTGTCTTTTCTTCTTATTAAGGCAATTCCACAACTGCCATATATATATTTAGCTCTCTAGAAGCCACTGGGGTCTTTCAATATCTCAGAAGAGCTGTGGAACTGTACTTTATACATCATTCCCAGTAGCATCAGGGTAAATAGATAAAGACCAGTACTTAGCTATTACCGTCTCACAAGGATTTATTAAAAGTTAGCTGACTATTTGGAGTAAATTCCATGTTTGTTGTATGTAGGGCTGCAAATATTTTTTTTCTCAATGTAATGGTGGAGGCCAAGAGATGGCCTCACAATGGTGTGATGCTTCTCAGTCTTCCAGAAAACTGGACCTGTACAATGTACATTCTAAAGAAAGCATGTAGGTTGCCTGAACTCTGCCTTCTTTGATGTGTGCCTGTCTGATTCTTTGTGCAAACAAAAAAAGAAAAAGTAAGGATTAAAATAATCAACCAAGGAAAGAAACCGACCTGAACAGATAAGCTAAAGCAGAGATGACTAGACATTTTTTTTACTTTCAGTGAATGCATGGTCTTCAATTGTTTCTATCTGTCTCAGCCTTTCCTTAATTTTTTTCAAAAAGCATACAAGATTATCAAAGACTTACAGGCTTGTAATATTAATGTTTTGTTGGCTCACTATGGACACACTGAAAAGCAAAACCTTTATTTTCATTTTTTAGTAGACAGAAGATTATATTAACAGAGCCTGCACAGAGGCTCTACAGAATTATTCTATAAAGTATTTCCATTGTCCTCTGGGTAACTGGCACCAATTGCATAAGGAGCAATTAAAATGTAATGATTTAACCAGACTATCCTGCTGGCAGAAAATATTAAATACAAATGTTTCTAGAACTTTGCAGCTTTGTGGTTCATGAGCACTGATCATAATGTTTGTATTGACCAGTAAGAAAAATAAAAAAAGAGAATCTGAAAATAAGGTGCAGTAAAACACGACTCTAGTTAATAATGGAGAGTATTTATTATATGTATTAATTTTTTTAAGGCTATGTGTTGAGAATATGTTACATGGTGGCACTGCTTTCAGAAATCAGCTCTGAATAAATTGCTCTGAATAAATAAAGAGAATTTTGTGGGACAGAGTAGCTCCATGCAGAGACATTGACAAACTATGAATCAGAGTTTCCCACTGAGAGGCAGGCCTAATGAGCCAGGTGGAGCACTGCACTAACATGACTATGCTACTGAATTGGGTTTGCAGGGCAAGATTTCGGTACTGACGGCAGGGGGCTACAGGAATGGCTTCTGTCAGAAGATGCCAGAAGCTTCCCCTATGTCTAATGGAGTGAATGCCAGCTGGCTTCAGGACAGATCTGCCACTGACCAAGGCCAAATCTGTCAGTGATGGTGGTAGTGCCTTTGTCATAATATAACTGAGAAGGGGAAAAAAGTGCTGTGGAACAGCAGCCAGAAGAGAGGATTGAATAAAATGTGAAAGAAACAACTCTGCAAATACCAAGGTCAGTGAAGGAGGGGGAGAAAGTGTTCCAGGTGCCAGAGCAGAGATTCCCCTGCAGCCCTATGGTGAGGCAGGCTGTACCCTGCAGCTCATGGAGGCTAATAGTGGGGCAAATATCCACCTGCAGCTTAGAGGACACCACACTAGAGCAGGTGGATGCACCCAAAGGAGGCCGTGACCCTGTAGGAAGCCCACTTTGCAGCAGACTCCTGAAAACACCTATGATCCTATGGAGAGAGGAGCACACACTGGAGCAGATTTGCTGGCAGGACTTGTGATCACATGGGGATCCCATGGGGATCCCATGGGGGGATCACAAGACTCCTGGAGAAGTCTTTCCTGAAGGACTGCACCCTTTGGAAATGACCCACGCTGGAGTTCTTCTCGTGAAGAACCTGCAACCTGTGGGAAGAACCCATGTTGGAGAAGTTAATGGAGAACTGTCTTTGTGGGGCGTACACCCATGCTGGAGCAGGTGAAGAGGAGGAAGAAGCAACAGAGATGACATGTGATGAACTGACCACAACACCCATTCTCCATTCCCCTCCACTGCTTGGGCAAAGAGGGAAAGGTGTTTTAAGATTTGGGTTTTATTTCTCATTGTCCTCCTCCAATTTGATTGACAATAATCTAAATTAATTTCACCCAGTCAAGTCTGTTTTACCCATGACAGTAACGGATGAGTGATCTCTCCCTGTCTTTATCTTGACCCATGAGGCTTTCATTGTATTTTCTCTCCCCTGTCCAGCTGAGGAGGTGAGTGACAGAGTGACTTTGATGGGTACTTGACACCCAGCCAGGGTCAACCCACCTCAGCTGCCCTTCATTCTGGTGATAGTTTGGGGACTCTGTGCATGGCACTGCTCTGCCTGGAGAGCTCTGTTAAAACCTTTGCATTTTAAGGTGAAACCTCTTCTTCATTCAAGTAAATGGTGAGAGGCCTTTAACAGTCTCAGTATTCTTACCTGTTTCAGAATTGACTCTGTTAAATGGGTAGGTATTATGGTACTCTAGCAATAAAGATGAAAATGTCTATGAACAAACAGAAAGACTGAGGAACAAAAAAATACCATAAGAAAGTTACATAAAAAGAAATATGAGAAAGGTCCACAAGTTCATTAAAATAAAGAAAAGATGAAAAAACCCAAATGTCTATTACTTAATAGAAAGGAAGACCGCATCAGAGATGATATAATGAAATGCAAAATCTTCACTATATTTTTTTTTCATTCTTCACCAGAAAGGTTAATTGTGACCAGAAGCTTAACATAATTAATATTAGCAACTTAGTGCTAGAACTATATGCCAGAATTGGTTAATGGACAGAAAAGTTCTTAGATGAACCAAATCCTTTCAAATCACCATGACTTAACAACACTTTCCCCTTAAGTATTTATGAACTAAATTCCTCTCAAGCATTAACAGTCACCTTTGAGAACTTTTCAGAACAGATAAAGGCTGAGGGAACATCTAATTGAAAAACATAACTAGTAAACTAAAAAGGAAAAAAGTATTATGTATCATCTGCCTAGTTTATTCATGGAATGATACTGCAATAAATAATTAATCAGTGATCACAGCCAGGCTGGATGAGGCTTTGAAGAAACCTGGTCTAGTGGGAAGTGTGCTGGCCCATGGCAGGGGGGTTGGAACTCTATGACCTTTAAGTTCCTTTCAGACCTGAACCATTCTATGATTCTATGATTTTCTCTCTGAACACCTAGAAGATCTAAAGTGGATTAAAAAACCAACCCAAACACAATAGAGTTACATAAATCACAACAGAGTTACAAGTCACAACAGGCCTATCTGCTATCCTTCTGTGACAGTACAAATAACTGGGTAACAGGAAAGTATTTACATACTTTTTTGTTGCTGACATGTAACGATTCCATATGACACTGTCACAAGTATGGAAATATGTTCTCACTGGAAATTGATGTAAAATCAGTTGAATCACTTAGCAGAGACAGCATCTGTTCAGTCAGACTGAAAGAAATACTCAAATGCAGCACTGTGCAACATTTGCATTTACGATTGAAGGACTATTATGGTGGATAACATTAACCGGGAAGGTTATAGACATTCTGGAAGCTAGAATTTCTTCAGCATGATTTTAATAAACTGGAGAAATGGTACAAAGCGGTAAAATAGGATCTAAGAAATACAGATGTGAACTGCCAAGGAAGGAAAACACGAAATGCAGAATGGCTCACTAGGCAGATATACTGCAGAAAGGGGTCTCACTATTACAACAAGTTGCAAATGGAACATTAGCCAATGTTGCAAAACCAGCAGAAAAAGGCTGATTTAAAATATGTCCTGAGACATACATAGTAACCATTTCACTCCAGTCAGCATTTGTGAAGCCTTGACAGGATTACTGAATGCAGTTTAAAGAACTAAGGAAATAAAGGGATGACATAAAAGCACCAAAAGGTTAATAGATATGGAAAATATAACCACTGTGCAAAGTCTGAATAAGAAAAATGAATAGCCTTTCTTATTTAGTCTTGAAAAGGAGAACCTTGGTGTGACATGATAACAGACTTCCAATATACAAATTGCTGTAAGGATTTGGACAGTCATTTGTTGTCAATATCGCCACCAAAAGCAAATCAAAAATAATCGGTTGCATTAGGACAAATTTATGCTATGAATCCAGAACACCTTTCTATTACAGTTCAGAATGAGTTACCGAAATCTCTTGTGGACTGCCTGTCATTAAAGATTTTGAAGAGTAGTTTTGATAGATTGCTGTTAAGATTGGTCTAAAAATATTTGTTCCAGCCTCAAAGCGAGATGATGTGATATTCTGAGTTTCTTTGCAGCTTCACATTTCTGGGATTCAACATTTCTTTGAAAAACTTTTAACTTAAACTTTTAAATTGCAGTTACTCTCAGAGTGTCTTTTGCACATTTAACAAAATGCTCAGGGTTTCTTTGTTAAAAATATAATATAATACAGCCTTATTATTGGAAGATTTAGGATTTTTTTTCTACTACCCTGGTTTGAGGTAATAGTTTCTTTATTTATCGCAACACAATGTATAAGTGAGGGAATATTTTCCATATATTGTGAATAAATAAAACAATGTTCCAGTGAAAGAGATAAAGTAAACCTTTTTCTGTCTCACTCTGCTGAATGGAAGGAGCAATCTTACAGTGGAGCAATGGTGGAAGTAACCGTTATTTCAGCAAACCTTCTCTAAAGTATGTGTTTGTATTTTTTTTTTTCAAGTGACTTGGATCATGGAGTTTCTTGAAATTAAATAAAAAAATCCACATTATCTGTACTTATAATTTCTCTTGGGTCTTTTAACAAAATAATAGTTACTGAAACAGGAATTGACTTTTACTAACTTGTCTGCAAATGGCAAACAAATCTTTAATCAAGACCTTTAGTCAGTAAATAAATAAGGATTATTATAATGGATAAAATCTTGGCAAAACTTCCCTGAAGGTCAGTGCAACCCTGATTTGGCTGAATGGATTCATCAATTCATTTGAAGGTGCATCTGCCTCAATAAGAGAATGAAATTTAATTTAAATGTGAGAAAGTGAAATGAAATGGGTTCTGTGTTGTGGAATGGATTCTGTGTTGTGGACTTAATCATGAAGAGAAGAAGAGGTCTGATGCATGGGGTTGTCCACAGTGAAAAAACAAAAGAAAACAAAACAAACCAGCCAACCAAACAGACAAAAAAATACCGTTCCATTTGTTATCATTTTTAAAAAATATATATATTACTCGCTTTGCATAGAAAATATCATAATGGCTCTTAGATCATTCTTCTTAGTTGTACTGGAATATTCTTTACACTAAGTTACGGTTAGCTGTGCTTTTCATTCCATCCCTCCTATTTGTGTAGGATGTTTAGTCTCAGACATATTGTCATTATTATTCTGGCTTCTCAAAAGTATTTATTGTTAAACTACGTTAAACGACCACATTGCCCTGTAGTGTGACGCCTCCACCAGGACGATGTGATGTGCAGGGAACACCGTACCCTTTTTAGTGTACACAGAGCTTGTTCCTGAGTTAAAGAAAGATGAAAAGTTAATGCATTAAACTGCCTCACTCTTTGGGTAGTCCCTTGAAAATACCTGTCATCTTAATAGGTCCAATCATTAATCAGACACTTAAGAGGGGCTGAGTAGCAGCAATGCAGTTTATTTTTGGATGTGCTTTTTATGACTAACACTTGAACTCAACCTGGACAGCACATACCCAATGGGTATAAAATGCCTTCATTTATAACCCCCGACTTTTCATCAACATTTTTTCAAAAATATCACTGAAATAAATCAAATGCATCGTAACAGAACTCACCTCTTTTCCTGTAATAACAACAGTAAAGATTAAACACGAAAGGCAAAAATAAGGATAATTTAGAAATTATGTTTGAAGTACTTTTTTTTCCCAAGGATTATTTTGGTGTTTAGTTCTAAACACTTTTCCTTCTATGAATAGATGCTGAGGGGAATGCAAGTTGCATTTCACACTGCTTTTGATGTTGGAAATGAGACAGATGTACTCACTTACCTTTCACTGAATGTGACTTAGGTTATGGACCAGGATCCAAATAATGGTGATATTTGTCCCCTATTCACATATACAATAAGGAACAGGGAGGGAAGAATTTCAGTAAGGCCTCCATACTTGTTGCTGTAAACACCTATGTGGAAATAAATATTCTGTGCAAAACAAATGAGTCCTCAGGTACTGTATCCAGATTTCACATTTGGCTTTTAAAGGTACTTTACATGGCCTACAGAATTTTAACATCCCTGATCAAGTACCAATGGAGTGCGGGTATTTTTCTGTACAGTCCTGGTTTAGTCACCTTCACTTCACCTCATTCCTTTGTTAGATGCAATATTAAGCCTAATTATGATACAGAGTTTTGCCTCCCTCAGTATGTAACTGAAACCATTATAGAAATAGTGAATATTTCTCTTAGAATACTTTGGCCACAATATATGTAAAAATGGATGAAACGTATGAAGTATAACCAAGCCAAGTGCAGGGTCCTGCACCCGGGACGTGGCAATCCCAAATACAAATACTGGTTAGGTGGAGAATGGTTGGAGAGCAGCCATAGGGAGAAGGACTTGGGAGTGATGGTGGATGAGAAGCTCAATATGAGCTGGCAGTGTGCACTGGCAGACCAGAGAGCCAACCGCATCCTGGGCGGCATCAAAAGAAGTGTGGCCAGCAGATTGAGGGAAGTAATTCTGCCCCTCTGCTCTGATGAGACCCCACCTGGAGTACTGTGTCCAGCTCTGGAGTCCTCAGCACAGGAAGGACNAGTCCTCAGCACAGGGAGGACATGGAACTGCTGGAATGAGTACAGTGAAGGGCAACAAAGATACTCAGGGGGCTGGAGCACCTCTGCTATGAAGACCGCTGAAGGAGCTGGGCTTGTTCAGTCTGGAGAATAGAAGGCTCTGGGGAAACCTTATACCATCTTTACCATTTTTACCATCTTTAAGTTCCCTTCCATCCCAAACCATTCTATGATTCTATTCTATTAAAAAGGTGTGCCTGGAAAGTCTGTTTTCAAGCTTATGTTATCACTAAGAACATTCCTTAAAATCATTTAAAATGTTTTCTAATTTACCTTAAGGTTGCTTAACAGGGAAAAAAACAGGATGAAAAAAAAAAAGAAAAGTACAGGCATATTTGATCATTCATTGTGCTGGAAGATACCAAAAAAAAAAAATGTTCTAATAATTATTAGTTCATAAAGCATGTGGTATGTCGTGTCTCTGATTGCAGTAGTGTACTGTCTATAGGTTTTCAATTTTGGCTGATATTGGAAGAGAAAATAATAATCTAACAAATTTGAAAAAAAAAAAAAATACCCTAAATCGTCCTGTGTGGTTTTATTTCTTTTGTATTATTAATATTCTCATAAGGAATCACACATTTATTAGAAGTGAAATCTTACTTTACAGCACAACTGAGGAAAAGGACATTCAAAAACTTCTAACTGTCCTTGTACTGAGGCAATAAATGAGTCAGATAAGAAATCTGACTGCACAGTTCACTCCAAAGACAATATATCCAAATGCAATTAATTACTTTGTAGAAACATTACAAGAGCAATTAAATGTAAGTGCTGATCCTGGCCAGTGCATCTTTCTGTAGCCTGCTTGAAGCCTCTGAGTTGTAAGATTAAAAGACTGAACAGATTTAAAGTTACATTCTCCTGTTTATCTACAGTGAGACTAGAATAAAATATACTTTTTTACCAATAATTTTGATCAATATATCTTGAATTTTTAGTAATTAATACTGTCAAAAAAAAAAAAGTAAAAGGTGATATTGAATTCTATATTGTACACTCAATCCATTGAAATAATAATAAAGTTAAAAAAATCTTGAAAATGTCATTAAATAGATTGGGTAATGAGTACATTTGGTCAAATCTATTTGTAGTTATTCAATAGAAAAAATTAAGAAAATGCCATTGCCTGACCAACTTCCTGGTACTATAAAAAGTAATTTCAAAGGACGTGGATAGCACCTGGCAGAATTACAGATGCTGAAAAGTTATAAATTTTAAAAATTAGAATTTTAGTATTTATTTTATTTACATGTATAGAGAGAGTTATATGGAGCTTTCCATTCATGTTCCCAAATTGAATTTAGTCAAAAAAATTGGTGATAAGACACAGTAATATTATAAAGTTTGGAATTATTTGCAGCTAGCTCTTGGGCCCCAGTGGTGATGCATTTTGGTTAGTAACATGGTGCCTTAGAAGAATCTTTTAGTACAGAACTTAATGGGTGGGTGTTAGGAGGATGAGGCCGGTCTTTTTTTCAGAGGGGCCTAGTGACAAGAGGGAATAGATACAAACTTGAATATAAGAAGTTCCACCTAAACATGACGAGGAACTTCTTTCCTTTGAGGGTGGCAGAGCTCTGCAAGGAGCTGCCCCAAGAGGTGGTGGAGTCTTCATCTTTGGAGTCATTCAAAACCCACCTGGACATGTTCCTGTGCATTCTGCTGTGGATGGACCTGCTCTGGCAGGGGGTTGGACTAGATGATATCCAGAGGTCCTTTCCAACCCTATATCATCCTATGATTTGGTAAAATGACATACCAGACTTCCCAGTATGGATTTCTGTGTCATATACACACATTTTTCAATGGTATTTGATGGTACATTGCATGTTACAATTATGGAGAGATTTGAGAAGAAATAAGTCACAAAGCAATGCAGAAATACACATTACTGTAAGAAAATGTAAAGTAAGGCCAGAAAGAAAGTTGGAATACTGAAGTATACTAAAGGAATAAGTTTTAATTTATATAAAAAAATGTGCTTATAAGACATGATTTAATTTTTAAGTAATGAATTTTAAGTAATGAATAACCAGTTCTCTTCTACAAAAGGAGTGTATACATTGTAGAGCAACAGAAAAAAAGCAAAAACATAAAACCACTGACAAACCAGCAATTGTGTCAGTGTCTGGGAGGTTGATTTTGACTGATTTTGAAGGGAGATGTAGTGAAACCAATCAATAACACGGTGCAACATAAGAGTCTTTTTCTGATTCCAGCAGTTATGCAGATGGTTCGTGCAGTGGATCTGGCTCCTCAGAAAGGCACAAGAGAAGCAGCTCTAAGGGTGGGCAGTTCCACAGGGATCTCACAGATGTTTCCAGCAACAGATGTGGCCACAGACGTGGCCAGCGGGTGTTGTCTGTGCCCTGACGTGGAGAATGGCACGGAGATGCTCAAGATGCTCAAGTCATTCAGGATAAGCCGCCTGGCACAGAGAAGCGCTGTGTAGGAATACTAATTCACATGCTAAAATCAGTGCAGATGAATTAGCAATGTTAATTTGTGTAGATGGTACCTCACCAGGGCACTTGTACTGCTTTTGGTACTGGTGCTACTCTCTCTGCCAGGCTTTTGATCGCTTGTGCCACGTGGTGCCCTCAGCACAGAGTATTTTGTTCAGATGGAACTCCTTTTGAGTCTGCAAAACTGGCAAGTGCTTTTGTATCTGTCTTCAACTTTAGAACTTGGTTTATAGGGCCAAAGAATGCTAGAAATATAAAAATAAAACTAATATCAGGGCATATATGACGAGACATATAAGCAAAATCATAAAAATATTTTTTTTTTAAAATGGGGAAATAATAAGAAAGTATTTTATGCATATTACCTAGATAAGAAATAGTATTTTCCCTATCCTTTATGGTCTTAAAATTATTAACTATTTTGAACTTCAAGCAACATTTTTATCAGAAAAAAATTATTTGAGATGTTACCTTGATAAAGTGTAATTATAATACAATCATATAGTATTTTTAATGGTTCAAAACCCAATCATCCTCACCAGTCAGTAAAGTCAAAATTGCTATTGACTTTGTTTATGGAGGAGCCTGGTAATTATTAAACCCTCCCTAAGCTGTTATGAAACCAAATTTCTGAAGATTTTGAACTGTAAGTCTTTTAAATTAATTTTAAGTTGTACTTCTGCTGGAGTTTTGATTCTCTGATTGTGTTTACTAGTCACTATTTATTGATATCAATATACTAGTTATCTGTTATTCATGCTGCCTTTGAGAGCTCTCTTTACTTTTAAGAAATAGCTTAATAGCTTCAGTTCTCCAATACCTGAAGGAAGCCTACATGAGAGCTGGACAGGGATCCTTTGTTGGGGATTGAAAGAATAGACTGAGGGGGAATGGTTTCAAATTGAAAGAGGGGAAATCAGATCCCAGGAAGAAATTCTTTGCTGTGAGGTTGGTGAGATACTGGAACAGGTTGCCCAGAGAAGCTGTGGCTGCCCCATCCCTGGAGGTGTTCAAGGCCAGGCTGGATGGGGCTTGGAGCAACCTGGTCTAGTGGGAGGTGTCCCTGCCCATGGCAGGGGGATTGGAACTGGATGATCTTTAAGGTCCCTGCCAACATCAACCATTCTGTGATTCTATGAATCTACACCAATCTGTTTGCCTAGAGTCCCATGCTGAAAATATGCAGTGAGAACTGCATGTGTTATCGTGATATAGCGGAATTCCAGTAATGGGTCCTTTTCACTTCTAATCACCAAAATTTACATTTTATGAAATAAAGAAAAATATCTTAATAGCTTTCCTGATTATTATAATTGGAATGCAACTGCAAGAGTTGTGCCCATGCAGTAGAAAACGCATAAAAGCCTCCTTTATAAATGCTGTTATTATTTTTTTTAAAGCAGTCTTAACACTGAAAGATAATGCGTGTTACAGTCTGTGCCTCTGGTATTAGAGCTGGTTTTGTCAGATCAACAGAGCCTTGAATGTGTTTAGCACCAAGGGAGGCCGATGCGGGGTTCTGCTTCGGGGATTTGTGAGGCTCATTATCATGCCATATGAGTTATAATTACATTTCTTGAGAGTAGAGGGATGCTTTGGCAAAATCTCTGGGATATAATGTATAAGATAACATTTCAAGACCTATTGTAGGTCTGGAACAACAGACAAACATACATTGGAAATACAGCATGGCTCTGTTTACTGTGTACTACACCTATACAGTTGTTTTATCACTGTAGAGTTTCTCAGGGTTCCAATTGTCTTTGCTTCTGTTTAGAGAAGTTTTCATGATTCTCCATGTACCTTAATGCTTTGCAGCCCAAGTAAAATTTGGATTAAATATATTTAAAAAGTAGATTCCCCCTGATATTCTTTTGAGGCCCTTCTCCAGCACCTGAGAATGGCCCAGAGGTAAGAAAAAGGATAGAGTGAACGAATTCTTTTTTTTGTGCTCTCAGTTTAGCTTTAATGCAGTCAGTGAGCATTCAGCTTAGCATTGCCTCTAAATTCAAGCTTTGGCACTCATGTGATAGAATAAGACATGAAAGGCTACAGTTTGATAAACACTTCTTTCTGTGCCTGTGCTGACACAGGCAGTCCCTATATATCTGGAGCTCCTTATCTTCATTTCCCTTGGTTAAAAATAACTAGGGAAAATGGCTTATTTTTACTCTGGATCAATTTTTCAGTCCCGAAGTACAAACCTGCAAACAGTTGTACTTAGCTTAACTCAGGAGATGGCACAAAGGCTACAATGATTGATGAGAACTCCTTAACACAGCAGTGATGCTGAAAGAAATGTTCTTCATAACACACTACAAAGACGTACATTAAATGAAATTCTTACTTCTGTTGTTTGTAAATATGAAGAAGAAGAGAAAGTGAAGCACTGCTTGGAACCAAGTATGCATTGATTTTTCTATCGTGCACAACTAATTTTTGGATAATCCTGATACTTTTAAAGTATAGGTTTTGTTGGGGTTTTTTAATATTAATAAATTAATTAGATTTCTTCTTTTTTTTTTTTTTTTAAGTGCAAAGCCCAAGCAATTAAGAAATTAAAATCTATTTTAACCCCAACTACTTTTCTTATTTGAGAAAATTAGGCTCTATTAAATTGCCTTTTCTACGTTTGTTTATTAAGCTGGCTTTGTTAATATTTTTTTTTTATCTTCTGAATGCTTATTACTCTTTTAGTTTCTTGAATTCCTGTGGCATCAGGAATTCCTGTAGGCACTGGAATAGGCTGCCCAGGGAGGGGGTTGAGTCACCATCTCTGTGTTTGTCAATTAGATGTGGTATTGAGGGATATAGTGTAGGGGAGAACTTTGTGGAGTAGGGCTGATAGTTGGACTCAATGATCCCAAGGGTCTCTTCCAACAACAATGATTCTATGATCCTTTAACATGATTCTTAATATGCTTAATAAATTTATATAGATTTTATTAAATATAAAAGTACTTCATTGATAACTTCTCAGTAGCAGAACATACCCAGGAAAGTCCTGGTAATCTATACATCAGGAGTCTCTCTTCTCACAGAAAAAGTGTGAGCTGCAGAATTTTGTTTTTACTTGGGTGTGCTCATCAGCTTCCAGAAGTTAATTATCTGAGGTGCCAGGCTGAGAGATGCAGTTGACAAGCCTGGGGGATGGGATGCCATCCAGAGGGACCTGGACAGACTGGAGAAGTGGGACCATGTGAACCTCAAGAGATTCAACAAGGCCAAGTGCACGGTCCTGTACTCCAGTGGAGGCAATGGGGGATGAAGGGATTGAGAGGAGAAAGACTTGGGGGTACTGGTAGATGAAAAGCTGGGCATGAACTAACAATATGCGCTGGCAGGCCAGAAAGCCAACCATATCAGGGGCTGCATCAAAAGAAACATGGCCAGCAGATTGAGGGAGGTAATTCTGCCCCACTGCTCTGGTGAAGAAAGGAAAGATGGGAAAAAAAACTTTTTAGCAGAGTTTGTTGTGATAGGTTAAAGGGTAATATTTTTAAACTAAAAAAGGGAAAATTGAGACTAGATTGAAGGGAGAATGTTTTTATGCTAAGGGTAGTGAAACAGTGGCCCAGATTGCCCAGATTGGTGGTAGGTGCCCCATCCCTGGAAACATTCAAGGTCAGGTTGGATAGAACTCTGAGCAAGCTGATCTAGTTGAAGATGTCCCTGCTTATAGCAGGGGAGGTTGAACTAGATGACCTTTAAAGGTCCCTTTCAACCCAAACTATTCTATGATCCTATGATTCTGTGATTCTACATTTTGGGTTACACTGCATTATTTACTTCTAATGAGTTAGGTGAGACTAATGGCCATTGTATATGGGCAAAATGGATGGAGTTTTTTCTTTAAAGTCTAATCTAAGTTCTTCTAAGATCTTAGTTTTAAGATGCTACCCTTTCCAAGGAAAAAAGCAGATAATGATGCCATTGATTCTTTTAATTAAAGTTTCTGCCACTGAATACATCTTTACAAGTGAAATGCAATAACAATCATAGTTGTGCACAAAGGAGTCCTCAGAATGTTAAGGGACTATCTCAAATGCCTTCTTTTTTAATCTCTGTAACAGAAGCAATATATTTATTTTTGTTTAAGAGGTTCTTCAGCATTTCTAATAAATGTTAGATACATTTCTCTCTCAGTTTTTTTTTTCCCCCTAGTAGGTTCCCTTCTCTCCATCTGCATGTCATCTTGATTTTCTGCAAATAGGATCAGACCAAACCTAAGTCTACTTTTCTGTATGGTGGTGTGCCAAAAGAATGTCTTATTGATTGTTTGCTATTCCTTCACAAGGATCTTTTTTTTTTTTTCTAATGTAAAATTAATTTTTATTAAAATACCAAAACCCTATCACATTCAGTTCTGACCCTCAGTCTCTAAACCACTTAAAAAATAGAATAGGGCCCATTTTAAATAGTAATTAGCATCAAAAGGACCAGGGCCACAGAGATGAATTTTGAAATAACACACAGCTTAGTTGTCAAATGCATTTGCTGTTCACCTCCTTGTTTTCTACTTTGAGGAAGTTTCTGACAACCACTTTCAGCTTCAAGATATATAAATTTGCAGCACATGAGCTGAATTAAGTCTAATTTCCTTAAAAAGGGACATTTATTTTTGCTGTATTATTTTAATTACCAGTTCAAGAGACTCTGTACATTCATCTCAAGTACTCAAAAGGAAAAAAAAAAATGCTTCAGGATAACTTTGGAATAAAAATGCTCATATTATTATTTCAACACCAGGGTTACAAGTTGTTATTTCACTGCTTAACTTACCTCTTTTCCTTCCAGGAATCTCTTTGATTATAAATATCATTTCGAGTTGACAAAACTGTATGTGGCTTTTTTCTACTTTGTCAAGATAGGTTTGGCCTCTCAGATCTAATCTTTGCCATTTTTATTTTAATCTTCTCTAACTTATTTTTTCTTTGTTTGACGAACATTTTTTCCTGACTTAGATACTTTATGAGTATGTCTTTTTAAATACTAAATTAAGAATTACTTAGCTAGTATTCTGTGTTGATGGTCCAATGTACTATTAATTTACAGCTCATAATTTGACCTTCTTTGCTCTGCCTCCTTTATGCATAAACAAGTGAGCCAACATAAAAAAGGATGAAGTATCTTCACTTCAGACCTTGGTATTTTAAGGAAAAATAGCCCTGGAGAAATTTTCATGATATCTATGATTCTGAAGTTTGCTCTCATTGCAAACTCCAAATTGGGAACAGAGTGTGCAGCTATGGATAATGTTTTCTCTAGGTAATTATGAATCCATTCATTCAGATATAGAAGGGCTAGTATAATTCACAGATCACATATTTTTTCAAGATCACTTACAACATTCATCACTGGAAAAACTTTACATTCACTGTGGAGTTTTGCTGGACTGTATAACTTTCAAGAACAGTCTTTCAAATTTTCTAGAAAGTGGACTTTAAAATGTTTATCAGTAAGCTAAATATATCTTTGTCAAGGATAATAACCTCTCCATATTGCTTAGTTTTGTTTTCTAGTTAGTCAAATACTTTAGTAGCTGTAGGTTATAATATCTGTCATTTATTGTAAGAAATGGGGTGGAGTAGAGTTCTTCCCGTCACAGCTGATGACATCTAATTATATACCAGAAAATAGAACTTCCTGCGGAAGAAAAAAATTCAGATCATACTCAGGTGCAATTGTTTAAGGCTATTTTGAATGGTGTGGGCATTTAGGATCTCTATTAATAGTAAATTAACTAACGTTGTAGCTCTACAATTTGCAGACAACCTCATCTGACTGTTGAGAAAGATGTTGGCTTTCTGGCAATAATGAAACCACATAAATATTAATATCTTAAGAAAAGGAAAATCCCTCATCTCTATATAATCGTTGAAATGACTAAAATGTAATGAAAAGTATGAAAACTACTGGACAATTTGAGGTAGCAAACTATGTTTCTTCATTTACTCACATAATATATTCTCTCAGTAACACAAGGCATTATAATTTTCCCCCTCAGTTAGTTACTTAGCCAAGAGTATTAATTACTTGTTAAATTACAATGGTGGAGAAATATACGGATGCCCAGAAACTCTGCCCATAACTGTTGGGTGTACTTTTTTGGCCTGTCTAAAAACTAAATGAATGCTACATAATTCCACGCAGGTTAACAGAGTAAAAGGAAATGAGACCCATGTAAAAGAGCACCTATCATATATGTAATTTTGTGTTGAGAGACACACAGAAGCTCAAACAACTGCCATTAAATGCCTTCTAAGCACTTGGTCCCAGTTTTAAAATGTTGACAGTTACAAAGCTTGTAAGCATTTTGTTTGAGGCTATTCTTACTTTCTTACTTAAGCAATTCCACAAAAAAAAATCATACAATACCTAACAGGAAAATAATTTATTCATGCTTTCTATCATTAGCTTGCAGCACGCTCCATAATTAAGAAAATAAAAAGCACCCTCTGAGCTCAGAGTCAGAATAGGACAGTTGGAGCACCTCTGCTATGAAGACAAGCCAAGAGAGTTAAGGATGTTCAGCCTGGAGAAGAGAAGGTTCAGGGGAGACCTTATAGCACCCTTACAGAACCTCAAGGGGTCTACAGAACTGATGGGAAGGGACACTTTTTAAGGGAGTGGAGTGATAGGACAAGGGGAAAAGGTTTTAAACTGAAAGAGGGGAGATGACATATTAGGAAGAAATTATTCACTATGAGGGTGGTGAGACACTGGAACAGGTTGCCCAGAGAAGCTGTGGCTGCCCCATCCCTGGAGGTGTTCAAGGCCAGGCTGGATGTGGCTTGGAGCAACCTGATCAGGTGGGAGGTGTCCCTGCCCATGGCAGGGGGGTTGGAACTTGATGACCTTTATGTTCACTTCCAACTCGAACCATTCTAAGATTCTGTGATACCTTCCACTTGGTTTTATAGCAGAAAAAGCAGAAAATGGGACTTATATGCTGGTATGTGATGTAGGTGCATTCTGGGAGTCCAACACAGTCAAGGAACTTGGTCAGGCATGGCGACAAGACATGGAAAAAGTGTTAGAAAACTATTACAACTCTGCAAGTCACATCCACTTATTTTCCTGGTGGGTCCAGCAATACTTAGCAAGCTTTTTTCTTTGATTTTCCTACAGCCAAGCTTCTAGTTATACCAAATGGGAACAGAGTATTTTCATCTCTGAATTCAATCAGCATAACCAGGGGCTGTAAAAGATTAAAAAAATAAAAAGGACAAAATAACAGTTCAAGTTAATTGCTTTTCTCTTCTCTCAGTGACTTCAGTAATTCTTTTCAGTAGCATAGACAAGTGTCTTTATTAATACACAATTTCATATGACCGTTTATTTATATATCAGATATGAGTGGAAAATAATGGAAGGATCCCCTGGCAGGACAGGACAGACATAAAAGCATGAGGTTATGAGCAATTGTAACCCTAAATTCGAAATGCAAAGCAGGACCAAGGGTACAGGTCAAAGTCTACAGCAGCAGCTACAGAACAGAACCAACTGCTTCCACAGCTTGATACGACTCTACATTCCAAACCACTTTATAAGCTACACTTTAATCAAAAGATATAGCTCAGAGAAAGATAATCTGATAAAATTCCTTTTTTTTTTTCTTCTCTCAGAAACTATCAATTTTCTATTTATTTAGGTAATGAATCTGTTTTGCCTACCACCCCTCCAACCCAGAGCCTTCTTTTCCATAAAGATTAGAAGAATTAAACACAAGAAATGCACAGTAAATGAGAATAATTTTGTTTGGGTGGGTTTTTTTTTGTGTTTTTTTTCTTTTTTCCCTTCTACTGTTGAGACCTATTATGCAGATTCTTTTGCAACAATATGGGTGCCAAAATGCACAGAGATTCTAAGAAGGCTTGCCTGTGCTGTAGTTCCGAGTTGGGATTTTGATGGTTATCCCCAAGCCCACAGATCTGGGCATTTGGTAACTCAGGCACAGTGTAAAAGGAGACACCCAGGAACAAGTTATAAGATCTCTCACCGAGGAGGCCTTTATTTCTTTTCCAACATGTAACAAATAATAGTCTCTCTTAGTATCCTCTTGATAACGAATAATTTGCACTGACCTTGTTTTGAGAGGTGGTGCTCTTTAAACCTCTGTGGTATCATCTGTGTGAACATACTGGGCATCCACATACCCACACGTACAAAGAGTACTTCACATTTTTTCTGTTTAGAATCCCACCAGCTAAAAATCCCTAGATGTAAGTGTTTCTAATTATTCTATAGTTCTTCTTGCCTATGTCCTCTTATATAGTGTGCTATAGTGTGATCCCCCAAATCCTAGACATCCATCTCATTTCTAACAAGGCATTAATAGGGTCAAAGTTTCAACCTCATTCACTGAGCAACATTAAACATGAATAATTGGAGATACTCTTGCTATTTTTAAACAGCTAAGGGAATCTCTATACCAATAATTTATTTAAACCATTAACAGTGAGATGGCAATATAGAATCCATTAATAATTTCCATTTTATGAATTTCTGTTTGAATTTTCTGATTCAGAACTGTAAACCTATCTTACTTGTAGCAATTTTCAGGAACCTGAGGGACTTGTCTATTTTCTTTTAATTATGATAAAGTATGGGATTCATTGCAGCTGACCAGTACATGCTGGAGAGGGCAAGGCATGTTTTTCTTTGAGATATTTCCAATACGAAGAAAGACAAAATCATAAAGTCTGTAGGTCAATGTTGGTTTAACCAAGATCTACTAAACACAACACTCTTCATTGAAAAAAATGCTCAGGGCATTTTCAGGGTTAATTGCAGATGTCCTTGACCATGAAAAAATGAGTATTATATCACTCAAGCTGATGATCCAGGTCTTCTCATAACACCTCCACATCTCCCTGAGGTCAAATGAGTTTACCTTTCTTACACCAGGTGGTTTCTCTTGGGATAGGGTGCTATTTCACACACAAGTGAATCAGAATCTGTGCAAGTGCTCTATCACTTTTATTAATACATAATAAAATGCTCTCCTGGTTTTAAAGTGTTACATAAACTGTAGTGCATTTTTGCCTCTCATATCACCCAAATAGTCCCATTTTGCTTCAAACTACTAGTTACTATAGCAAATAATGTACTAAAGAGTGAATATAGAGTGTAACTGTCATCTAGATAGATATTATCTACACGCAATATGAGACCAAGGGCTTAGATTACTGCTTTTAAACATATGATGCCCTTCTGAGTCACTAGAAATCTTTCCTGTTTTCTAGCTATAGCTTATCTCTGTAAAATCTTTCTGTTGTTTAATAATTTACTGTCTAAAAGTATGACAACAAAAGGCATAATGTGAAGTCAGGTTCTGACTCAATATAGTGACAACTTTTTCACTACTAGAGAGTCAAGCATTTGGAGCAGTCTTCCCAGAGAGTTTGTGAAAGCTCCAGCCTTCAAGTTTTCCAGACACAGCTGGTTACAGACCTGGGGAACGTGGTCTGATTTATCAGTTGATCCTGGTTTTAGCAGGATGTTGGACTAGAAACTTCATCAGGTTCCTTCCAGACTGAATTATCCTATTAACATGTGCTGTTAATACAATTAATTATTGAATGCTAAGTGTGATAAACTCTAATCTTTCCCAACAGTTTTCTCCAGTCATACACAGAAGCACTGTGGCTAAACTCTACCTGTGACAGGGGCTGTGGAGCTTAGCACTTGTCTACTATCTTAGAGAACAGAAGTACTTTCTTCCTGTCTCAGCCTCTGGATGCATGTTGGGTACCCTATATGGGATTAATTGTTTTCTATCACCTCCTGGTGCTATTTTATGTTTAATAAAAACCTAGTAATTATTTAACATTGGTAAATAATATATTTTTTTTACTTTTCATTCTCAGAACTACATGAACTGCTTTGTATGAAATTAAAGTTAAGGAGAAAAAAAAAAGGGAAAATGAGTCTGAAGCAAACATTTGCAATGGAGAACATACATGATTAGGCAAAGTTTTTTGATATTCTGAGAAAATGGAAGCAGAATCATATAATGAAAATAATCAGACTGCCTTAAAAATATGTGGTATTACCACCATCTAGTTTCTTAGAATCATAGAATAGTTAGTTAGAAGGGACCTTAAAGATAATCCAGTTCCAAATCCCTGTCATGGGCAGGGGCACCTCCCACCAGACCAGGTTGCTCCAAGCCCCATCCAGCCTGGCCTTGAACACCTCCAGGGATGGGGCAGCCACAGCTCCTCTGGGTAACCTCTTCCAGTGTCTCACCACCCTCATGGAAAATAATTTCTTCCTGAGATCTAATCTAAATCTCCCTTCTTTCAGTTTTAAACCATTACTCCCCATCTCATACCCCAGATTAGAAAGAGGCCTTGAGAAAAAGATTCAATTTTTAATATTTGTCAAAATACTAGATCTGTTTTGTTAAATGGGTCTCCTTTATCTTTGTTGTCAATATAATATATTAATAGGTTTATGCTTAATGTACCTATGACTTCTACTAATACATTGCTGTAACATAGCCCATTATTTCACTATCTCATTTCCGTAATTGTTTCTCCTTTTAATTTTTTTTTCTTTAAATTTCAGCTATTTTCAAAGCACAAAACCAGAACGGTCAGTTGAGAGAAGCCTAATAATAGTAACAAAACCCCCACCAACAATAAACTAAACAGAAATGGGAGGCAGTAGATATTGCTGTAATTTCCTGGATAATAAAAAACAAACATGAAATGTCTATTTCTGGTAAAATTCAAAGTGGTGGGAATCCTCTGTAATTTGGCATGATTGTGATATTACAACCCTGTTGTTCTTTCTAAGCACTTTAGTAGCTTCCATTTAAAAATTAACTCAATTAGCTAATTAATTTTGATGAATTTTAATTACATAGCTTTTTAACCATATAATTCATTACTAGGGGGACTAATACCCACATTTATTCTCAGTTCATGAATTCTTCCACATGTGACATTATTAACAATAAGATGCTATTGCTAAGACATATATCACCGTAGAACAGAATGACATAAAACCTTAGAAACAGTAACACATTCCTTTGAGCTTTCAGTTAAAACTCAGCATTAGAAAGCCAGTGCAGACTTAGTAGGTTTTCCAGCTGCAGTTCACAGTTATTATTTAGACAAAATATAAAGCTTGCAAAATTTCTTCTGCTTCAAAGCAGTCAAACATTCTGAGCCAAATTTGTATGGGTGCTAAGAAAGACACAGTGTGGAGCCCTGGCAGTTTACATCAGCTAACAATCTAGCCTCTGAGCATGAAAATAGTCAAAAAAAGTGACTAAAATGTTATGACATATTTTTCTAAGTCCACAAAATGAGTTTTATGTCAGTATATTAAATGGTATAAGTGAATCAACAGATATGAATAAAATGTGTTCTCGCCTGCTTCTCATAGAATCATAGAATGGTTTGGGGTGGAACAAACCCTAAAGATCCTCAAGTTCCAACCTTTTGCCATGGGCAGGGACACCTCCCACCAGACCAAGTTGTTCAAAGCCTCATCCAGCCTGGCCTTGAACACCTCCAGGGATGGGGCAGCCACAGCTTCTCTGGGCAGCTTGTTCTAGTGCCTCACCACCCTGACAGGAAGGGTCATCTTCCTAACATCTAATCTAAATGTCCTCTCAGTTTAAAACCATTACCCCTTACCTTATCCTTCCACTCCCTGATAAAGAGACACTCCCCATCTTTCCTGTAGCCCCCTTTAGGTACTGGAAGGGGTTCTAAGGTCTCTCCCAGAGCCTTCTCTTCTCCAGGATGAACAATCTCAATTCTCTCAGCCTGTCCTCACAGGAGAGGAGCTCCAGCCCCTTGATCATCTCTGTAGCCTCCTGGACCCTCTGGACTGATGGCTGAAGAATTATTGTCAGGAAGAAAATTACCAGTGTTGAACAGAGATTCAAAGTAAGAAGAGGCAGTGGGGAAATAGAGTAATGTGTGTGAACCCTCAGATGTATTTGAATCTCGCTGGTAGGTTAAGGAAAGATGACAACTGGAGGTTACTTATCTTCTTTGATTGGTTGTTATGGTCTGTATGACTTTCAGCTTCTGGTTAAATGTGACTCTCAACTATTTTTGAATGGTTAGAAAGGTGATGCAGCCAGCATATTTTTCATCTCAATTTAACTAGAATATTAGAATTGTATCTTTCAAATTGTCAAGGATATGTGTCAAATTGTTCAAGGAAGTATTTCTACCCTCTAGCCTTTAAATCAAGATACACTTCTTTCTGCTGACTTGCAGTATTTAAACTCACTCATTCTTCTGTACAGAAAATTCACAGTAATAATGTGTTAAAACTGTCATACAGAAATCATCTCCCTCAATTCAAACAATCAAAAAAGCACAGAAGTGCAGAGGTGGAAAGGGACCTAAATCATTTACTTCAACTTCTCTACACAAAGAGTGTCTGCTAGAGCAGATTGATTAGGGCCATGTACTGTCAGGTTTTGAAGAACTGTGAGGATGGAGACTCCACAAACTCTCCAAGCAACCTTTCCCAATGCTCAGTCACCATCACAGTAATTGGGGTTTTTTTGGGTTTTCTTTGTATGTTTAAACAGAATTTGTGTATTTCGGTTTGTGCCCATTGCTTCTTGTTCTTTCATTGAACATGGAGAAAAGTCTGATTTTGTCTTCGTTGCCCCCTCTTATCAGGTATTTATACACACTGATAAGACTCCTCTTTGAGTTTTGCCTTCTCCAGGCTGAAGAGGCCAGATTCTCAGCCTTCCCTCATGTGACATGTTCTCCAGTCCCTTGATCATCTTTCTGGCCCTACAGTGGACTCAGTCCAGTAAGTTCAAGCAAGTTCAAGTGTGGGGGAGCCCAGAACTGGACACAGGACTCCAGATGGGGTTTCATCAGTGATGAATGGAAGGGAGGAACCATGTCTCTCAATGTGTTTTCAACACTCTGCCTAATGCAGCCCAGGATGCTGTTGGTCCTCTTTGCCCTGAGGGTGTATCACTGCCTCATGTTTAACCGGGTGTCCACCAGGACTTGTGGGTACTTCCCAGCAAAGCTGCTTGCTTTCCAGATGGTCAGCACCCAATATATGCTGGCACCTGGGACTACTGTACAGGTAAAGGACTTTGCACTACCTTTGGTTAACATTATTAGATTCCTCTCAGCTCAGTTCTTCAGCCCATCAAGGTCTGCACGATCAGCTGGTGTATCAAGCTTTCCTCCCATTTTGTATCACCTGCAAACTGGCTGAGGGTGTCTTCTGTCCCATTGGCCAGGTTATTCATGAGGAGGCTGAACCTGATGTTAACCCCTGGGGTACACCACTAGCAACTGGCTGCCAGCTGGACTTTGTGTCACTGATCAAAGAATTTTGAGTCTGGCAGTTGAGCCAGTTTTCAGTCCACTTTATTTACTCGCTTAGTCTATGGGAATGTTAGAGGGCATGGTGTTGAAAGCCTTCCTGAAGTCAAGGTAAACAGGATCAGAGATCTCTCCACACATTCCTTATAAACCAGTTCCTCTCTTTCAGGTTCAGAGCTGTCTACTGAACCTGTTTAAGTTAGGTGTTTTGCACGTTTTCTCTACAATGAGTCAGTGCTACTGAATAGGTAAAGGAATGAAGTCAGATGGAAGCCCTTGTGATTCTGGAAACTAAAATAGCCTCTTAATGTCCAGTGCTCTATAACAGCATAGTTAATTTTGACAAAAGAATAGAAGTAGGTTTTTACTTTTAAAAAATGGAACAAAAATTGCAGTCTTTTTAATCTGTAAAGTCTATGTGGTCTGCAGCTGACTTTTTTCCTCACAACTTTTCTAAATTGACAAGAAGAGAACTCCCTGTTTTTGCTTGCAGTGCAACACTATTTTCACACCGCTAAACTGCAGCCAACATACTATCAAAGCTTCAAGAGAAAGCCAGCGTGCCAGGTCTTTCTTCTCAGTTTAATATCCCTGACAGTAGAGCGAATATCGATGACAGCACTAAATGTCTTCTGGCAGGGCTTTGCTAAGTCTGAAAAAAAAAAATTAAAAAAAAAAATATAAAAAAATCTAACCACTTAGTAAAAGCATGCATGAATCTTGAAAGTCAGTGCAAGCAAAAAAAGCCTCTCCTTATGTGCAGACTGAAACATGAAATAATTGAAAAGCTCTGTACATTTTTTTTTTTTTAACTCTTTCTGGAATGGTTAGCAATGAAGCAAAACCTCGCTGTTGTGAGAATAGGTAAAGCAGAAGGTGATATGATAATTTTAGGCCAGTTTAGAATTTTTAGTAGATACTTTTTGTAGTATTTAAGGGATACTGAATAGAAGGACAGTAAGAAAGTGGAAGGTATTGCTCTAATAACTCCCTTAACAGCTTTCTGAAGAGCACATTGAAAAACACATTAAATTTTGAACAAGACAGTTAAGGCTCCTTCTGCTGAAAAATGGATGGTTATTTTATATACCGGGCTTAATAAACACAGCAGAATACCAAACATGAAAAAGTCATCTACATTGGTTAACAGATCTGGTGTAAAGTTAATGATTTTTCCAAGATGAGCAGGAATAAAAGATGCTCAATACCACTGCTGGTGTCCTAGAAGGTCATAATGCAATGTTTAGAAAATAAGTGCTCTATCTGGGACCATCTATTTGTTTTCTGTCTCTTCTTTTTATTCCTCAAATTCCCTGAGTAACTTTAAGAACAAATTGTGGCCCAGACCTGAGAACTATATATAATTTCCTTTTGCATCAAAACTCAGTAGTTGGGTACTTTTGTATTTTTGAAAGTCACCTAAATAATAATAAAAGAGCAGTATGAGAAGACGTCCCTGCATGCATTTATTTATGGAACAGAAAATATTGGGAATCTTGAGTATAATTGTTGTCAAGTATTTAAACTACCCTTCTCAAGTATTTTATAGAATTATAGAATTGCCTGGTTTGAAAGGGACCATCAAGTCCAACTATCAACTCAACACTGAAAAAAACATCACTAAACCATATCTCTAAGCACTATGTCTACCCATCTTTTAAACACCTCCAGGGATGGTGTCTTGACCACTTCCTTGGGCAGCCCATTCCAAGGCTCAATAACCCTTTCAGTGTAATTTTTTTTTTCCCTAATATTCAAGCAAAACCTTCCCTGGTGCAATCTGAGGCTGACTTACTCAGGCTTTGTTTACACAGAGACATGAGGCAAAGCCAGAATACCGAGAACCTTTTTACAGGTAAAGAGAAGGATTTTTTTTAGTCTCAGAGTTGCTGTTGTTGATAAGGCTTTTGCTAGTGATACAGATTTATGTTTGAGATACAGGTTATTTACAGTGTTATTGTAAAATAACACTGAAGTGTTGCCATGATTTACCTTGTAGTTTATGTAAAATACCAGGTGGGATTTCACATTAGTTGTGAAAAGAATGCCACTGTTCACTGTAAACTTCTGACAGTGACAATGATTTGTAATATCACCTGAAGATGAGAAGTTAAGGGGTAAAAAAAAGGCCTTTGGTCATGGATCTTCCCTTGCTATCCCACTACCTCTTATGTGCTTGATATCCTTGACTTACAGTATGAAATAAAATGGCTTTGCATACCACTGGCACTATTTTTGCTATAAAATCAGTTATATCTTACCCATGGGGAAATTTTTAACAGAAACAGATAATTATATCATTAACATTATCCTTCATGGCTTCCTAAAGGAATAATGACCATTGGCATATCCATTTTTAGGTGCCCAACTTAGCACTCTGTTAAGAAACTAGGCACACCTAAGGTGTTATTCTTTAACAGCCCAGTAGAAATGCAAGTCTTTCCTACTAATACAAATTTTCAGAGACTTTTTTAAAGTATGGTAGACGAGCAGCAGAAGGGGAGTCACTAAGAAGCTAGGGATAAACAATATTAGAAGGGTCTCTGCCAAGAGAATCAAGCAACAAATAATAAAGTAGCAGCAGGTAAAGGTGAAATTCTTCTGTATTTTTAGATGTCTAAACAGATGGTGTTCAGAAGGACTGCATACCTAAACTCACAGGAAAATAGTAAAAATCCACAAAACCAAATAAATATAAAGTTAAGATAACAATCTAATATATTTTTTCACCTAGGAGGGTAATTCTTTGCTAAAAAGATGTGAGTGGAGCTAGCAGTGTTTAAGCCATGTGTTTCTTATCTGACTACCTGCAGTAGGCTCACGAATCCTAATGGACCTGTTTGATAATTTCAATAGAATATCAATAGAATTTCAATAGAAACTTCAAGTGCAAACAATGCCTTTATGTACTAAAAGAATATTTTCTTGTATAGGTACCTATGGATCACTTAGAATAAGTGATTCACCTGCAGCTTTCATTGACTTAGAAGACAAGCAGAAGGTTGAGTACTTCTGGAAAAAAAGTCCTTATCTAAGCAACTTTGACCTAACTTATTTTTTTCTTTCTCCTTGGACTTTTTCTTTTTTTTTTAGTTTCTTCTCCAGCAATGAAAATATCGTGGGTTTCTCTATTGTGTGTGCCCTCAAACTCATAAGGAGGCACTTGTGCTCTCATCAGATTTCCTTCTTTCTGACTCTTGCCTTCCTCCAGCTCCCCCACAAAAGAAGGAGCAAATAAATGTTGTTCTTGATGTACAAAAATTCTTATTGTGTCACTTCTGAAAAAAAAAATAAAAATAAGGATGAGAGAAAGGATGAAGGAATGAAATGGGAAGTTTCACAACCAAACAATCTTGAAGCAGAGAGACAAAAGACAAGTTTGAGAGTGTGATGGGTCTCTGTGAGTGTTGTCCTCCTCAATGACACCTTGATGCTTGCTGGTTTGTGTTTGCTTGTAAGACTTGCTTGTCTTTCACCCCTGTGGGTTTAAGTGCATATTAGACTGTGTGACATACACTTAGGTTCCTAAAGGTTAACTTGTAGGTCTGATATTCTGTGTTTTTAAGACTGAGTTCTGGTTAGTGAGCTCCTCTTGAATATGCAATATAAAATTTGCTGGTGTCCTGTCCTGTGTGAACAGGTTGCCCAGAGAAGCTGTGGCTGCCCCATCCTTGGAGGTGTTCAAGGCCAGGCTGGATGGGGTTTTGAGCAACCTGGTCTGGTCGGAAGTGTCCTTGTCTGTGGTAGAGGGTTGGAACTTGATGATCTTTAAGTTCTCTTGCAACCCAAGCCACAATTCAGTCAGATGTAGCTGGGATGGCTGAAGTAGCGAGCAATCCTAGCTCTTTATCTTGACCATCTGACATATTTTTTTTTCCAAACATCTATGTACCCTGAAACTATCTTAAATGGGATATTTATATCCTGAATGAGATACGCGTTCACTCCTGATATGTTTACAGCCTAGAATATTAATGTAAGCTGCTTAAGAAATTTAGGAAGCTGACACAAATCTGCTGGTGGACTAAGGAGGCCAAATGCTACTTTAAAATTCAATTGGCAAACTGAGATGGCCCAAGAGCAAATACATATTCTGCTTAGCCATCTCCATCGCCAGGTGGTGCTTTGTCAGATGGAACAAGACATAGGGCAGCATTCACCTGAGCTGTGCCAACCAATACATTACTAAGTATAAATCAGTTCTGCTGAATTCCAAATGAATTCCAAGTAGTTTCATTAACAAATACACAGGTTTCATGGCTGAAGTACAAAAAAAAATATCAAATATTGAAATACTAACAGTCATGCAATAGAAAGTGCATAAAAAAACATAAAGTTTTTTACAAAAAAAAAAAAGAAAAAGAAAAAATAAACAAGAAAAAACCCTCCTTTTTCCAGTACTGCTTTTAAAAATAGAAATTATTTAAATGTATTTCTTCACAATGCACTCATACCTATAGAGAATGTAAACTTTGTTCCAGAAATAGTAGTTTTTTCTTTTCTTTAAAAACGTATATTAAGCTCAGTCTGCTTTTCTTTAGTTATTCAGACAACTTAGCTGATAATAGACATTGCAATTTTATGGATATGATTAATGGTGTAATCTGAAGAAAGGCTGTCAAGTGTAGAGAAGATATTGAGGAGCTACAGAAATGTCATTTCCCACTGAATAATCCTCCTTCAGAAAATTAAAATTAATCTGATATCTTTATGCTAATGGCTCAGAGTGGATCAGAGATCTGAGATGAATTGGTAGATTACCAGTAGGATGATAGGAATGTGGAAATCCTCTATTACAAACCACTTATTTGAATTCCTAGAAGTTGTTTTACTTCCATTTTAATATCAGGATATACTCTAAAATACAGGTTTAACAGTGTGTTGGTAATTTCTTTTTATTGTCTCAACATTTTTTGGAATAGGGCCATTATTCCACAATTCAGTTCTCACATTTAAAACTTTGGTCTCAATCCAAATCGTGTGGGTTTCATGCATTAGCAAAAGTGAACAAATGTGATTAACTTGTGATCTAACTTAATGTTTCTCATAGGTCAAAACATTTCTTCTATCTTTGAATGGGAGAAACAACCAGCTGAATTATCATCACCAGTACAACTGATCTGTGGGTAATAGGTGTGAAGCCATTCATCTCTAAATAGGCTGAGAAGCGGATTTTGACTCAAAGACTTTTTTATTAAATCACTTCATTGATTCAGTAAGACAGAGAAGAGAATCTACTTTCATTTTCTTACAGCTTCATTACTTCTACAGTTCTAATAGAAATAAAACCAATGTAGATCTTATAACTAATACTCAAATGCAGAGGTGTGCCTCATAATTAGATCAGGATGAAGACTGTTGAACTGTTATCTAAAACTTTGCTGATGAATTTTACCGAAATGTCCCAAAATTCAGAGTAATGTTTTCAGTTACATAAATATTTGTCTATAATTTTTCCTCCAGAGTAAAGACAAATCACATATTCCAAGAATTAAATACTGACACTACAGAATTCCACTACTAACTATAAGAGTACATTAATCGTTAATTACAGAACAAAGAAAAGATTACAATAAAGAAACAAATACAGTATGGCAAATGATTATTGATGGTATTTGGTGTAATATGTGCACTGCTAGGCAGAGAAATTGGTAAAATAGAATAACTACTTTTCATAATGGGAAAAATGAATGAGGATATTGTCCTTTTATTTCATACAGTGAAACTCAGATAATAACTTAATAATTAGTATATTCTTGTCAATACAAGTGTAGTTAATCATTATTAATTCCAACTGCAGCATATGCTTAAAGTCAGAATGATCTAACTATTTTAGTTTGACAAAAGGCCTGCTTAATCAGAAAACATTCTTTCATTTTTTCTTTTATTTTTATTTCTTTTTTTCGTGTGGTTTATATATATTTTAAGTCAATCTGTTCAATGATTTTTCACCTCATAATAGACAGTGCCATCAATAGATGATAGCAGAAATTGAATTTTCTTCCATTTTTCCATTTGCACTTTTCTCTATATATTGCAATCCTTTGTTCCTGTGTCTCTATTTTAATGCAGGAAACAGATTTCTTACTTGATGAATCAGTGCTGCCAAACCTCATATATTTTAATGCCTGAACTCCTCGTGGAGTAGTAATGAAAACTGCCACTTCCTAACAGGTGTGAAAAAAGTGATAAAAGAAATTTTGCATGTGAATTTGTAAACTGCTGATACGTCGTTGAGGCTTTTTCTTGTTCTGTTTGAAATTGTATTAATAATAGCATCAATGCCAATTATAACTGAGTAAATTGATTTTTTCCTTATTTTCATATCTATGCTTTGAACTGTGGGGCAAAAAGAACTAATCTTTAATTGCTAATGCCTCCAAGCACCTAAACCATTAATTGTGAGCAGTCAGCTAATCAAAACTTTTGGTGGTCCAGAGATAGCGAGTGGTATAATTTTAAATTTTTTTTTCCCTTCTATCAATGTATTCATTAATCCAGAGTTGACATTTTAGTGACACCACTAAAAGAAGATGGCAGGGTGAATGACTATTTTTGGCACTGTAATATTTTGGACAAGGAAGACGTTTACAGTAAGTTTTCCAGATGTGGATTCTCCGTCTCTGGAGGTGTTCAAGGTCAAGTTGGATAATCCTTAGAGCAACCTAATCTAGTGGAAGGTGTCCTTACCCATGTTGGAGGGGTTGGACTAGATGATTAAAGGTCTCTTCCAACCCAAACCATTCTATGATTCTATTTTTAATTCAGTACATTACTTCATACTTCATTTATTACTATCACTTTATCTACCTTTAAACTCATCTGCCACCTTTCTAAGCTGTTTTATAAGATCCTTCTGCATTGCCTTTCCATTTGCACATCATTTAACTAACTGAAAGAAGCTGCTGCATGAATGGAATTCTATATAAATGAGCTTTTGATTGATTTACTCTGTGTTATTATCTTTCTAGGTCGTGTTACCTTGTGACTTGAACAATTTTTTTTAACCTTAGATATAACTGCTCAGATGATTTAACCCAGAATATCTCCATGTAGTTGCTATTTATTCTTGTTAGCACAGTTCTTGTTACATATTCGTGCCTTTGGAGTCCCTTATAGCTAAAACTGCCCGTGGCAGGGTGGTAATGGGTACAGTGCCTTGATCTATTATTCACAGTTTAACATCACTCAGTATACAAACTGGTTTGTTGCTGCTGCTATTTTATGAGACTTTCCTCGAGTTCTGTTTGTGGCTTCCTTCAGCTCTGTCAGCCCATCAGCTGGTGCTTTTGGCTCAGTGCTGCTCAAGTGGCTACTCAGTGCTTTCTCTGACTTTCTAGTCCATCCCTTATTAAGCAAGCTCAGCTTATTCAAACCATTCCTAGCTTTATTCCTGCCTTGGTACTAGTGTCTCCTCCTTGGTCTGTTATTTTCTAGCTGCTGGTCCATGCCAGTTTGATCCGGAGCTCCCATGGAAAAAGCCCTTTGTGCTCTCCAAGGGCTTTTGCTAAATGTCTGCTAACTCAATGGATCAGATAAGCTCATGTGAGACCAATACTCTTATAAATCTTGTGTGAACCACTTAGCTCTTGCAGCAGCCTCAGTGCTAACCTTTTAGGCTGGACCAGTAAGGGTCAGTCATGGCTAAAAACATAGCTAAAAACACATCTAAAAAATAGAACACTCTAAACATGGAGTCAGAATAATCATACAATAATCACAGGAAAAGAAAAAAAAAATGTTGAAGGGGAACCCTGGGAAGTAATCTGGCCTCAAAGCAGAGCCAACTGGTAAACCTGAGGAGGTTTTTCAGGGTCTTGGCCATATGAGTTCTGAACAGCCTCAAGAATGGAGGATTCCTTAACATCTCTGGCAACCTGGTTCAATGTTTTATCACCTTCATTGTGACTTTTTCTATTTAATCAGAATTTCCTGTGCTGCAACTGTTGGTTATTGCCCTATATCCTTTTTTCTGTGCATTTCTGAGAAGGAGCTGACTGTCTTTGTAACCTCCAACTAGGTAGCCAAAGAGAATTCCCTCTTAGCCTTCTTTCCTTAACCCAGCACCCCGAGTATATTCTTACCCTTTATGTAATCTATCTCCTTTTACCACCTTGTTGACCTTCTGAAGAGCTCACTCCAGGATGTCAATACCTTTTTTTACTCACTATGGAGCTAAAAAACCAAACACTGTGCTCCAGGTGTGGCCTCCCAAGCAGCAGAATAGAGATGACTGACCACTTCCCTGGATGGACTGGCTATGCTTTTGCTAACTGAGCCCCATCTGGAGGCAGCTTCCATTGCCACGAGGTTGCACTTGTGGCTAACTCAAAGGTTACACACTTGACACCTCCTCAAAGCAAGCACCACATTCCAATACTATCTGGGAATAGGTGAGAGCCCTGGTTTCTTAAGTGACTTACAATGTCCAAGCGCTGTACTTCAGACACCTAGGGATCTTTAAGTATCAAAATGCATAGCCATACTAGGTTTCTTGACACTGAATCTGTGCTGGATCATGGCAGGGAAAGGTAAGATGAATAATAAAGAGGTTTTAATCTAGGGTAAGTCAATCTCAGCTTCTCAGTAATTATTAATAACTGTAACTAATTCCTTCTCACTTATTCTAATATGAAGAAGTCCTGTAACATTGTCTTCTTTGGCACCACACAGACAAAGGTTATTGCCTTTTGTTGGAAAGGAAGAGTAAACAATTGGACTGCATTCTACCTTGTTGTGTCAACAAAACCAAACATAAGATCTCAGATAAACATCGGTGACAGTGGAGGAAATTCTTCCCTTTGGGGTGAATCAAGCAGTGGAACAGGCTGCCCAGAGAGGTTGTGCTGTCAGTCTCCAAACTTGAAGGTTTTTAGAAGTGACTTCACAAAGACCTAAACAACTTGCTCTGACTCTCTTTAAAGCTGAAGAATTGGCTGGATGATCTTCTAATCTGAATTATTCTATAAGACCACAAGCACACTGAAAATGGTAAAATATAAAACAAATTAAAGATGGGGATTAATCCCATTATAGCTGTGTCTTTTGACTTTTTTTTAATTATTTTCTAGTGTTTTTCTTTCAGCCCATCAAGTTAATAAAATGGCTCTCTTCTAAAACAGAAACAAAGAGAAATACTTGAAAACTGCTTAGAAATATATGAGTCAATGTCTATTAAGTTGGAATGATAGTAGTCTGAACATCTTAAACATATGGGACTTTTTAATTCAGTATAACCTAACAATAGATGAATTGAAAGATTATTCCTTCCTCTTGTACATGGCCAAGGACAGCAACTAATTAAAATCCATTTGTTATAAAAGATTTATAGTTATGGAAATTAAACTGACTATATCAAGATTTTTGAATAGATTGAATTTTCCTGTTAATGAGGGGATTAATAATATAAGAAATAGAATTCAATATAAAATGCAGTGCTTTTGAATACATGCACTGATATTGAAATAAAAGGGAAGCATTTTGATGAGATAAATTAGATTTGACTGCATGAGAGGGAACAAATGTGTGTACCTTTTTCCTAATTATACTAATTTTGTGTGCTCAATATGGTTCACTATGCAATACACACAAATATAATTTATTCTTTCCATAATGTTAAAAATCACTTGTCAGGAAATATCCTATAAAACTTACAATTATATATCACAAATGTATGTAGGCTCTCAGTTTTGTCACAGATTCAGATACTGTACAATTAACATGGTATTGCTTTCCTTGACGACAGTTAGAAATGTAATTGTTCACCTGAAGGCTTGGTTTACCTGAATATGACTATTTTTTAGCTTATTTGTAGCATTAGAAATATTAACTGAGACAGTACTGGAAGACATCTTCAGGAAAGGTTTGTTCCCCCAAAACATTCAGCAACTGGGACAGACATGTTATAACAGGAGTAAAAGAGAGGTAAGTAAAATGACTTTTTTTTTTTTTTTTTCCTTCTTCACCCCAAGAGCTAAAAAGAAGCTTAGTACCATGGATTAAAATACTTCTCACAGTGATTTTTCTGGTAACTCCTTTGGTTTAAACGCATCCCTCATTCGCTTGGTTGGAAATCAGCAGCAAACATCAATAACGCCAATGTCAAAACAACTCTCTGAGAAGAATGATAAAAACAAAAGAAAAAGAAAGATGCATTTAATGCATTCTGCTGCTAAGAATGTTCATTCAGAAAACTATATACCTTATAGTATAGCTTTGTCTTTACCATGGGTGCTTTGTGATTGTACTGACGTCATTTCTTTCGGCAGCATTGGGCTGCACTCTATACGATGCAGTAATAATCATTATTTTCCTATTGCCTTAGGTACCTGAAGAAAATGCTCCTAAAGCAACACTCACTTTGCCGAAAATATTATTATTACATTATTATTATATTATTGAATACGTGAATAGTAACATCAAAATGAAAACAGTAAGGCTGCTGGCTGGCTCACTTCAGGAAGTTGATCTTTTTTTCTGCTCTTAGGAGTTATCACAAATCTTGATAAGAAGCTAGAGTATAAATTAAAGTAGAAAACAAATCCTTATAAATATAAAATATGCTAGCAGTGTAATGACTTACTAGAAGCCTTCCCTCAGTACCAAATCATAGGAGTATAGAACATTTCTAATTTAAAAACACTGTAGTTAAACATGCCTTCAGTATGTTTTCACATGTTTTAAACAGGTCCGGTTCTTTTTTGAGTATCAATAATGTACAATAGAGAGATAGTAAAAGCCAGGTAGAATCACTTTTTAATTATCTGGTTTAACTGAGTGATAAATGTCACCCTGTGAAAATTTTTTTGCATCTTAAAATAATTACACCGAATTATTGCCATCTTCATCTGAAAATAAAGTCTTCTGGTTCCCATAGGATAGAATGGCATGATGTGTTTAGCTACAACCAAACTCTGCTAGAAGGAAAGAGTGCAGCACCACTGCAGTTAAAAATGAGATTTCCTCTGAGTTCACACACCCTTCAAGCTAAAATGTGGCTTCATGTCTCATGGTCAATTCATGTACTGGGGATTAAGTTAATTAAGAGTTGCCCTAGTCTATTAAGGCTCCCTGTAGACTAATTATTAAAGTGCCTTGGACCATTACAAACCTACAGCAATAGAAAGTCACAAAAAGGGTGGGTATTTTTATATTATGAGCACTCCGGTACCCAGTAGATTATCTTTTTCACTAAAGAACTTCCATAATAGAAGGAGAATGCCTTCTCTTCTGTTTTGCTGCCATCTAAGGAATAGAAAAATGTTCCAAAAGGAAATTTGCATATTCATTAGTGTCTCTTTATTGTATGTTCATGCCCATGTGCTTTTATCACTCGTCAAATTTCTGATAGGTGGAAAAAGTCCTCTTTCTAATTTCCTATTTTTGTTTTCTGTAGCATGTATAAAACACTTAGGGAGTTTAAACCTCTAATTATGAAATAAAAAACACATAGAACTATTAAATAGAATATCTTACAAAAGTGCTGAAGCTGCCTACAAGGTCACTGCTTAGACATAACAGGAGTTTTTCCTAAATAGCAGTACTTTTTCCTTTATTTTTTTTTTCTGTTCTGTCCTTTGAGAAACCAGAAATATACATGAAGACTCTGGGCAAGTGATTCTGTTATCTCACCCCAGTTTTACACCAACACAGCTCTGCTTTCACTAAAGGTTATCCTAGTTTAAAAATATGTCATAGAGTAAGACCAATGTAGTGATAAAAGTGATCATACGAACAATATTCTTAAAACTTCATTTTGTTTACCATATCTGCACATTTCCTCTTAACTCTTACCCAAACCAAATATCTCCTAAGCTTAGTTACATTATGTTTCTCATAACTGATTTTTCCCCAATAGGGCTAACCGTACTTGCCTGCTAACCACATGAGTTGACCAGATATTTCAGCAGAAGCATCCAGGGCAACTCTGTGTGCTTTTCCATATCCACCCAATTTCCCCTAAAATTTCTAGCCATAGGTATACCTGATGAGGCCACTCAGCATGAACACAGGTTGAGAGAGTAATTATGTGGTCTTCCTTAAAGAGAACACTCATCTTCAAGTGGGTTGCCAGAACAGAGGAACAACCTTGTACATAGCACAGTACACTAGAAGTAACGAGCTTTAGAAACACTGTTCAGTATAATTGACTTATTCTTGTGCTTCACTGTTGTGCTATGTAATTTAACAGTTATGTTTACTTGGTTAATATGGACCATTTAAGGTTGTACCATATGGATGAGAATGTCCTATCTCTCACAGGCACGAACAGTTAACAAGATGAAAAAAAATTCATTTCATGGCCTGACTATTTAATTGGAGAGACACAGAAAGAAACTTCTGTATTGAAAATACAAATTACTCCTCTGATCTCTCTATAATATCATCTTATCATTTAATTATTAATAGTCTTTGTTAATCATAAATTATGTATTATAAATTATGCTTTTACAGTTTAAAATAGCTACAATATCTGATTGATTTGACAAAAATAACCCTCTTACCTTTAATTGTGGATTTGCATAAGTTTGCAGTGGAAAAATAGTTAACGGTAGTTCATTAATCAATAGTGAAGACAAAAGCTGCAATAGCGTAGCTGAATGACATAAGACTAAATTTAGTAAATTACAGCCATCTCTATATGCAAAGGTCCTATTAAGATCCTATTTTATCCTGGTAAAACTATTTCCTTCAGATTTAGAATTGTTAAAAAACTAACCTTGGACAATTCATGGTGTTAGATTTGGACCAAAATGCTTAAGTTTGTCCCTTTTTCCAACAGCACAAAGGGATCAACAATCCCTATTGAAGAGCTCTCAGGTCTTGAGAGTTGAGAGATTTATATACACAAATAATTCTTAAAAAACATATTAAAAAATAAATAAATCAGGCATTAACTCCATCTTGAAGGCGTTCTTTAAAGTCATCTCATCATATTAAGCATCCTGCAGATACCCTGCCAAATCATACGTGGACTTTAAAGTCTCACACATGGCTGCTTGGTCAAGCCACAAGAACTCTAAAGGGAACCTGAAACAAAAGGAGAAGCAGAGGAAAGCAAGAGACACTTGTCTACTGTTAGTGATAACAGTGTATTTCAGTATTTAAATCGGGGTGGAGTCCCTGTGTTTAAAACTTTTTCCTTTCAGAATGTGCCGTACCTCTCAATCCAGTGATCCAATTGGTTACCATAGGAACAGCTGAAGACTTTCAGGTTTGGAAGGTTGAATCTGTAATAGTTTCTATATATTGCTCCAAGGGATAGGTCTAGCCTGACCCGGTAAAGGGATATCTATGACTGCTAGACCCTTCTGACACCACGTAAAGCTACCTATGTCCCTAATAATTAATAAAGAAAAAGATGTGAGAAAAAAACCCCTAGTGATTGCAGGAGGAAGGCGGTCTGGTTAAATGAAAGAGTGTTGTAGATCAGCGAAGCAAACGAACTCCAAAGACATGCCATTGGAAAGACTCAGAAGAACCAGCAACTTTCTAAGCCTATTAATGGGAGATTCTCCTGTTTTCTCAATTTCTAATAAGGTCTCTATATTTTTTAGATCCTCTGAGTTCTATTTCAGCGACACAATATTCACAGTTGGATAATTATGTGTAATCTGTTGTACTCACTGGCAGCTGTTGCACTTTTTCACATTTAAGACTTTTAAAAATTTCTGGGGAAAAAGCAAACATGAAGAATGGAAAAACACAAATGTGCATTCTTATTCCAAAAATGCATTTCAATCTTTAGTGTTCTGTGAGCCTTATCACCTTGCTGAGGCACCCAAACAGTCTTTGCTGCCCTGGCTGGCACAAGTTGGGAGGAGAAGGATCAGCCTTTGCAGCCCTCTGGACAGAATCCTCAATGTTGCTCATCTGGCATCATCCACTACCCTAGTTGACACAGATGACTTGGCCCAAGCATTCCTCAAGAACCTGACTACACTTCCTTACTTTAGCATTTTTTACCTTTCTGGTAAGTATCTACCTTTCTGATGGTATTTTCCCTTCTGAATCCTTCTGCATCAAAGAATTCCATTTTAACATCCCCAGCTCTGTAATTTTGCCTTTCTCATCTCTCTACAGACTTTGTCACAGCTCTTTCTTAGTAGTGGGAATCAAAGATGGGAAGCAGTGACTTTTCAGAATTGGTTCTTGAGCTCCTGGATCCCCAACTACTAAAACAGGGAGGAAGGGAAAGCTTAGAATAGATAGTTGTCACATTCTTTCCCAAATTATGCATTAAGTAGATAATGGAAAGCATAAGTGAGGAAACAAAGGGGACATAATAGTTGTCTTGGTGTGGAGATACGAAGAATAATAGTGTTCACTGATATCTTCAGAAGTGCTGGTCCCTTAGTCCATTAGCATAAACAACCTTTACCAAAAGAATATTGTTCTCAAAACCAAGATGGGACAGAATGTTAGGAGAAAGTCAGGAGGCTGAAAATCCCTAAGGATAAAAGAGAGGGGAAAGCCAGCCTTTATTTTTGTAGTTATTTGAATGTTATATGTAGATTTTAAAACCCTAAAATATTAAAGAAATAAACAAATAAGCCAAGCTTACAAAACAAAGTGCTAATGATTTATGTCAACAAATCCTGTGACAGTCTAACATCAGAGTTTTGTGGGACTACTTATCTATTATTCTGTTTATTCTTATTAAAAACTGCTGCTCTATGTTTGTGTGTTTATGATATATGTGTGATTCCAGGTGGAAATTAGGAAGAAGAATTTAGAAGGACAAGAAATATTGAAATATTCCCTTTTATTACCTTATTAAATATTCCCTTATTAAAATATTCAATGTGAACAGTAATACTACAGGTCAGGAAGTATGAGCTGTGATGTTAGTCAAAACTTAGATTTCCTGATTTTTTGGCTAAGGACACTGAACATTCTGTTGCCCACATTGCCCAATGTTTCTGTCTTTCTTTATTATGCTGTGTCTTACAAAATCTGAAGGAATGGAATTTCACATCCATGGTCAAATCTTATAAGCAACACCCTTTTATCTAACAAAGAAATCTTGATATTACTGATTTTAATTGGACATATTGCACAATTTATTTTCCATTTCTAATTTTTTAAATTATAATTTTTTAAATTATATTGGGAAATATTCAGGCAATGTAACCATTCTAAAGAGGCAGTAGGGTTTCACGGAGTAATTCCTGACTGATCGTGTTGACTCTTACGTTTACAAGAGAACTCCTGATGTCTATCACTGTCCATTTTATTATCAGATAGGTCTTTAATCTGCTCTGTGTTGCTTTCTCTGTCTGTAAAAATCTGACTAACCTCCATCTGTGGAGAAATTTTTAAATGTTGGGGTTTAGTGGAGCTAAATCAGAATTGTTCATCTGCTTTGAGGCCCACAGTATGACTTAGTGGAGGCAGTCATGATAGGAGTTACGGTTCTTCTGGACATGTAAGCATACAAGAAAAAGTAAAGCTACTTCTCAGGGTAATCATAATGGTGGTAAAAAGTACCTGAAAAATCATGAGGGTGTAATAGTTCAGCAGTCATACTCTTCATTTTTCATGGATCAAAGCAGCAGCTTTGAAAGCAGCTGTTGCTCCTGCTATAAACTCCTACCTACTGCTGGTACCTCTCCAATCAGCTAACACTGTAAAACATTCAATGAAAAATACGTCTTTCATGAGATTTTCTCAAAATGTGACTCATCATGCACCTTTTGATAGAAAACCAAACCCCTGGGTACTCTATAATATCAGTATGGTGAGAATTACTATCAATAACTTTGTTAAGTCTTTTCATTGCTCTTCTCTTACTTTCTGATGACTCAGTGGTGGCGTCTAGTAACTTTTGAAAACATGAAGGCAAGAGATTTCAAGCAAAGTCATAAAAGGGACAGTTTTGTGTACCATTCTAGCTAATACAAAATTAGTTCAATCAATGTCCTTTAAAGAGGGATCGAGCACTTAAATCCAATAATGAAATCGTGAGATGGTATCTTTGAGAAGTGCTGAACTTGTCCTGTGCTGTATAAGAGAAAACCCTTTGTTTACACCAGTAAATCTGCTAGTTTGGTCATTTCATAAATTCTTTCTGGAGAACTACTTTGATGTCATCTGCCAATTGATTGCAAGTAAATAAATGACAAAGTAAGTGTGTCCTTTAATGAAAACTGCATTTTGACTCTAATTTGAGTTCTCTGTCTATCACTTTAGTTTCTCACTTTTTTCTCTTTATCCCAAGCCTAATGTA
>VZTM01042712.1:0-11036 GCA_013400555.1 Jacana jacana | reverse complement strand
GTAAGGATTTTAATTGCTTGCTCAGACAACCATCTCACATTTCCATCCCACTCAAGGCTGCCAGGAGGGATAGCTTTTTAGCAATTCACATGAATATTCTACCATTTAAAAATGTCCAGCATATAGTCCAATAGTTTGACAATCTGATTTAATGAGAGACTTCTGATTGGAAGCAATTCAATTCCCCAAGCAGGTTTTTCTCTGATTTTCTTTTTTAACCTCCCCCCACCAAGAGGATTCTCCATTTAATTATTGGATTTCATTATATTTCTACTTGTTCTCCTACAGACCATAGTGGGATGCGGTAACAGCTGCTGGAGGAACTATTGAAGAAGTCCCCAGTTCTTTGCTCAGCAGCTGGTCCAGAGTAAAACACTTACTGTTACACTATTGTTTCAGATCTCATAATTCTAAGGGTTGAGATGGAAAGGGAGAGAGAAAGGAAGTGGGAGAGAACGGACCACAAATTCAAAGAACAAGCTGGGGAAAGATCATGATCTCCCCTATGCTACATTCAAGGAGAAAGAAAATCACTGTAAAACAGACCATTTTGTACCATAGGAAACCTTACTGAAAGGAATAACAAGGATAGCCAGAAGAGGTGAAATATTTAAACTCCAGAAGGTGGAGGAATGCAAACTATCTTCTGTCCCAAGGTTATCTCCAAAGTTCAGTACAAAGTGCAAACTTTATCATAGAAACCAGGGAAAAGCGAGATCTAGATAATTGAACAGTTCTGACCTTGATTAATGGAGGATTACTTCCTATCACAATTTCTGTCAACTTTTGTCTTGTACATTTTGAATGATTCCAAAATTCCTCTCTCTTCCTGAAGGAATATTCCATTTTCACTAATTAAAACATGAAGACATTTCTCCAAAGAGTAAGCCTAAATTTTCCTGCTGTTATTATTTCAATACCTCTCAGTACTTGGAAATATTAGACACAAATTCTAGAACACAAGATCTGATAACCACAGAATTCAGTGCTAATTTCTATACACTCACCTGGACTCAGCTCAAGGAAATTCAAGGACACAACTGTATACTCACACCAAGAGAATTTGAGTAATAATAAATTCAGTATTCCCCACATTTATATGGATGATAAATGCAATACATCTTCACTTAAGAGTGTTTCTTATTTCTGCATACAGCTGCCAAAAGTTCAGTCAGCGATATAAATTAGCTCTATAGAAACTAAATGTAAAGCTAGAACATTCACAGTTGAGCAGAAGACATTCCTACTGCCACATTAAGGATGGGCTGAAATACAGGTAGCCTCTATGTTGCTCAAATTTTGGCACAGAAAAGATGTTAGCCTCTCTTTTTGCCACTGAATTATGAAAGTGGGGATATAACATTTCTGTGGCAGCATAAAATCTGGTATTTAAAAGATGGGTGGACATAGTGGTTAGCGAAATAGTCTAGTGATGATTTTTGCAGTGTTAGGTTGATAGTTGGACTAGATGAAAGGTCCTTTCCAACTTAGGGGATTCTATTATTCTATTAAAGCTTGATCTGGACACAACTGCTGAGCTATTTGCAGTACACATTTGACTTTGCTTTGGCCATAGAACACAACCTGTGTCAGATCTATATATTATGATGGCTTTATCTTGTTAGAGAGCTACGTGACCTGATCTGGCATACACCTACTGGAATACAGTCCTCCCTGTAAATAATACAACCAAATCCAAAGCAGCAGAATGAGATGGAGTAACCCAGCTGCAGTGAACTCAGGTGGGAGTTATAAGTTGAGGAGTTAGAGCTGAGGCTGCTGTTACCTGCAGCTCCTTTTCCCCATGCTACAGGAGCCTGCCATCCCTTCAGGTTTGCAAACAAAGCACACCTTTGCACACTAACCTTGTCCAATTTGAGGGATACAATGTTAAACATGATTACACTAGTCTGGGTCATTATAACAGAATCGGGTCAGTGAAGCAGTAATACTGGCAGTTCTTTAAAAATGGCAATCTAAACAAGAATATATGTAAAACAGTATTTGCTTTTAACTGAGACCAAACTGAATGTCATGTAGAAAGGTAAGTGTTGCAAAAGAGTGAGAAAGAGTAAGAACTGAAGAAATCACTCTATTCAGTCACAGTGACTCAGTAACTTGTGTCACACTGTGGCAGAGGAAGATTTTTAAAATAAGTCTCATTTCTATCTTTTTTATTATTTTTAAATGGATAGATTCTTTGCATCCTAGCTATGGAGGTCCTAGGATGAAAGTAGAAATGTAAGTCACTGCTACGAAAGGTTACAGATGACAGAAAAAGATTGTTGACATACTAAGTTTTAGGGAGAGGGGAATTCTATGGTTTTTTGAACGTCCTGGTAAACAGGGTCCTCTTAAGGTCAGAATTTAATACAATAAGAAATAGTAACTCTTGGAGCCAAGAATGTAGGACAGGCTCCTAGAATAAGAAGTGCTGTTTCCGAAGGCAGTGATTGACAGGATTCAGGATTATGCACAGTAACCCAAAGGAAGCAAAAATACATTGTGTGATGCATCTACAGTGGAATATCCAACATACATAGGGTGTTGTTAGTATCACAATGAGCAACAAAAGAAAATGAATGCATTAGAGGTGGCTTTCCTGAGTTGCATATGTATGATCTTGGGACAAGATGTCTCTTCAGTCTACCAGACAAAGCTATACTGAACACAGAAATTAGACTTAACTATTTACTAAAGGAGTTCATTAACTGCCAGAACAACTTCTTTATGAATGTGCTAAATTCATCTCATTGAAGTCTTTAAATAAAGACAAGTTCATGGAAGGTACATCCAGCTCTGCTGGAGGATATAGGTTTTATAAAGGAATCAGTCAGCAAAATTCAGTGGTCCGTGCTAGGCAAAGTCTGGTAAGATCATTGCAAGAGTCTTCTGGCCTGAAAAGCTACAGCACTTCTTGGGGGATTTTAACTACAGAGCCACAGAAAATCCATGTCCATGTGAAGAATCCTGAATGACACAGCTATACGGATTTTGGGTTTTGTGATGTATACACACAAGACAAGTTATTGACACCCATCTGTGAAACAACTAAATGTGCTGACTGAATTAGTGTTCACATAATGCTTGCTCTAACTTTCAGTCAAGAAAAGATCTGCCTTCATCGCAGTCTGGCTTCTAGTACAGGTTACTCAAGGGTATAAAAGGTATTTTAGCATCAAAAAATGTTATCTGAAAACAAGTACATGATTTATTTAATATTTTTTTTACATATTTCAGCTGTATGTTAGGTATATCACCACATTACAATACTAAAGGAAACTTAGTAAGCAAACCAATTCTTAATGTAGTTTAATTCATTTAGTTTTGGCAGAAGGTTCAAACTTTTCCTCTGTAAAGAGCATGTGCATTTTATTACATCAGAAGACAGCTTGTGTCTCAAAAAAAAACAGGAGTAAACTTCTGATAAAGTAAAATTTTAACAAACAGATATCTCTTCTTGTTATTTAACTTTGTGCAGTGAAGATACATCCACAGAGAAAGGCTATTGAATTAGAATTCAATAGCATCTGTCAAAAGCCTGTTGAGTATTATATTGTATTCAGTGCTTTTAAAATGAATTCTTAAATATTTTATGTCAGTTTTCATACTATATATGAGAAAAACAACAGAACTGTTCCTGAAATTTAGTTTTGTATATTCATTTCAATGAATACGTGATGCCTTCTACTCTTGAGCTACCCAACCATCGTTAGAAAAATGCAAAACACCAGCAGCATCAGTGGAGGAATAAGAAACAGCATAAAAACTACTCAGCAAAGGTTGAAAGGGGAGATTCTAGGAGTCTCTAGAGTTCTAGAGACTAGGTTTCAGAAAAACAGCTCTCCCAGAGGCAGCAACAGGAGAGCAATTCTCCTCACTTCCATCACTTGAAACCACCCAGAACATCTGCTAGGAACTCAGAGAACTATTACACTTCTAACTGGTGTTTAACGTCAGACGGTTTTTTGAGCTAGCTTTTCTCTGGCTGTGTCTGTGTGAGGTATTCCATCCATGACTCTAGCTGGGGATGTAACACTCACCGAGGGGCAGACAGCTCCGGAGCAGGCACACCGCAATGGAACGGGGGCTCCACAACAACACCCGGGCTTTACCTCAGCTTCCCGCAGCCCGGGCTGCCCACGCAAGCCGGCAAAGGGCACGAGGGTGGCTGAGGAGGCAGGAACGCAGCCAGCGGTAACAGTGTCCGCTTTAAAGGCAGTGTGACCGCTACCAACGGGCACTGCTCGGGGAAGGTCCCAGCGCAGGCACGTCCGCCAGGGAACAGGGCTACACAGCAGAAAAAAGGGGCTTTTCCTGAGCCTTGTGGAGGCGGGGTAAAGCCCGGCGGGCACCAGCAGAACCAGTCTGGGTTCCAGATTCTCAAGCACCAAACTGTATGAAATGTGAAGCCAGATTTACATTCACCAAAAGAAGGCACCATTGCAGAGCTTGTGGGAAGGTAAGTTCATGTGCTGTGAGTAAGCTCAAAGTGCCCTTTCTTTCCTGGTACTGCTTAAAATCAAATCAGAGGACTTCCTAAACCACTGGCTGTAGTTACCTGTGATATCTCTTCCTAAAAAGCTGTGTTTGATTTATGAAGGTAAAAAAGAGAAGTTTCTAAGCTGCAACCAGGTTTTAGGGTTTGCATAGAGAATAACTAATTGTTATTTATAACTGAAAGAATTAGTAGCCTGCATAATCAGGGCGCCTGAGGAGACAGGGGCAAGGCCAGATGTGACAGTGCGCAATTTACCTGAGGTGTAATTGCCACCAGCAGTCACTCCCTGAGGAACAGCCCCAGTGTGAGCACGTCCCAAATGGAGCAGGGGCTTGGGGTAAAAAAAGGGGCTTTTCCTGGGGTTTCCGCAGCTCAGGTAGGGCCGGGAGAGCACAGGCAGCTGGCGCGAGGACAGTTGAGGGGACGGCAGTAGCAATGGTGCCCCTGCACCCTCAAAAGGCAGCCTCGGGGAGAGCAGTCCAGCAGTTCACACAGAAGGGCTGTACCAGCTTGGCCAAGGAGCCACAGTAACCACTCAAAAGGCCTTGGCCTTTCCAGGCTCTTCAAACAGCTGGACTGAGGCAGCTTCCCAGCCGGAACTTTCCTTAAGAGCACGATGCCACCCGGGTGTCAGGCCTCAGCATGTGCTCTGCCATTAAACCAGTATCAGGTGGCAGCAATGAGTGTGTCTGTGGGAGGTGTGTGCATCGGGTGGTGGAGCTCCAGGAGGAGGTGAGTAGATTGAGAGTCATCAGGGAATGCTAGAGGGAGAAAGACTGATGGAGTTGCAGCCTACTTTCCCTGAACCAGGCCCAAATGGCAGAAAAGCCACATGGCACAGAGGGTTCCTTGTACTCTCTCCATCTCTTCTTTGTCTTTAGTAGTACAGTCAGTTATTCCCTGAGCTAGTAGATAGTGGTGGGCAGCAGAATGAAGCCCCTGTTATCCAAAGGGAGATGGTAAGGGACCTGCCCCAATAACTGGACATAGATAAGTCTATAGGGGTTTATTAGGTACCACCCAAGGATACTGAGGGAGCTGGTGGAAGTGCTCACCAAGCCACTTTCCATCATTTACCAGCAGTCCTGGTGATCTGGGGAGGTCCCGTTTCACTGGCATCCAGCAAATGTGATGCTCATCCTCCGAAGGATGGTCTGGGGAATTACACACCTGTCAGTCTGACCTTGGTGCCTGGAAAGGTCATGGAACAGATTATCTCAAGTGCCATTATGTAGCACATGAAGGATACCAAGGTGATCAGGCCCAGCCAGCACGAGTTCATGAAAGACAGGTCCTGCTTGACAAATCTGATCTCCCTCCATGACAAAATGACTTGCCTGGTGGATAACGAAAAGGTTGTGGATGTTGTTTTCTTGGACTTTAGTAAGGCCTTTGTTATGGTTTCTCACAGAATTCTCTTGGAGGAACTGGCTGCCCATGGCTTGGACAGGAGTGCTCTTTGCTGGATAAAAAAGTGTCTGAATGGCTGGGCCTAAGAGAATGGAGTTAAATCCAGTTGGCAGCTAGTTATGAAAGGTGTTTCCCAGGGCTTGGAGTTGGTGCCAGTCCTGTTTAGTATCTTTATCAATGATCTGGACAAAGGGATCGAGTGCACCCTCAATAAGTTTGCAGATGGANGGAGTGTTGAGTTGCTTGAGGGTAGGAAGGCTCTGCAGAGGGATCTGGATAGGCTGGATTGATGGAGTGAAGCCAGTGGTGTGAGGCTCAACAAGGCCAAGTGCTGGGTCCTGCAATTGGGTCACACAATCTTTATGCAGTGCTGCAGACTTGGGGAAGAGTGGCTGGAGCTGCCTGGCAGAAAAGGACCTGGGGGTGGTGGTCTACAGGTGGCTGAATATGAGTCAGCAGTGTGCCCAGGTGGCCAAGAAGGCCAACAGCATCCTGACCTGTATCAAGAACAGTGTGGGCCAGCAGGACCAGAGAAGTGGTCATCTCTCTGTACTGGACACTGGTGAGACCCCACCTCAAGTGCTGTGTCTGGTCTAGGGCCCATCATGACAGGAGGGACACTGAGGTGCTGGAAGCAGGTCCAGAGAAGGGCAGCGAAGCTGGTGAGGGGTCTGGAGAAAGTCTTGTGAAGAGAGGCTGAGGGAGCTGGGGTTGTTCAGCCTGGAGAAAAGGAGGCTCTCTACAGCACTCTGCAAGGAGGTTGTAGGGAAGTGGGGGGTCATTCTCTTCTCCAAAGGAACAGGCAGTAGGATAAGAGGAAACAGCCTCAAGCTGTGCCAGGGGAGGTTTAGATTGGATATTTGGAAAAATTTTTACTCTGAAAGGGTTATTGAGCATTGGAATAGGCTACCCAGGGCTGCAACTGAGTCACCCTCCCTGGAGGTATTTTAAAGATGTGTAGATGTATTACTTAGAGATATGGTTTAGTGGTGGGTTTTGTCAGTGTTAGGTTGATGATTGGACTCAATCTTAAAGGTTCCTTCCAATCTAGGCAACTCTGTGATCAAACTATTTCATCAATTCTCCATTAGGTGATTACTCTTCTCTCTTCCATCATTTGAAACCACACAGAAAATTTTCTAAGAACTCATAAAAATATGAATATTTTAACTGATGTTACCATAAGATGTTTTGAGCTAGATTTTGTCTTGCTGTGTCTTTGTAAGCTATTATATCTATTATGTTAGTTGAAGATCTAACACTAACTTTGATAGGATAATGAAATATTATATTGGACCTTAAAAGACTTAGTGTAGGGATTACCTGTTATCACTGTTATCAGAAAGCTTTTGCAATGAAACTGTATACTCAGGACTATGGCTGCATTTTTGGAAAAAACTATACACAGGGTAACTATCCTAGTGCCTAAAACTGTCTCCTCTGGCATTTTGCCTCCAAGGGAGGTAACTAGATTGCAAGAAACTGTTGGACTAAGAAACTGTCAAGAGAGACTGACTGGCAAGGAAGGCACACTTCAGTTTCTTGGGTACAACAAGAAACGTCTTATGTTTCTAAGTCACAGACCTTATTTCAGGTATTGACTGCTAGAAGGGGAATTGGATTTTGACAGCTTGCTTTCATCTGAGCATATGATGACTTGGATTGTAGCAAGGCAAAGGCTTCTGTCTAAATGACCATACAGAATGCTGGTTCAGAAAACTGAAGTGCCTTTGTGTAAGCAATGAGAGAATCATACAGAGCAGCAGGTTCTTGGTCTGGCTTTGAAGGAAGTCATGTACAGGGCATGGAATCTGAAATGCTGTTTCTCAGATTTAGTAGGCGGGTGAGCATTCCTGGCAAGAATTTCCTTAAAAAACTAAGCAGGATGTAGGACAGGCTGCACAAACAGTAAGTTCCTGTTTGTTTTTAAATGTTTATAGAGCAATAGCACAAAGAAATCTCAGTTAAGAGCAGGATGACACCAATTTAGATATTCATGCATGCTCCCAAAATTTGTGATCTGAATTGGAGATATCAGTTGCTTGGGTTCATAGTCTGGATACTGTGCATTTGAAGTGTTTAAATAGCACACATAGCATATTCAGAATGTCTGCTCACCTAAAGGGAGATTTTTAGCTGTGGTCATCGAATGGGTAACATTTTAGATGTAAACACATTGTGAAGTGGCACAGTGTTCTCTTTCCATACATGAAAACTGGGTCCAATAGTAATTGAAAACTGTAAATCTCTTCTTCCTTACTTTGAAAGTTTGTACCTCTTGATATTTTTATATACATCTATCTTTGACTTTTCCCTATTAATTTTTAAAAAATAATATTAAAATAACCGTAAAGTTTCAAAGTTAAGTCCTCAAATGTCAGGAAACTTGACAGTTCAAGTTCTATATAAAATCTTGATTTAGCATGAGTGTGTATTCATTATGATATAGATGTCATAATGAGTGTTATAAAGCATAGGTTTTAGTGACATGATGATGTGATATTTATTTAATTTCCCCCCCCTCCCCCCCCTGAGCCCTTGTCTCATTTGGGTGATGGGAAAAAAGGGAAATAAAAAGCAGAATAAGAGAGAGGCAGGTAACAGGACTGAGGCCTGATCGTAAAAGACAGAACACAGACAGTAGTAATACACGGATGGAAAAGAAACAGAAAACCAGAGCTGATCCTAAAGGTAACTTTTTTTTTCTCCTAAATAATTCTAAATAACAACCTACTTTCCATGGTTTTTAACATATTGGTCTGGGTTTTTTTTTAGTGTAGGAAAGTTAGTTGAATTCTTACTTTTCCTTGGTTGTAAGTGAGCAGAACATAGAAATTTGCTGCTGCAAATTGCAACTTCCCTAATTATCAGGTAGAACAAAGGTTACCCTCTGGATTAAATCCCTACTCTGAGAGTGAAATTCAGAAGACATCATTATCAACAACTATTTAAGTATGTAGCTCTGATCAGCTTTTGTAACCAGCTATGAAGGCATATTATCCCATCTACAAGGAGACAGAGGAGAATGCCTCTGCCCACCATTATTCTTATTTTAAATAAATGTGTAAATACACTGATTAACTGCCCCAATTTTACTTCTGTATGTTATAGTACATGATGATATTGGTCTGCAAAATAGTAATTACTATTAATATAAACAATAGGGTAACTTGTCTTAAAGCACCAAACCCCACCTTCTGTATCACTGTGGCAAAGTGACTACACAGTATAATATGCTTATTAAAATATTAATAGATCTTCCAACAGATTAAGGCAAGCAACTGCCCTTTGACAAAATGAATAGTACAGAAGCACTGGGTGCTAAAAGCTCAGGAAAAGCAGAGCTTCTATAATTCTAATCAAAGAAGGGCTACCATAAAATAAAGGCCTAAATGTTTTGTTTTGTAAAACTGGATTAGACTGTCTCAAGATAAAATAACCAACAGTTTTGGTACATACATACCAAATTGCTTATTTCATCCAAATTGTGCATTGGACAAGCCTATTATATATTAATCAGAGAGCTGGATGGCTCGAAAACTTGGTGAGATTTTACCCAATATTTTTATTGCCACTCAGTGATAGTGAAATGTATCTTTTTCAAAATATTTTAGTGGCCCACATAATCTAAAATATCTGAAGGGACCATCTGTGACCCTGTTAGCAGCACTCAATATGTTGAGTGGTGTATATGCACTACTCTAAAGCTATATCTACTGTAAAAGGCTATGTAAGTATGGCCAGTCTTAGTAGCTGGAGCTCCAATGGTTTCTGCTTGAAATAATTTGTATTGATATGTCACGTCTCCTCCTGATAGACTTTGGTGAATAAATGATCTGCTCTTTCAAATTATTTTTACTTTTAAAAATTTTGAAGATCGTACAGTAGAAGTGCAGCACACTCGCCTCTGTTTCTAAGATAGATCTCTACTTTAAAAAACCCTCCATGCCATTTAATTTCAGAAGCATATTTTCCATTGCAAGTTCACTTGAGAATATGCTATTGTTAATATGTTAATGCTACTGTTCTTAAAAGGTTGTTGTATTTGACAGTTATGACTGTACAGTAACCCATAGATGATTAGCCTTGTACAGTAAACATCAATGGCACACTGCTGAATGCCATGGTAATAATGATTCTTACTGGATTTCATAGGCTACAGGAAATTTTGCTATCAGAGAAGTTATTCCTAGTAGAAATCCCAGGCAAAATGTTGAGGAGTATTGTAACAGAAATAATTGGTTATATTTTTTTGTCACAGAGTCAGAAAACTTGCAGTGATGGAAATGAGCAAGACAGGACTGTGATCAGTATTCCCCATGAGGAATCCAAGGAACCAGGTAGAATGTTGTTGCACCCACTGAATAGATCAGTGTGTCTGCATAGAGTTTTACTTAGTAAATTGAATATTATCTTCTTTATGGTACTAAACCAAACAAATAACGATAATAGTGATACAGTCTCAAAATAAACATCCTTGAGTCCATAAACTTTCCAAATATGAAAGTTTTGGAAATATATTTCTAAATATGAAAAATCAAATAATTTTCATTAAGAATGGGTGAATCGTCTTAAACTAAACAAAGTGACCTGAATATTTTTGCCTATTTAAATTAGAACTAAAACTCTGAAGCTTGTACAAACTCAGAGAAATTCTGGTAAACATATTCTCAGTTCTATGTCTGTGGTTAGTTCTGCAATTCCAAAGCATGGAAGAGCTGAATGTGCCAAAGGAGGGCTGTGAGCAGAGAAAACAAAGATGCTGTGGACTTGCTGTTGGGAGGCTGGTTCTGCCTTGCTCCCTAAAGTATTATAGGAATGGCTTGAAGTGAAGGTTCTGACACTTTCCATAAGACAATTTTCCACAATTCAGTAGATTTCACTACCAGTAACTTTTCTTGATTTTAAGTCAAAATTTTCTTAATCTTTCCTGCTAATCCTAGCTCTATTCTCTTACTATTGTTTAACCCTAAACAATCTCTTTGCTACTTTGGTTTTACCTACATCAAATACTTGAAAAAGGGAAAAAGATGAAAAAATGGAGGAATATATAGAGAAAGTGCAATATACAGAAATCTGTTTCTTTTGGCCAGTTTTGTTAGAACTCGCTAGTTAGGACTGTGTA
>VZTM01042711.1:183122-194766 GCA_013400555.1 Jacana jacana | reverse complement strand
GGTGGCGGGGCTCGGGGCCGCGTCGTCCTTTCGGGCCACAGGGAGCCGTGCGCGCTGAGCGCCGGGGTTGCCCGACCGGGGGGCGGGCGGGTCGCTGTGCCCGACAGCCTGGGCTTTACTCGCCAGATTTGGGTTTTTGCCGGCTGTGGCACTGTCAGGGCTGAGGGCTGTACCTGTTCCCTGCGCGTTTGTGGCAACGCAGGGTAATTCCGCGGACTCGCTCCGCTCGTGCTGTGTCGGAGGGCGACGCTGGAAAAGTAAAAATAATCTTTGGCTTCGTAAGTACCCTGCGATTAAGACAACAAAATGCCTTCCAAATGTGTTACAACACAAGTGGGCTATTAGTTTGGACGCGTCTTAATGGGTGTGTTAATCAGAGTAACATCCTTCTCTGCTCACCTTTTGGGCTAATTGAATATGGCATCTGTTCGGTTTTTCGTTGTGCTTTGAAGTATGCGTTAACCTAGGATAGTAATTGTCTTGTCATGTTCACGACGTTCTTAATGTGTAAATTCAGCATGTGACTTGAATTCAGATAGTTGGCCGTGGGTTTGCTTGAAGCCTGATGATTGCAGATTTATTTGCCCCTAGGCTTAAAGGGTTGAACCAGCATCAAAAAGTTTTTCAAGTTCTCTCTCAAGCTTATCAGAAAAGATCTGGAGGTCTCTGACAACTTAAAAAACTGTTTACTATTGGCAAACTTGCTGGTACTTTCAGCCAAAATGTGATCCGAGTGTGGAAACCAAACTGCATTCTTCTATCCAAAGACAGTCCCTGCAGGTCAAAGCTGGGCGTGTTGGCATGTTGGCATGGCCGGGAAACCTCCTATGAGAGTCTGGACTTCTGTGTTGGTTTGGGGTTGATTTTTTTTTTTTTTTTTTTTTTTTTTTTTTTTTTTTTTTTTTTTTTGGTTGTTGATTTGGGTTGGGTTTTTTTTTGCCTTAGAGACTCTAAACCTTGTAATAAGGTAGAGCAGTGCAGTCTCGTGCTGCCAGGCTTGGTTGGGGTGTAGCTGCCCCCTCTCTGACTCTGCTGTTGGTTTTGAGGAAGTTCTTAATCTCTCTGTGACTCAGTGTTCTAATCTTTAAAATGGCTTAATAAGACTTGTCACGCTTGCCTCCCAGGGATATTAACATCTAATTGATGTTCATGAAGTGCCTTGATCTGGGAGAAAAGAGGCCATCTTGCTTACCTCACTTCACCACTCCGTATTGGTTGCTAATTATGTTACATAGGTGGAAAACAGATTATCCAACAACCAAACCGGATTTCATGTCTGTTATCATTTACACAAGCACTCTAAATAAGTGTTTGTCCATGTATGTTTAGTTTGAAGTATGTAGGTATTTCTCTAAATACAGAGGGTTTTATCCTTTCTGGTGGATGCATCTGAAAAACGCACTTGTAAAACACTGTATTGAACCATTAGCAAACTTTTGCTCCAAACTCTAGAGTTATTATTTAGTTTTTCTCTGTGAGGTCAGTACGTGTTGTAAGAATTAAAATTCTGTTGACTCAACACGTTCTTGATTTTAGTCTTACTCAGACTGAATCTTGTGTTCAGTCTCAGTTTTTGTCATGTTTCACTTTAGGAACTACAACAATTTTACAATTCTTTGCGTGAAAGTACAAGTTGTCTTCAGTACACAAGTGCTGCATTTATCTGTGTAACCATTTTACTTGCTGTCCAAAGCAGTAATTAGCCACTTCACTTCCCTGACTTGAATCTCATTCCACCTCGTCTTTATCACTCCTGCCTCCCCCTTGGGCAGACAGCAGAGCCTGGAGTGGCAATAGTGCAGATCACCAGCAACGTACACCAGAAGACATCAGTGTTCTGTACACCAGCTGGTGTGAATGGACACACCTACTTACAGCACAGGCATAATGGTCTTCAGCTAAAGTCTTGGATTGAGAAATTCTCAGTCCTTTTCTTACATCTTGGTTTCTCCATACCGGAAGGCTGCGTGCTGCAAGGCGGCTTTCTGACTCAGGTGACCAGCCAAGTACCAGCCAATCCAAGTACATTTGACTCAGGCAGTTTATTCAGTTCTCCTTTTCAAGATTTTTGCTGCAAAATATATATTATCCCCTGCATTTAACAGACCTGCTGATACCTGACATGTGAAGGCTTTAAAATGCTGCTTGACATTGGTTAGTGCTTTTCTCTTTATAGTACTAGAAAAAGATATTGGAGATGCAGCAACTTATCCTGTATGGTGGAGAAATTAAGATTTAATGGGGAAACTGAAGGATGCTGAATCCAGATTCCTCTTGCTGTGTGGCCTGCAGCAAGTGATGTGACTTTTTCCTCCTGTTTGCAAAACTAGATGAATTCTTAGCAAACCAGTAAAGTATACAGAAATGAAAATTCATTTCTATTTAAAACTCTGAATTTTTTTTTTTTTTTTTTTGTTCTTAGTTGCCTTAATACTACCCTAAAGGTGCACAGAAGTAAAATATCCTTGATACTGGGGGGGTGTGGTGGTTGTACAGCTGTTTGTGAGGACTTCAGGTTTCCTTCAGTTTTGTCTAGAATCTAGAAATAAGTATGATCTGGAAAGATTTTGTCTTTTCTAAGATATTCTGAAGCAGAGTTTACTTCTCTGGTGTCTGTGTCCTTTTCCTTGTGGAGATGAGAGAGCCTGGAGATGTTCTGTAAGTGTCAGAAACTATAAACCAGGAGTGGTGATTGCTATCCAGTTTCTCTGTGAGTATGCTTTAAGTCTTTCACCTCTTTTAGCATGTACCTTGTATCTGCTCCAGCTGCCTCACTGCTCTGGTATTTTATAATTAGTATCTTGAAAACTCAAGGGAAAACTTTCAAATGCTATATATTTCCCATTGGGACTCTTCCATGTGGCTGTAACATTTGTTGTGAGTCCTTGGTAACGTGTATCTGTTCCTCAGGAGTTCTTCGTCTCAGTTTGATTCCCCTGGCATCAGCAGAAAAATCTCTGTTCTGTAGTGGAGAGGCTTTCCCTCTTAGGGGCATAGTGTGTTTCGATTCCCTTAAAATGAAGACAATTTCAGATGACTGAAACTGAGGTCTGCCACCCCATATGGTCCTTCAGTTTTCTCAGCTTGCTTACATGTATCCTGAGCCAAGGAGCTACAGGAAGGCAGAGGTGTTTCTTTGTATGGCTGAACAGGCAGGCTGGCATGCTCTTATCTGTAGAATATATTTGTACCTGTATAACATACATTTAGCATGTGCATTTTGTATGTGAGCAAATTTGTTCCTTTGATGCACGTGTTGTTTTTTTTTCAAGCTCTTTCTGTGTGAGCAGTCCATTAATTTGAAGAGTGCAGCCGCTGCTCTGTGTCTGGCACCCTGGCTGGGAAGGGATGGCACGCTGCTTGCTTTGCTCATCACTAGAACCTGGTTTGGAGGTGTTTATGCTGCAAATTGGCTCCCTCAGAAGTCCTATTAGTAGTTCGGGGTATTCCAGCTCAGTACGTTAGACTGTTTCCAGAAAATACAGATATTCTAAATTAAGGTGATTAAGTGTCCACTGATTCAGTGACTGCAGATACATGGTTAATATTGTATTGTGACACATTCTGGACATTGCTAGGTTTATTTTTGACATGGAGAAGATGACTAAGAATACCTCTTTCATCTGTGCATAGTTACATTTACAAGCAAGTAAAAACTTCCCCAAAATTATCTTTAGTCATATTTAGACTTAGTTCCATGAAAGGAAAAAAAAAAAAATCTGACCTGTGCTTAAATCTGAACTCTGTGTGCTGTCAAGCCCTGTTTCTACTCTGAGCTGATGTCTGGTGAGCGGTTATGTTTTGGGAAATTTTGTTTTATTATCTCCTCCAATTTCTTGTGGGCAGTCTGCCGTGTGGGGAGGGGATCAAGATCTCTCCCATCCTTTGTTGGGAAAGGTAGATCCTACTACAACACAAGTTATGATAGATACTACTGCTACCCTAGCTTATATTGAGTTTGCGTTCTGGTTATTTTTCAATGTCCCAGTAACAATGCTGTAACTAGGAGGAAAGTCTGAACTTGGGTTTATTTCTTCTTGCTCTTTTCCTTAAGAGTTGTGATGGCAAGACCTGATGAGGAGGGAGTAATTCTGAGGAACGGCCCATGGCTTCAGAGGTCACCTGCATATCTGTTTCTGGGCAATTTTTATACATTTTATTAACTGGCCCCTGAAACTTCCTATTTGGGGCCTGACTCCTTCAGGCAGATGGTTTCTTGATTTGTGTGATGGGAATATGTGAATTAAAGTTTTGTTCTTGTCACCAGCATCTCCTCCGTGTTGGTCTGGATGAACAATGCCAGCGGTTTCTCCACTTGCTTCATCCAGCCAAGGGGATATTACCAATGCATTTTTTAAAATGACTGTGCCTGGCATTTAAATGTGTGTTATGGAGTTTTAGCTTCTTAAAAACCAGGTTCTTTGAATCCGTTCACTATAAATCCTTCTCAGACCTTTTAAGCTTGCAGCTTATTGCCTGTGTAGGCTGCAGTAATGCCCAAGGGGGTGTTACAGTTTATCCTTCTGTGTAACTGCTATAGCCAAGCATCAAAATAGAATTTCTAAAGCCATGTGAAATTTTTTCTGGGAATATGTAAGAATGTTTTATAATCAACTTTAAATAGTATTTGGTAATTCAATTGCTTCTTTTAACTGTTCTATTTTATAGTTTGTTGGTTGGGTTTTTTTATTATTTTTAAATATAGTTTTACTTTTGAAAGAGTGAGTACATCAAAATAACACTTGGTTCAGATAAAATATTTTGCCATTTTCTTGCCTGAGTAGGCAACTCCAAAGTCAATTTGAAGGCTTTTAAATCTTCCAAGACATTTTTTCCTAGTCTACCATGTGTGAATCATGTATGATGGAGTCCAGCAAAAAATTAACAGGTTTGGGTTGTGGTTTGGTTTTTTTTTTTTGTTGGTTTTTTTTTTTTGTTTTTTTTAAAGGAAAGAAAAAAAGCAAAGCAGAAAGTGGAGCATGAGATTAATTTTCTCATCTCTTTGAGAAGACTTGGGTTTGGCAGATAGTGAAATTCTTTTTTGTACGTAGATGTAAAGTATCTATGAGATCAGAGTATATCACAATAACTATAATCTGTTGCATTGACTGAGGTGAGTCCCATATGTTAGTGGTGTTAGGGATGTGCAATACCCTTGGTCTCATAACCTATCCACACAGAAGGATTTAGAGAAACCAGTGCAGTCTCTGAAGGCAGTTACTAAAAGCAAGGTAGAAATTCATAATGCAATGCATTGTTCTCTGCTGAGCAAAACAAAAAATGTTCCAGCTGAAAAAACCTGCTGGTTAAACATTAGCTTTAATGAACTTTACAAGATAGTGAGTAGTTTTATTTTCTGCTTACTCATGAGTTCAGCTTCTTTATGTACAGGATCAAGTATTGTATACACTTGTTATCAGGCTCTTTATTATGGATTTCCTTTGTACTGTATCACCTTGTGCTGCAGTGGGGAATAATTTTGAGTGGCAATCTGAACTGGTTAGGAGAAAGTTCAGGGTTTCTGTTGCAGAAACTTGGGCTTGACTTCATGGCAATAAGTGATAAGTGTATAGTCCTAATTTTATTTAATTTAATTATTTTAAATATTCTTGTCATTGTCACTTCACCCCAGCTGTGGATGTGGCACATCATATACCTGTACACTTGAATTCCCATCGCTTTTCTCCTGTTAGAGGTTGTAAAAGAATGAGCATCCTGCGAAGAGAACTTACTCCTTCAGGTCTCATTTCCATTCTAGCTGGACTGAAGGAACTGCTGATGAAATGTGATATTTGGGTTTGGATTATTTATGTGAGTGAGTTCTCTTTCAGATCTGAACTCCTAGGCTTCTGCCCAGTGTTTGATTTTTTCCCCTTTTGCTGACTGCTAAGGATTCCTATGGTTGCCACCTGTGAAGCCATTTTGTTTCTGTCAGTTCAAAAATTGTTTAAGGAATTGTGTGACTGTAGAGACAGTAAAATATTGAAGTCTGCAGCCATTTTTCAGATTTCAGAGTTTTGCTTTGTAAGAGGAATGCAGAAGCTAGGTTCTTCCCATTTCTATCTATGGATTTTTTTAAAAGTATCAGCTGACACTCCTCTGTATGGTATTTGTGTTCAGAACATTAATGTGGTTGAATGAGTATCAGAAATGTGCACGTGTTTAAGGCTGGGAGAGAAGCCCCATAAATATGAACTATTAGTGCATATTCAAAACTGACTTCAATGGATGTAACCAAATACCTCCTGACGTAATTACTGTCTGAAACCAACCTCTAACCCTTGCACCAAGTCAACATCAGGTGTCCCAGCAAATGCATTAGGAAGAACAAAGCTTGCATAGAAAACTAAATACATCCCCAACAGCAAATCTGTTAAGACAAAAGAAACTGTCTTTCTGTTGTTCTGATGGGGGGGTGTATGTGAGAGGGGAGAAGGATTAGGGTGGCTGATTTTATTTCCTGGAAATGAATAGCATACATTTTTCCATGCATAAAACGGATATTACTCAGTTTGTGACCTGCTTCCTAGTAAAAGTGTCTTGAAGCAGGGATTGGTTTAAATCTGTTCCCTGCGTTCCTGATAGAGTATTGTGTGATGCTATCTTGTCGCAGAGGCGTGCAGTGTGCCATGATGTATAAATAACCCTGTGTGTCAAAGGTAATTTGAGACAATGTGCCAAATATTTAATGAAGCACTGGGTCTTGTCCTGGGTACCTGGTATATATTTGGGAGTAGGTATCTGAGCTGAAAATGCAGCAGAGGGGTGATGTGTAACGTAATACTCCCCAGCACATACTGGAGAGCTACTCGGTACAGTACAGAAACACGCAGCCAGTGCTACAGGTCAGCCGCATCTTATTAGTAACTTTGGTACTTAGATAAGTATACAGGAAAATAGGATAGTACTCACCAGGCCAACCTGCTTTCTGCATGTTGTGGAGGAAAGAAAAATTCCCTTTAGCACCCTCTGTGGAGTAATTTTTATGAATACTTCACATATCAATGTACAAGATAAATACAGAATAGCATGAAGAAGGCAATGGCTCTATTCCTTTGGGAGCACTGCAACTCCCCTGGAGGTAGACTCAGCAGGATGCCGACCTAGGGCAGTTCAATGAACCTTGTGCCTCGACAGACAGTTAGGGTGTCCCAGGGCTGAAGGCAGCCCTGTGAGGGAAATGGCTTTGGGAAATGGGAAGGAGGAGCTGTGTTGTGCCCTGAGAGTTTGGCAGAGTCCTCGGCATGGGTGGCAGTGGTGGATGATGGCACCCTTCTTGGAGGAGAAGGTTTCTGTCTGTGTTTCTTTCTGACCTGGGAATCTGGGAGTTTTCCTCTGTGTATTTATGTGGGTGAGGAGACCCAAAAGGCTTTTATCTTAAACCTGCCTGTGCAAAAATACAAAGGGCAGGGTTTTTTTCTTTCTCTTCCTTTTCTTTTCTGCTGAGGAAGGAATTGTGATTGTTTCCTAAATGCATGCATATAGAGGTCTCCGGCAATATTTCTAATGCTATTTCATGACAAATGCAGAAGCTTGATCATATCTTAAGGTGTTCTTTAAACATTCATTTAAATACGTACTGCCAAACCTGTATATGGCTACTTCTTTACCTACTACTTGACTCAATGAATGGATTGTTGTTATTAGTAACTTAGTAGAAGCATCTTCAAGCTCAGTTACAGAGTCAAAATAAGTGGGAGACAAACATTTTATGTTTATCAGCCTTAATACAGAACAAAAGGAATTATGCAGCTATTTCAGAGCAAGGTGAGACATTTTTGAGTGTTGTTCACAATGCCTTCCTCTTAAAAAGGTGAGTCCAAGGTTCACCCTGACATTTAGTAAAATACACAAATGACTTAACACTGTGTTTGATAGTTTCTTGACTCAGCTTTTTCTAACGGAGATTTGTATGCATCCTTCAAATGGTTGGGTACAGCAGGTCGTTCTACAAAGCAACGTCAATATGAAACTCTTTTACCCTTTGAGGTAAAGTTTTGTGAGTTCTTTGACAATTAAAACACTCAACAGGATGTGACTGACCCAGAACTTCATAGCATATTTGTTCCTAAGGTGATCTGGCTTATTTGAAATCTCAAGCCAATATAACTACAAACACTCAGTTCTGGAAAATAGCTGTATAATTATTTAAGTGTCACTTTTAGTTCACTGATTTCTAAGATAAATAAAGGAATGGCATATATAGTGTAGCAGGTCCACGTTTTCTACAAGGTTTAATTTAGCAGTAAATATCAATGTGGATATTACAGGCTGGATATTACAGGGGATATTACTCTAATAATTTTAGTGCTCAAAAAGACTGTAAAACGCTGCTTTTCTGTTTTATTTGCTCTATTAAAGTAGCGTACAGACAAGCAAAGAATGGCAAGGCTTTCCTTGTCTGTCTGCCAAATGGGCTGCTGTGTAGCCAATATGCTACCCTGCCTTCAAAGGTTATTGAAAATGTGTGCATGAGAGAGAATTATTGGTACTTCCACAAAGTAGAGAGCAAGCTTACTTCATTGCTTTGTCTGGCTTTCCTACTAGGTATCAACAGACTTTGCAAGGTTGTGGTCAGCACTTCTGATGAGTTCACGGAAGCCTTCAAGGCATTTATTTTTAACGACTGTTTCTCTAATGAGAAAAAGACACCCTTTTTATACCAAGAAGCAGCTCAGGTTTTTAAACCAAAATTTCTACTTTCCTTATGGGTTTCATCAGTTGTCTAATATTTTGCTGGGATGTTTTGCCAGATGCAGCACTGAAATTAACGTTTTTTGGTTTTGGAGGAGGGAGTGAAGCCAAGCAGTGTTTTCCTCCTTTGATGATTCCATTATGATTTTAGTGATTATTCTTCTTTCTTGGGGGAAGATAGCCAGAAAAGAGACAGCTTTTATCTTTTCTGCCAGTTCTGGGGAATGTAAAATGAAAAATGCTTTGTTGTTCTGGACCCAGTCATTAGAAACTAGTATTGACAACATGCGTATTACCTCTCCCAATTAGAATTAAGCAAGAAAGACAACGTTTACATTAATTATTTATTTACCTTGCAGGCCTATATTTACCTGAGTTGTCTCTGTCAAGTGTATCTGCAGTCATCTTTATTTTTAGAAACAGGATCCTAATTTCTAATACTACTTACCTGGTGCATTTTAATCCTAGATAGAAAATTAACAGTCATTATCTTGTGTTAATAATTATTTCACATCTTGTGGTATGTTGCTTTGCTCTTAAGGCTTCTTAAGCTTCATTTGCAACGTTCTGTCTTTTCCTGTAGTTACAGATTGGTGGGAGGGCGGAGATAAGAAGAAATTACCTTATTTTCCAATTGATGGTTGAGCATTGACGTACCCAAATACATGCTTAGTCATGTGCTGTGATGCTGATGAGTTTCGCTTGGCACACCCCAGCAGGTGCAGTCCCTCCCCTGTTTTCAGCAGAGCCATCTTCTCTGGTGCAATTGTAGATGACTGGATTTGTTTTACAGCGGTGACACAGTGTAATGATAACCTTGCTGATGCTAAGGGGAGGTGGAAACAGCTGAACTTTCTGCTTGTATAGCGTGTTTAAAAATTTCACTCAAGGGACTGTGATTCGTAAGTACGCTAACCAAAGCCTTCAAAACTGGTAAACTTCTGCAGCAGTGGCAAAGTTGCAGTGAGACTTGGGCCAAAGGTTCTTTTTCTTCCACCAAAATTGTATCTTAGTTGCTACTTCAAGTGTTCTGTTTTTTTTGTTTGTTTTGGTTTTTTGCCTTTACCTGTTTTTCTCTCCTGTGAGTCTATTCTAGATTCTTATCGCTTTTGATTAAAGTTCCAGCACCTCGTAGGGTTCAGTAAAATAGAGTATCAACATCCATTTGGGGAACTGCTGTGGTAATTGTGTTGGTAACTGATGCTAATAATCTGTGTTTTCTGTCTGGGAAACATAAGCGTGTTGAGAAATACAATAAATTCAACACACTTATATCTGTGCTGATGAGGTGACAGTGGTCTGTGAGAACCTGGATGGACTCCTTACCCGGTGAAGGTAGCGCCGGTGAGCATGGGGTGCTTCCTCTGCCTCCTGGGGCATTTTGTAGATGCAGAGAAGTGCAGTCATGTTAGCAGTGCCAGAATGTCCTTGGTTGAGATGCTTGCCTCTGCCTCTCGGGCATATGCCTTAAGCAGATTTACTAGTCTGACCTGACCTTCTAACCTGCTGATGAGTAATAGGCCTCTGCCAGAGCACGATGAGACATGGTTACTCTAGAGTGGCCCTGATGGTAAAGGTCTGCCATGAGGTAAAAGGCGTAATCAAGTAAGTGCAGCTGCCCCAACTGCAAGAGGATGGGCTGTGAGGGGCCTGTGCAAAGCTGTCAGTTTCTGTTTTTAGAAAGGAAGGGTGCTTTCTGCCTGATGTTGCACTGACCCATTTAGGATACAGTCTGACCTGAAAATACTGAGGTGAAGCGTTCACGTGTTGCCATACACTGCCTGCCAAGATGCCTTGGAGAAATATGCTCTGTAAAAGTTGATGTGCTGGATATTAGCAATCCAGTGATGTGCTGCCTTCTGCACTTGTTTATAGTACTCTTATTTAAGCCCAATGTATATAGTCAAAGTGGTATTTCATGTGCGCATCTTAATGGCAACAACAGAAGAGATTGTAGTGACTACTTCTGCAGTTGTTGAGCTGCACTTTATAACACTACAATTTTTTTAGTCTCCTTTTAGGAAAACATGTGGCACCTTTTGATGCGATGAGAAAAATAGACAAAAAATTGAAGAATCCTATTATGTCAGTCATAGAAAGCTTGGAACAAATTGTTCTGGGTGTCATTGACTTGCTGCATTAGGGCATCTGATAAGCAGTTAGTTCCTAAGGCTTTTGAATTTTTCTCTGTGTGCTTGTGTTTCTCCCCCAGTGCCAGCAAGCTGGTCTCGTTCTGTGGCAGCACTGGTGGTCAGCAATGGACAGAGGTGAAAGAGCTATATGTGGTGGGGTGAGGAGGACTTTGCATCATGGAGCACTGATAAATCAGCATATGAAATATGATGAATTTTTCATGAATGGCCCCACACCACAGCAGGAGCCCTGGGATATGTGCTCACAAACCAAATCACTGTAATGTATCATTGGATTTGTATGTGTGTGCGGTTTTAAATGTGGCCGTTTAAGATAGCAGGTAAATCTGGCTAGAAGGGAGCCCGTTTTCCCTAGATGAAGACAGCAGTATGTCTGATGGACCTCCTTTTAAAGGAATCCCCTGAAGTTGATAGCATCAGTGGAGACATCAAGCTCAGTCTAGCTTTGATAGAAACATGGGGTCTGGTAGCCCTCTAATCCATATGCTTCTTAGTATTTTTTTTTCATTCTTTTTTATTTGGCTATTGGCTTGGAAGTTATAAGTAGTATCTGGCTGTAGTATGACAGTGCAAAAGGAAGTACTGTTCTTTGAAAATTTTGCTTGCAGAGCTCATGTAAATTTCCTTTAAACTTATTCCATACTTCTTCCTCTCCAGATTGTTTCACTTGAGTGAAATGTATGTTGATTCACCTTTTCTTTTCTTCTTTTTTTTTTTTTCCCCTGAGGGGGTAAGCTGATATGATGTAAATGGTATCTGTTTGAACCTGGCCTGCCAGTGATCCAAAACTTCTGGTG